>CM037855.1:153167653-153717277 GCA_021234595.1 Delia radicum
TTCAGAAAGCCTGAACGCATAATTTCTAAAGTACGTTTCAGAGCTTTTCTGGAAGCTCTCAATTTATCTTTAAATCAACTTTTCATAGGAAAAGAATATATATTTCTTTGAAAAAATAAAGTCTTTAATTCAATTCTAGCTTTAGCACCAAAAAAAATTTAGTTTTTTTGCAAGCTGCGCATTTTCAAATGCTTTGTCTGGTATTACAAAAATTATTACTTGCTGATTCCATTAGTCTTAAAACTTTTCAATTACCCTGTGTATATATAATGTTCCCTATATCTTTATATCAAAACAAACTAAGCACAGTTTATAAAAAGCACTGTGAACAGAATTGTTTTTAAAGCTGAGCTTTAACACTTTCATAGACGTTTTTTGAACTAAATCATAAAATATAAAGTGTGCGCCCAAATAAAAGTTAACATAGAAAAAGCTACATTAATAGAAACTGAGTTAATATAATAGTTTAAAATAAAACATTTTATTGATTCAAATTTTATGCAGATTTATAGTCTGTACATCTTATATAAAAGTAAAGAGTTTAGCTACTCAGCTGAGTAGTCGAAATAAAAAAACTTCGTCTGCTGCGTCAAAATTAAAAAACGCATGCAGAATGGACTTATATATACGTCTCACGCAAAAGAATAGAGTTTTTATGAAACGTATTACGCAGTAGAGAGGTTACGCAATTTCTGTTGTGATTTTTCCGTTCACTTATATCGAAAGTTGGAATTGGATTTGAGACCTTTTTTTTGGAAAATTCGATTGTTTTTTTTTGTTAGGTACTATTCCGGGACGTCTCTAAGACTATCCGCTACATAACAATTCCATCCGGCAAGCTGTAAAAAATTCACAAATTCAAAACTTTTGTCATCCATAATACAACATTAAATTTAAAAAAAAAAAATGTTTACAGTAGTTTGGCTCGTTTTTGGTCTTCAGTATTCTTCTTAGTATTTCCAATCAGAAAAAGACAAACGGACCACACTTTAACATGTGGTACAAGTGCTGGCAACTAGTGCTTTGCCAATCCCAAAATGATAACATTACCCAAAAGGTCGTCCGTCTGTTAAAAAGTGTTGGACAAGCACCGAGGAAACAAAATTTCCAGCGTCGTCAAGATGTTGGTAAAACCATGAAATAGGTGATCTAAAAATAGACTTTCCAAAATATATTTACAAAAAATTTCATTTATAATTTTTTGTTCCTGCTGGGATTTTAACATTGGCCGCCAGATTGGCGGCCGATTGCTCTTCCCACTGAGCTTACAAGACATATAATAATTAATGGCTTAAAACGTAAGTTAATGATAACTGCTGGGTAATCATTGGCAGTTCAAATATGCTAGCACTGGCATAAGGTTTTCTAAAAACAACTGGCCAATGTTGGGAAAACAAAACAAGTTGGTCTTAAAAGAGCTTTTTCAAAAACAAAAAAATTAGTTTTATATAAAAAAATATTTAAAATTATAAGTCACAAAAAAAAATGATGCCTGGAAGCGGGATCGAACTCGGAACGTTCTGACTACAAACTTTTTAAACAAAGCACCATAATTTTTAAAAAATAAATGCTCTTTCGAGTTTTTAGACTTTTAAGCCGTTTGTAACTGGATAGCACTGGAAAAACGGTTTTAGCCAACGTTGGCATAGTGGTTTCAGCCAATTCTTTGGCAATGTTTTTTTTATGGACCACTGATATTATTGTAAAACAAATACTGGCAAAATGCGTTTTGATAACGCTGGTAAAACGTCTAAAACATGTGATCTGCCAGTAATCAGCTCTCAAAATCTTCTCCACCTTTTTGGTCTTGAAAGAGTTTTACCAGTTTCATGTTCTTTGCCAATTGTTAGGTCCTTGTTAAATTATACTACCACATTTAAAACGAACTGACTGTATATGTACGTGTAACTTTTTTGTGATTTTTTTGAAAGGCCAACTTTGATTATTTCGAAAAGTTTAAATAACTTTTCCATGCACTTGCATTTGATTATTTGTTGTGAACTAACTATGCAACTGATTTTGACAAACATTCGGACACATTTTCAAGCATAGTCTGGGGAATATAAAATAGTTAAATCAATCGAAAAAAATTTTTAAAGAAAAATATACGTTAACGTTTATTCGGGCGCACACTTTATGCAATGTTTTATGGCATAAAAATATTTAATGCGTTATTTTTTTATATAGAAATTGTTGTCTTCGTTTAATACAGAAAATACAAATTTATGCTGGCGTCTTAATAAAGGGTATTTTTGTTAGAGGTATAGAACTTTGAAATGGAATAAAACAAAGATGATATTTTTAAATTGACATGAAATTTACTTTATTCGAAAGATAATCTTCTGTCATTATAATTTAAATATGACTCCTGGCATATGACCGCCACGGCTGGCTCGAACGTAGTCTAATCTGAAGGTTCAATTTTCGATGATATTTTCCAACATTTGTTGCCGTATATTGGAAATAAAGCGGCGTATGTTGTCCTCCAAGTGCACAATCGTTTCGGGCTAGACTAGCGTAGACTAGCGACTTCACATATCCCCACAGAAAACAGTTCAGCAGCGTTAAATCGCACGATCTTGGAGACCAATTCACTGGTCCGAAACGTGAAACTATACGGTTACCAAACGTTTCCTTCAATAAATCAATTGTGTCATGAGATGTGTGACATGTTGCTCGATCTTGTTGAAACCACAGCTCCTACACATCATTGATGAACGAAAAAGTCAGTAATCATGGCTCTGTAGCGGTTACCATTGAGTGTAACGTTCTGACCAGCATCGTTTTTAAAGAAGTACGGACCAATGATTCACCAGCCCATAAAATACACCAAACAGTCAGTTTTTCTGGATGTAACGGTGTCTCAACATACATTTGAGTATTATCATCACTTCAAATACGGCAGTTTTGTTTCCATTTAACCAAAAGTGAGCTTCATCGATAAACAAAATTCGCAAAATTCTCGTATTTTGAACAGAACCATGATTTTCTAAATAAATTTGCACAATTTGGAAGCGTTGTTCATTCGTCAGTATATTCATGTAGAAATGCCAAACCAAACTAAACATAATTCACTTGACAGCTGACAAAATGGCCTCCAGTTAAAAAAGTGTTGCCAACTTAAAGTTATATACCTGTATAAAAAACACCCTTTATTATGGAGAACAAAAGTACAAAAACTATGGCATTATTAAGAAGGAGAAATAATACAGCATAAAAAGGAGTAAATTATGATGATTATGGCATATTATTTATGCTATTAAAGGCTCTTTAAGTGAAACCATAAATTAAATTGTACATATGGAAACTATAAAAGAGAAACAGACAGATGGACGGACGGACAGACAGACAAGTACGTAAATACCATTTGAATGATTTCGTATATCGTATATTTTTATTATGTTTAAAATCCAACAATTACAATGAGAATTTCTTTTTTTTTTTTTGCAAAAAAATAAAACTTAACAAGATTAAACATGGTTGGTTGTGGGTGCAAAAATACAGGAATATTATATTGTTTTTTCTTTTTGCCACATTGTAAATGCTATTTTTGTAGGCGAACCTGTTCAGGAAATAAATTTTACATTTGACATTTTAAAGATTATGCATATTAGCTTGGTTTACTTGGATGTTGTAGTAAGTATGTATGTATGTAGCAAGTATTATGCAGATCTGGCTATATATGTTTTTAAAGTTTTTGAAAACAGTAGCTTGTAGTGTGTAATAGGTATGTTGCATGCTGCGTGTGAATTAAATAAAAATGTGTGGCTTGATAAATATGCGTAAGTATTTTGACAACGCCATCGAAAAATGATAGTGTTGTATTAAAAAAAATGTTTGGTATAAATTAAGATAAATTGAAAGATTAAATGCTAATTTGTTTTTGCGAGATATAATAAAGAGGAGATTATGTTTTCTTTATTAACTTAACTTTCTTCTTGTGTGTCGGATCTGTCATTAGAATGTTCTGGGTGCGATTCCTAGATCGGGCGAGGGTTTTTAGATAATATTAAGCACCTCTAACGTGAGGCATGCGAAACATATCTTTTAAGATCTGCCTTAAATTAAAATCTTAGGCATGGCTAGAAACTAGCGATTAAAGGCTTTATTACTCGAGCGGATACGTTTCGTAAACGTACTGTAACTCCATACAATGTGTAAAAATAGTAGCTACACTAAGTATATTATGTATTGGGTATACAAGTTAATAATGTCGTTTTTTTTGCTTGAAAAATGCATTTATTATAATAAAAAAAATTAATTGATACATTATTGGAAGTATTGTCCATCGTTAGCCACTACTTTTTCCCATCTTTCTAGTAGCATATGGATTCAGCGCCAAAAGAACTGCTCCTGTTTTGAGGTCAAGAATGACTCAAGCCAATTTCTGATAACCTTATATAAAGTTTTGTCTACATTGTCCTTGTAGATGTAGATTGAATCGCGCCGCAATGCCCAAGCAGCATAGCCGATGTACCCTCTGCAGTCTCGCAATATAACATTTTTCTACGATAGAAGGCCAAAACAAAATAGCGGCATATAAGTTCAAGACCCAGTTAGAGCCCACTTCTCTTCTGTACAGCGACCAAACCCAGTGTGTCTTAGACATCCAAATTTCGATATTATCACCCCAGTGAATTTCCCAATCCAGGACAGGACACTACATACCAACAATGCTTATGTCCACGCTCCGAAAAGTAGGTGGAGTGCTCCAAAACTACTTTCTTTTGCAATTAAACACACACAGAGAAATAAAGTGCCAACCGAATTGAAAAGTGTTTTTTAGTGGTAGTAACTTATAAATTCTGTTAGTACAACGATATTTACATTAGATTTCTGAACATGTTGGGTGTTGAAACTAAAGTTCAGTTGAATTAACTGAACTTTGTTGTGAAAACTAATGTTCAGTTTTACCAAACGACTGAAATTCGTAATAACCGAATTTGAGTCCTAGTAACCAAATTTTAGTTGGCTAATAGCTACATTTTTCTCTGTGTGCAGGCAAATCTCGGTATTATCCGAGTTGACATTTAGTACCCTAGACTTCGCCCAGTCGTACGATATATCGAGTAACCTAAAGACCCACACAAATAATTTAGAACTTTTCCTCTTTGTTCGAATCCTTCATTGGTTAAATTCCTCAAAAGACTGTGTATGGTAGTACTGCTCTGAGGATATAAATTTTTCAATTCGAAAGGCCTTTCAATGTGGTATAAAACATCGACTAGACAAGTTTCCATAGATCTTCCCATGTTGCCGAAATTTTAGCAAATCTTTAGGTATTCTATCCTTGACTATGTGATTTAGGATACGATCAATACTCTTAAACTTAAGGGATGTTAAGCTGATCAGTCAATAAACCTTCGAACTAATAAATGACACATTTGCTTTGGCCGGAGGCCAAAGCATATGAGTACAAGAACATTGAAAATCCAAGCCAGATAGGTATCCAGCTACACAAAACTCTGCTGTAAGAGGCGAGGAATATCAAATCCGGTCCTGCTGCCTTAATTTAAGGCCAATTTCAAAACCTTAATTATTACAAATCTATTGTCTGTCAAAATTCCAATTCCAAGTCTTCAAACGCAGAGGAATTTACACGGATTCAACTGGAATCTATCGAGGATCTTTTGAGATCTGCCCAACACCTAAAAGAGTCGGACAAAGCTTAAATAGGGATTCTTTAGCCCTATATAATATATAATGATTCAATAAGTTCGCCAACTCTCCATTAGGTGGCGAGCAACAATTGTTCAAAGACTTATCTCGCGCAATAACAGTGTTGCCATTTTAGAAGCCCTTCATCTTTCCCCACATTTCATCTCTCCTCTATCGCTTTTTTAAAGAAAGCAACATATTAATAAATAGGAAGAAATTTCTACGTGTTGCTTCTCTGAAAAAAAAAAAAAAAACCAAATTACCACACGACGACAATACAAAGTTCATTCCCAGTTCCATTTCGTTTCCCCTTTTTAGTGTATCGATTCCACTCATTTCGTATCAATTCCACTCATTTCGTGTTTCATTGCATATCGTTATTATACCAATATTAAATTTTATTCGGTAGGGATTAATTTTCATGAAACTCGGAACGAATATTGAGAGATAAATTTTTTGTTTACTAATTTAAGTGGTAATACAAATTACCACACTTCGATAATACAAAGTTTATTCGCAGTTCCATTTCGTTTCCCTTTTTTAGTGTTTATATTTCATTCGTTTCCTATTTCATTCCATATTTCATTCCATTCGGTAGGGATTCATTTTCATGAAACAACCATAAGGTTACTAATTTCTCTTTATACAAATTATAGTGAGGCCCAAACGAGATTAATCAAAATTGATCGCAAATCCTTCCCTCTGCAAGCTCAAGATCACAAATATTATAAGGAGCTTAATTTTTAGAATTCAAATATCTAAACATATCCCGCTGCAAAAAATATCATAGTCATAGGGTGTTTCATAGAAAATTTTCTTCTCTCACTTCCTATTTACTCAAGTTACAACTTCTTAAAGAATTTTCATTGCAAATTTTACTTTTCAATGAACTTGAACTTTTAGCCATCCCACAGTTTTATTAACTTTTTTCCGAAACAAGTCATGTAAAAATCCATTAGCTATTTTTTTTGTCAATCAGCAATGACATCAATCATTATGTAAATATTATTTAAAGCATGAATAAATGTCAACAATTTTATACAATATTTTTTTTCGTTGGCCTCAACAATGTCAATATAAACATAATTTTCAAAGTTTAACAAATAAACAATGAAAATATTAAACCTAAAATATAAATACAAAAAATGAAATTGGCAAATAACTAGACAAGACAAAGAGACTAAAAGCCATAAACACGTGCAAGAAAACGAAATAAAATTGGCAAAACGTTACTTAGTAGACGTTTTAGCAACTGAGAATGGGACACACCTTTAGGGAAAAAAGAACGGATATAGTAAGGATATTCATGTGATAAGCTTATGGTATGATATTTTGGGAACACCCTGTATATTAAATTTTATGCAATGGTGAATATCAAAAGCTTTTTCGAACAACGTCTTCGTACTAACTACCAACGAGTTTTAATATAAGGAGTCACAGAATTCATCAAACAAGACATCCGACAGTAAATCAAACAAAACATTCCTCAACGAGTCGAGATATTCTCGCTCGTAGACAGGTTTTTACTGTGTAATGAAAACAAATTAAAACTTTTGAAATTCCAGGTATGTGAACTATGTGAATTATGTAAAGAATGTAATGTAAAAAAAGTACCGAATGTAAAGTATGTAAAATAAATAATGTAAACAATGTAAACAATGTAAAGTATGTAAGGTAAATAATAACGTAAAAAAATTCAAATTTGGGTCAATAAAGATACAGAAAATAGTCTGTCTGTTAGATACAATCACATTACGATGTTTCAATAACGTAGAAGTTTATTACGAATAAGTGACCCCATATTTTTGTCCGTAACTGTAATTCAAGAAATTTCGCCGGATACAAATCCCATTGAAAACAAAGAAAATATGATCGCTTAAAGTTTTAAAATTTATTAAGAAAAAGTTGTTAATTTCGCTTTAACCCTCTAAGGGGTAAGGCTGCCTCAGGGCAGTCTTCATAAATTTTACCACAGATGCGTCAAATGAGCGTTTTATACTTAGAAATTAATATATTCCGATAGAAAACTAAATTTGCTAAATATTTTGCGAAAAAATTTTGCGTGTGCCGTCCACGGTTTGGAAGCAAGAAAGCTTTCAAATCAAAATTTCGTAAAATTTCAAAAACTAATTAGTTTTAAAAAAATATAGTTTTCAAAAATTTAAAAAAACCAATTTTAGTTGACTACAAACTCTTTATAATAAAATATAAGTAAGATTAAAGCTTTATCTTTAATAATAGGTCCTTACTTTAGTCCAAGGACTCACAGGATTTTATCATGATTCCTCTAAACGACATCGTCTTAACTTATAAACTAAAAGACGGATTTTTATGAAATTTTGTCGAAAGAAGACATTAAGTATTAATAGCAAAGCGTTGAAGTTTGAACAATATAAATTTAAGTTTCGATACTTTTTCGCCTAATTTTGCTTTTTCCAAAAAGCGAAAATCGCGAAATCTTCTTAAATAGGAGCAGAAAAAAATTGTTTTTCGAGCGTGGTTATATGTTGGTAAGAGAAATATTTTTTCTCCAAAACTTCTCTTTTAAATGCTTTAGTTTACAAAATGCATCCTAAAATATTTTGGCTCATATCGCCTAAATTAGGCAACGATAATTTTGTTGAAGAACTATTTGTTTTATTTGTTTTTCGAGTGTAGCACATGGTATGAATTTCGTTGCAAAACATCGTTTGCCAGTTAGAGGGTGAAACAACACAACACAAATGTATTTTGAATAACCCCGTTCGCAGTGAAATAGAATATGCAGAGATTTGAATTTTTGGCTCCTGATGTTCTTAAGTATGCTTTTTCTTACACACACAGAAAACTTCAGCTATTTGCCAACTGAAACTCGATTACTACTACTCAAATACGGTTTTAACGAATTGCTGTCGGTTGAGCAACTAAACATTAGTTTGAACAACAAAGTTCGGTTAATTCAACTGAATTTTAGTTACAACACCCAAAATATTTAGAAATCAAATGTATTCAATTCAATTCAGTTGGCACTTTATTTCTCTGTGTGTCTGACCTATATAGTTTCTTAATCTGAGCTAGTGAAAAAAATAAGACTTTTGGCCGCCTTCTTTAAATATTTGACACAGTGCGACGGCGTAAGAAGTTCTTCACACCATCCGACTTTCCCACTATTTATACCACCTATGTCCGACCGAAGATAAAATACAACTCCCATATAAGGGCACTAACAATGTAGAGAAGTTTAAATGAAATATTCACAATCACTACTTCCTCTTTCCTTCCTCCCATAACCCATTTTCGTAGTATCATATCAACACAATAAACTGCTTGTTGGTTTTAAATGTTTAACTTTTACTTCGCTAATACAATCCTGTTCGAAGGACCAATATTTAGTCAACGTTTCATTAGTTCGGCTATTTGTCAATACTCCTAATGTTACTTAAAGGAAGCTCTATAGTCGTTTTGCCAAAGAACATTGAAGAAGAAACCTTGACAAAGTGCTATGAAGACAACAACTGCAATTTCCGTTTTATTATTATTGTTGCTGTTGTTGTTCATCGTAAAGAACAGCAAATTTCACTTAAAATGCTCAATAAATAAACAGGATGATTATAATGTAGTATATATTTTGAAAGTAAATACAATTTGTTTTTTAAATAAATTCCAATTTTTATGCATTTAAGTAAGAATTACGGTGTGCGTGTATTCAAGCATAAATACGTGCTTTTTTCGTCAAAACCATCTAGAAAAGTACGAGGGCGACTCAATAAGTACATGACTTTTTAATGAACACACTGTTTCTATAGTATAAAAAGTTTTTATTTTCCAAAAATATGATATTTATATGTCCTCAAAATAGGCATTTGTTTGAGTAATAATTTTGTCGTTATAGCTTAATCACTTGCCACCGAGCCATTTCTTTAGGTTTGGAAATAGAAAATAGTCACTGGGGACTAAATCCGGAGAATATGACGGATGAGGTACCAATTCCCCAATTCAAGGAATTTTGACATTGAGACTACACAAGACACAGGATTGCGTTTATGGTTAATTCAGAGCATCTAGCGTATAGCAAAAACAACGAAAGTCAATAAACCACTTGTTTACTATTGAAGTAGATGGTGCAGAGTCCCCACAGTACTTAACAAGATTGTCTTTGCTTTGAGTGACGGGTTTTTAGCAAAAAAAAAAATAATGTTTAAATTTTTTTTACAAAAATCAACTAGGTTGTATGTTTTGAACACCTGTTAAACGCAAAGTGAATGAAGGAACTTGCTCAAAATTTGAGGCTGAATTTCAGTTTATGGGGGACACCCCTAGAGAAAAAATCTGAATATGCCATCCCCTTCAGAATGTTCCCAGGAGTACGAAAATCATAATGAATAAGGGGGCTCACGCCCCCTATGGGCGTGGCAGTCGAAAAACGACCCGGCCCACCTACGTAGACAATATGGGTATCAAATGAAAGCTAATGTCTTCACGATTCCGAAAATAGCCATAGTTGCCAGATCGGGCGGTTTTTGCAGCCGATACGGCCATTTTTGTTAAATAGGGGCGGGGGTGAAAAACGACCCATGCCACCTACTTAGGCAATATTGGTATCAAATGAAAGGAAATGTCTTCACGATTCCAAAAATACCCGTAGTTGCCAGATCGTCCAGAATTTGAGGAAGATATGTTAATTTTTATAAAATGGGGGAAGGACTTTTTTTTGTTTATTTCTTTTTAGCTCGGCCAGAGGCCGAGCACTCGAGATCCCCGCCGTCTAGAATTAAGACATACTGGAGTTAAAAACCCCTAAGCCCGGCCGTAGGCCGGTCACGCAGAAAAACTTTACTAAGCGAATCCAGTATAACCAGAGATTGTAGATGAGTCTGAAGACAGTGAAGATGAGGATGAAGACGACTAGATGCAGATGGCATCTTGGCCGTGAGAAGCGTGGAAACTCACAACTTTACGTGAGTTCTCATGCTTCTCCAAGGGGATTGATTTACTATGACCTCCACGCGGTAATCCCTGGGTAACGCTAACAATAGTAATCTTTTCGCACAAAATGCTCATTTTTGTTTGATTTTAACAAAATATAAGCAAAAAAAAGGAAAAAAAAAATTTCCCCCACCCCAAATTTTGCCAAAATGGCCATATCGGCTACAAAAATCGCCCGATCTGGCAACTACGGCTATTTTTGGAATCGTGAAGACATTAGCTTTCATTTGATACCCATATTGTCTACGTAGGTGGGCCGGGTCGTTTTTCGACTGCCACGCCCTTAAGGGGCGTGAGCCCCCTTATTCATTATGATTTTCGCACTCCTGGGGTCATTTAAGGGGGCGTGGCATTTTTTTTTTTTCCAGGGGTGTCCCCCATAAACTGAAATTTTGCCAAATTTGACAGTTGTCTAGTACACTTAGAATACTATGTAGGTAAAGACCACTGCAAATGTAGTTAAAAACAAATAAAATTTCACTTAAAGATAGGACGACTTACATTTCAGTAAATTCAACTAACATTGTCATTTGTTTTTTATATTCAAAAAATTAACCACAATTGTAGTAAAAAATAAACAAACATATATTTTTTGTATTTTTTTAAATAACAAAAAACAACTGTAAAAAATTAAATCATAAAACAGTCATTTGATGTGGTTTGTTTGTTCAAATGAACTAAAAGGCTAGTAAAAAATTTAATTTGTTCTACAAATGACTGACATTTACATTAAAAATAAAGAAACTGTATTACAACCCAAACAACTACATATTTTTAAAGCAGAAGTTCATTGAGTGCAACAGATGGTACTTGCAGGTAGCAGTGTTGCATTTCATGTTACTACTAGAAAAGTTCGAAAAGTCACGGACTTATTGATCCGCCCTCGTAATATAAAAAAAAAATCCGAAAAAATATTCAGGTGGTAAATATAGTGTATTTTAATAAAGGAGAGTCGTCGTAGACGTCTTGTGTTTATTGTTTCCTAATATAAAAAATAAAATTGTTGCTTCTTCAAATGCTTGTTTCTTGCTACATACACCTTTCTTCCTGCTGTTAACTCAAAATAAATATATATCGGTGTATTATATTCAAATGGAGCTATCTACATGTTTTTAGAAAATGCGGTTGTGATGGCAAAATTTTCACTGACGTAGCTGTCATCTGTGGTATTAAGTTCAAATTTTATAGATCATTCCATCACTGGTTTTTTGCAAAATTAGAATGAGCTTTCCACAACAATGTTTATTTTTGAATTGATATGAGCTATCTACAGTACTTTCTTGATGTTGTGATAACTAAGTGATAATAATGGGTTTTTATAATAACTTTTTCGTACTAGTTTTTGCGATATTTGCAATTTTTTATGCAGAAACACTTAATATTTAATACAATTTTGATTGCTTATGTCAAAGAATTTAGATAAATTCATTGACTGAAAAGCACGTAACAAAACATTTTTCGCTTTAATTGATTGTAACACGGTTTTCCGTAAATTATCCCCAACGTTTTTTTTTTCGATTTCGATAAAAAAAATATATTTTTGCGAAAAAATTTGCGATATAATATAATGTTGTGAATATTCAATAGAGTTAAGTTGATTTAAATTCAATAAATTATTGAAAATAAAATATCTTTTTTATTACACTTTAAAATCGAATTTCATATCGCGAATATCGGGAAAATAAGTGCTTACTTTTAAAAACAACTAGCACTATTGAATTTAGCATGCTCAAGATTAACAATAATTACGCTTTCCCGGTTGCATATTTACGAAACGCACAATACAGATTCTGTGGTTCATATCTGTATGATATAATTTTGAAAAATAAGTTCGACATCACTTCCGTTATTACCATACGAAACTTTATTTAAACTCAGACCAGTAAAAAAATACTTATTTCTAATATTAACTCATTTTAGACACAATGTTCCTTTTTCGACCCAGTACTTTTAAACGGGTATATTTTTTTTACTGGAAGCAGATAATTAGGTGATTTAAAAACCTTAAAATTCAACATTTTGATTACAACCATGAATAAGAAAATTGTTAATTAGAGTTGACAAATAATTATTTGAAAAAATAAATTTATGACCTTTTTTGATGGAACTTTTTTCAAATATATAAAAAAGCCAAATCTTTTAATCTTTTGATTGTTATGTTGATGAAAAAATATGAAAATGCATTTCTCTGCTGGAAATTAGTTCATCGATTTTATATCATTTTTTTGAAAATCTGACCGATCGAACGATGAACTTTTCAAATACACAAAGTCTAGACTATTCCAAAATTTATTCCGTTTTCACATCAAAACATATATGATGGATGGTTTTTATTAAATTACTACTATACTTATTTAATTTATATTGTCAGGGTTGACATATGGCGTTTTTAAAAAATGGTCAAAAACCACGCTCTTTTTCCAAAAATTTCTTAAAATCGTTTAACTTAAGAAAAAATAATTTTTCATATAATTTTCAATAACGATTTGTTCACAAAACCGGTAACGTTCCCCATAGGGTTCTTTATGAAGCATGGTTTTATATAACTGCAAAGTTGGGTTGAGAAATGTCCATTGTGACGTGTCTGTGACGAGCCATTAATGAGTAATTTAAAGAGTCTATCTACTCATGTTAATAAAATTTTAAATAAATATTACGAATTATAAAAAAAAATTACATGTAGTATTCAGTAGCAGTTTTTAATTGATATTGTAGAAGGTCGATTTGCAAATACTTTTAATTTGAGCAAATTAAACAGTTTTTTCACTCCCCTGAACAATTGTATGGAAATAGATAGCTCCGTTTGAATATAAGACAACGATATATATATTTTTTTTTGGGAATTTTTTCAGTTCGTTTTCAAAACTTACTTTACTGTATGTTAAGACATTTATATGCTTCATTGGACATGTAAATTGAATGTCTAACGTTTAATATTTTGTTCTTTGTTCTTATTGGTGGCATAAAGAGGGGGACAAAAAAGTCATTGAAGTAATAGCAGTAGTAACACTAAAATAGTCTGACGGAAGTGCGAATATTGTCATGACATTTATTAAATATTTTTTTGTTATTCTTAGTTTTATCAAATGTTTCAAAATTGATGTGACATTTAATATCACACGATCAAAGTCAAAAACAGAAACAAGGTGTGGTTGTTAGTTTGAACTGATGATGAGCCATATAATTAAAAAGTGTTGAATGCAATAATCAAAGACGTCAAAAAATTTTAATTTAAAAACATTAATTAATATTATTCAATACATGAGTCATCCCGTGTTTTTTTAAGAAGCTGAATCACCTAACCACTAAAGCAAAAGATCATTCACAATGTAAAAGCTTAATTGGAGTCATCCTGTGTTATTGAAATAAAATAAAGTCCAGTATTCTGTTTCACGATGGTGAAACAATTATGTGTAAAGCCTAAAATTTTGTTCAGACTTCTGCAAAAAAAAAAATCTGTAAAGTTCATTATCCCGATTTCCGATTTACTGTTATGACTAGAGATGTCACGAATAGTGTAATCGGTACTTTACCGAATATTTTCGAAAAAATTGTTTTATTTATTTTCATATAAATTTCATATAAAAAAACATTGTACTTTAGATATAAATAAAATTAAATAGAACCATAAAACTTTTTAGGTGGAAAAATCATCACAAGCCATGGATAGGTTACCTACCCGCATCGAATAGGTTACCTATTCGATTGGGGTATCGATAAGGGTAACGCTATTTTCATTTATTTTGGTAACGGTATATTAGGGTTACGACATTTCAGTTATTTCGGTAACGGTATTTTCGTTATTTCGGTAATGTTATTTTAAGGATAATAGGTTTTCAATTATTTCGGTAATGGTATTTTAAGGGTAACGTTATTTTAGTTATCCGGGCAATGTCAATGAATACCGAATTCCCGAATTTCAATGACTGGCTAGTTTATGATGAAAATTCGGGAAAATATATCTATTTACAGTGATCATTTTTCTGATGGTAACGGTAATTTAAGGATAATGCTTTTTCAATTATTTCGGTAGCGGTGTTTTAGCGATAACGGTATTTTAGTTATTTCTGTTACGGTATTTTAGGAATAGCGATAGTCAGTTGAAAGGGGTTTGAATAGACAACAGTATTTTAGCCGTTTTGCCTGCAAACCATGTCTCTAATTAATACATACAACAGTGTTTCAAATTTCAATGAAAAATATTTTGTTACAAATTTGATTTCTTAAATTTAATACAATATACATGTTTCTGAGCTTTTTTTTCTTTTAACGAAATGATTCTGCCGAATTATGCTAATATTCAGTATTCGCCCAAATAGTAAAAACATGGCCAGTATGCCGAATACGGAATAGTAACCGAAATTTCGTGACATCTCTAGTTATTACCGATAAAAGTTCGGTCATAATACTTAAACAAAAATAGGAATTACAACCTACCGACCGTTTATAACCGTTTTCCAAAAGGATAGAATTCCATAAAATGTTCATCAGGGCCATATACATACACTCATATGTACACCCATAAAAAAAAGCCCGTACAAATAGTTCATAGTTCAGCTGAAGAATTTTCAATGAACAGTCTGTTAAATTTAGGAGACCTAAGTTTTAAAAGAACTAAATTTTGGTTGATAGTTGTAGTTCAATTAACTAAGAATTTAGTGAAATTAACAAAATTTGTTAGCTAAATCAACAGCATCTGAGCAGAGGCAAGTCCATATTTATTACCGGGAATATAATTGATTTATAACTTAATAGGTATGGAGTAACGACTTTTGTTCAATTTTGCTCTATCTCTCATAGTTTCCGAGCTTATTTGATGATTATAAAAAAAAAATGAGAAAAAAAACTTATTCTACAAGAATCGGAGACATAAACAAATTAACTGACAAATTTGTAAATTTGGGAATCACGAATTATTATGCATATGTGTAATTTGAGGAGCCCTAACAATAATCTGAAGTCAAAATATTTTTTTTTCTAAGAATAAAGGTATCTAATGGCGACACGAATGTCAGATGTATTTTTATGATCTGTATCGCCAATGTATCGCACTATGATGAAAACAAAATTATAAATAAAAACTACATCATTAGGAAAGCTAGAGAAACTCCCAACTTTTTTATAAGCAAAACTGGCGCTGAAATGATAAACAAAAACGGTATAATTTAGAGTGCTTTTAGCTTCTGACAAAAATGAGCTAACGGCGCAATAACTACTTACTATTAAAATCGCGTGATTTTCGCTTGCGACGTATTAAACACTTAATAAAACATACATTTTCAACACATATATCACAAAGTTTATCGCACACGAAAAAAACTTATTTTTTGGGTAAATCTGACGGATTTCAATTAAACTGCATTTCTTTTACATCATATTGATAAATTAAACTATTGAAAGCACTTTCTTTTATTCCATTTTTGTAATTTCCTTTCATTTCAGTACAATTTGTACATATACAAACATTTTAAAATTCTTCACCCTTAAAGCATTTGTTGTAGAACGCATGCTAAAACTGATGTAAGAATAGGTTCAAGAACCGTTCCATAGAATAAGTTCCCAGGCGTGCCAATTTGAAAAAAAAATTACGGATACAAGAATGAGTTCTAGAACCGTTCTATAGAACTATAGGGTGTTTTATATACAGGTATAGAACTTTAAGTTGACAACACTTTTTTAACTAGCGGCCATTTTGTCAGCTGTCAAGTGTATTATATTTAGTTTGGTTTGGCATTTCAACATGAATAGACTGATGCCTGAACAACACTTCCAAATTGTGCAAATTTATCATGGTTCTGTTCGAAATACGTATCGCGCACGAATTTTGGTTAGCAATGATTACGTAACTAAACAAAACTGCCGTATTTGGAGTGATGATAAACCTCAAGTGTATGTTGAGACACCGTTACATCCAGAAAAACTGACTGTTTGGTGTGCTTTATTGGCTGGTGGAATCATTGGTCCTGACTTCTTTAAAAATGATGCTGGTCAGAACGTTACAGTCAATGGTGACCGCTATATAGCCATGATTACTGACTTTTCGGTCATCAATTGAACAACCATGATGTGCAGGAGCTGTGGTTTTAACAATACGGCGCAATATGCCACACAGCTCGTGCCACAATTGATTTATTGAAGTAAACATTTGGTAACCGCATAGTTTCACGTTTCGGATCGGTGAATCGTGAGATTTAACGCCGCTGTACTTTTTTCTGTGGGGATATGAGAAGTCGCTAGGCTACGCCGGTAAGCCCTAAACGACTGACCACTTGGAGGACAACATTCGCCGCGTTATTACCAATATACGGCCACAAATGTTGGAAAAAGTCATCGAAAATTTAACCTCCAGATTAGACTACGTCCGAGCCAGCCGTAACGGTTATATGCCAGAAGTCATATTAAAATTATAATGCCAGAAGATTATTTTTCGAATAAAGTAAATTTCATGTCAACTTAAAAAAATTCATCTTTGTTTTATTCCATTTCAAACTTTTATACCTCTATAAAAAACACCTTTTATAGTACAATAGTCTGCAAATATTTATATCCATAGACTTAAATGAAATAAAAAAAAAACAAAAACTATGGTGTTCGCCTTAACAGCTCGTAAGGCCTCGTTTAAATTTTGCCACCCAATATTTTATAGTCGTAAACGAAGGAGCAGACTCTCCCAGAGTTGAATCTAGATCGGCTTTATTATTGGATGGACTGAGACCTTTCAAATGAAAGTATGGAATTCCATAACGGTAACCAATTTTTTCCATGTTTATAAATTTACTGAGATCGTCTATTTTTGATGTCTCCAAAAAAAAAAATACTAAACAACGTGGCGGCTTGAAACTTAAAACATATATTTTATAAGGTTGACACTTTTCAACAAAGTACTTTTTTTTCAAACTACTGCCGCCATCTATACGTTAAGTCGGCTAATTTTGGGACCGTCCTATATCTTTTTAATCAATTTGATCTTAGATTAAGAGCAAATTGCTTAAAAGGGACTGAATAAAACAAGTAGCAAAGATCTAAATCTTCTCTACCTAATATTGTGTCAAAAAATTAAACTAAAGGGTGATTTTTCAGCAACTTTCTTTTTGGCAAACCCTGTTTTTGGTAGCCCAGCTGTATTCTTGTAACATGCTACTGTTAAACATGTTCAGTTTGGTCTATAATTTGTGACCATGATTTGACTTACAAACGTTCAACGATTGCAGATTATTGAATTTTATTATCAAAATTCATGCTCGGTTAAGAAAATGCCAAAAAATTAAACTAGGTAAAACAGGGTGATTTACATAACATGTATTTGCAGCAGAAAATATAGAACGACTCAAAAATATTTATGAACGAATGTTTAAACACACTGAACAAAATAAATGCTTTTTATTTTACATGTAATTTTCAATGTTAAAGTTTTTTTGCCGGTTCCTTTTTATTATGAAATATCTTATAAATAGTTATTGTTTAATTCCTTAAAAGCCCATATTCATTTAAAATTTTCTTTTTTTTTTGTTTTGGCTTCCTTTAAATAGCTGTTAAAACACCCACCATTTTAATTTTATGTTGTTGCTATGACCATTTGGCTAAAAATTGCAAAAAAAACTAAATATAATACAAATGTTGTAATTTTGCCAATCTACGCCCACAACTCTTAAAGCGAAACACTCTTTTAAACTAAAAGTAAAACTTAATCTCCAGCAAATGACAAGCATAACTAAATGCAATACACAGCCCGATGATAAAGTGGCTGAAAACAAAACTAAAATTTTGCGGTTCTTTTCAACAGCTAAAAGAAAAATTAAAAAAAAATTATATATATATTTAAAAACAAATACGCAACAGAAAAAGTCTTTCATCATTTTTATGTTTTTAAATGAATGTATTTTTGATGCTGCACAAAAATGTTGGCTGCTGCACCCAAGCATAATAATAAAATATAACAAAACTGACCGACCGTGTACATAATTAAAGAGGGTTTTTGTTATACAAAAAAGCATAATTCCTTGAAAAATAAAAAGCTTCTAAAAAGCAAAGTAATGAACAAGGCAATGAACTGAAGTAGTGAGGGTACAATTAAAGCGATAGGCTACAAAATTAATAATAAAAAAAAAGTTATATCATTGACAATTAAGAGATGAGGAGGCGTTAACCGATATAGTGTCCAAATTTGAATAACAAAATTCGGTGGCGATATTTTAAAATTTTGCGATTTTTCCAATTTTAGCGATTTTTTCCAATTTTGAAAATTGTTTCCAATTTAACAAACTTAACTTTTAATTGAATCAACAAGTGTTTTAATTAAAACTCAATTTTAATTTCTTCAGTGAATCTTTTGAATGACGAAATAATATCAGCAGAAAAATAGCAAATTGTTTAAATTATGTGAATTTGTTTGAAATTTGGAGTGAAGTTTTAGTATTTAGGCATAAAGTATGAATAGCAATTTAAGCAATGTTAGAGCGCTTATATGTTGAGTTAGTAGAAGATTTTGTATATGTGAATTTTTTAATTAATTTAAGAGACATGCCAGTCATAGACAAAAGTGATGTGCGGGAAGCAATAGAGGATGACAAAATAAGAAAGAGGATGGTATATTCCAGGGTACGTAAATGGCTTGAAGGGCCAAGTTTGAAAATTTGACAATCTTACGGCTGGCCGCACTATATTGAACTAATCAACAAAAAACCGCAGTGAAAAGCTGTGAACATTTTTCAAGGATTTTCTCTTAAAACCATATTTTAAGAGAAAAAAGTCTCGACATATTTTAATTTTGGGTCTTTCCTTTTTTAGAAGAAGTACATTAAAATCTTTTATATTTTCATGGATATAAAATCTCCATGAAAATTCTACCGAAAATGTTAAATCGTGCTGTAACACCCACTGTCGCCATAGGAGGACACCTCGATTTTTGCGATTTTCTCTGGCACTATTTGTGCTATGATTTAAGTAAAATAATTTTTTGACAGACAACTAAATTTATAAATAAAAAACAAGTTTTTTCTAATCTTATAACTTCTTTATAGTTTAAATTCACATCATTTGACGTCAAATGAAAAAATGGAAAATTTGGTAAAATTTTTCGTAAAAGAAAAATTTAAAATCAAGTTTAAATTTATTCAATTTCGAAACGATTCGACTAGGGTAGCTGTTTTTAATTTTTTGCTCATTGACAATTTTGCAAGAATATCTTTAAAATTTTCTCAATTTTATTTTCATTTTATAATATTTGACGCCTTTGTCTATCAAATAACTATATTTTTACTGAATTATCGCTACCAGATTTCATGTGGGCGTTAATGGGTTAAAAACCCCGTTGGGATAATCAAATTTCATTTTTTGGATTTGTCCTTTAAACCAAAATTGATTATTAATAGGTTTTTTGTTAAAGTTCTGCCTATTATGGAGGCTCTAACTTTTCTAAAACTTCGGGTTCTGATGAGATCTTTAGCCAGATCGAAATACTAGTATCAACCTAGCTAATATGTTTGATTTGCTTTATTTTTGTAAATATACGGAGGTTGGAAGCTCGTTATAAATTGAAAATAACATAAAAATAATCTCGATGTATATAAAAACAAAAAACTAATATAACTGTAAAAAATATTACTTGAGCCAGAGTACAAACTAAAAATTTTTGTATATAAATAGAACATTTTTGGTCTTCAAAGTTTAGTAACGTCATGATGCTTGTTAGGAAAAGACCTAACCACGTGCTTGATTACTAAGAAGACAAGAATGGAGCAAAATTGATTATTAATAGGTTTTTTGTTAAAGTTCTGCCTATTATGGAGGCTCTAACTTTTCTAAAACTTCGGGTTCTGATGAGATCTTTAGCCAGATCGAAATACTAGTATCAACCTAGCTAATATGTTTGATTTGCTTTATTTTTGTAAATATACGGAGGTTGGAAGCTCGTTATAAATTGAAAATAACTTAAACTTCCAAGTTTGATATAATTTTTATTAAAAATAAAAATTACGTTTTTTTTCGACCTTTGTGCAATGACAAAACAAGTTTTCAATTTATTTTTTGATCAATGGTGATAATCTTTAACTTCGAGCTCATATATTAGTTCTCATTTAGTGAAAAAACTAGTTTATAGGAATGCTTGATGTTTTGCATGGGATTGTTACCTCTTTCAAATCGTGTTCTGATGATGTGAACCTAGAAAATTCCCGAAATAGATCTATCATCTCATTCCTGAAAGTGGTCAATTAATAAATTTGAAAACAAAAACTATAGATTATTTGTTAGGAAAATATCCTAATAAAGAAATATAGAGTATGGCCTCGAATTAAAATATCCTTAAAATTTTTACACATAAAATCTGTATTTATACTAGACACATCAATTAATAAATCTCTGGAAAAAACAGGTTAAAATTTATAACCAACTTTGTTTGACTGAAAATTTATGATCTCTACTAAAAGAGTTTTATTAGAAGTCTATCGAAAATAAGACGTTTTTCATAGCAATGCAATAAAACCACGCTTTGCATTCAATTAAATAATTTGTTTAAATTAAACTTTTGGATTAGAAACGTTTGTTTCAGACTCATGATAACATTTTTCCCAGTACTGCGGCCTCCCTGATACTAATCTGAAGCAAAAAAGCTCTTTTGAATCGATGTTATGAAATAACAAAAAAGGTTGATAAAATTTTCAAATATTAGTGAATCTACTTAATGCATTTGGAGAATTGTCATATTTATGAAGTTTACATAAATATGGTGATACGCTTCGTAAAATTTTATGAAACAAGTTTTATAATTTTTTCTATATTTAATAAAAAATTGTCATTAAAATTTTTATTTTTAAAATGCCTATATCTGAAATGTTTACAGAGATAGAGGAAAATGGTTTTTTTTTTCAATTTATTGGAGAATATTGATAAAGGTTTTTATAAATATAATAAAGTTTTTCTTTAAGTATAGTAAGTGTCCAAATAATTTACCAAATTTAAGTGTTTAAAGGGCCATTCCCCAAAACTTAATTTTCGTATTGTTGAGAAATTAAGGATTTTCCAAGGGTTTAAGTTTAAATAGAGATAAGCCATGGCTGCTGCAGCAACTTGAAAAGAGTTTTCACTTTTTTGACATCAGATTCATTGCGTTTTTTGTGGAGCAGTGTAATTTTTTGCTGGGGCTCCATTTTGAATTATGTTTGCAAATTCTGATCTTTAGTACCTTTCATTTTTCTTATTCCATAACTTTTTTTTCAGTTTTCATTGATTTAATATTTTTTAATTAAAATTTGATTTCATTAAAATGTTATTATTTAATAAGCGGCATTCTTGTATTAGTTTTCTTTTGGGCTTTTTTTTTTGTGTGGATTTGACATTGATATGGAATGCATGGGACGCATTTGCCCATGTTTGGAATATTTCATCACACGTAATTTTAATATCCCACTTCAAAGTTAATACCTCTAAAAGGGACAGACTGTCACCATCGGAGTCAATGATATTAGATAAAGATTTCTGCATAACTTGTTTAAACGAAATACCTATAAAATTAAATTCTAAAAATTCAGAAAACAGTAACTCATACTAGAGGGGCTGTTCAGTTTAATTATGCAAACATAACCAGCTTTTCACCTTCGTCCATTGTGAATGTAAATATTCGGACGATAATTTATTTTCTTCTAGGTACGTACTTGTGTATTAGGGTCATAACTTTTGATATTTTTTTGGAAACATAAAATTTTGCTTATCCTAGCCGTAAAGTCCTTAAAAAAAATAAGAAACATAATCGCCCATATCCTATCTTTCCTTACTTTTTAAATACGAATAAATTTTAAAAACTCATGAAATTGAAATTCGGTGCTTTCTAATCCCCTTAAATGTATAAAATTCGAAATAATATTGGAAAAATGTCGAAAACTTATGTTTTCTGTCAAAATTCTAACTTTTAACTTATAAAGCAGTCTTATGATTTTCAAAATATTCTGTAAGGAAAAAGGTGCCTTTGTTTTACTTTCTACGGGAAAGTAAATCGAAAATAAAAATGTGTACGTGAAAGTCAAAGTCAAAGCACCAAAAAATCATATTGATTTCACATTAATGTGCAAAAAGTTCCCGAAAATCATTACCTTTTTAAGTTTTGTTACACATTGGGGTGTCCCGATAGTAAAGTTCTATAAATCTTTCCGACGTTCTTATTTTTCATATTCCTATGGGCAATGAGGAGTCAATTGACCTAACAGTGACTGGTTAAAGAAGGGCTTATTACAGGACTGGTATAATTTAATACTGAAGTGGGTTAAGCAGTGTCTATTGTCCTAAAATTACCAATCCTGTGACTGGTAAAGGGAGGACATACCACTTAATCAGAATATGCTTATTAATAAAAAAAAAAGCCAGTTGGCCAGAATTTTACCCACTGGAAGCTGTTTTCGTTTATTTTTTAAACTAAAAATTATTAATTTTGTTTTTTGTCGATATTTATGTTTTTTTTTTTGGGTTTATTAAAAAATTATCGGCATGCGAAAATTGACCTAAAAGAACCTGGAGTGCTGGAAAAGGACTTATCACAGGAGTAGTATTATTTACAATTGATGTGAGTTATGTAATTTAAATTGATCTAAAAAGACTAGTTCCGTGACAGGTAGAAGTAGGACATATCACCTAACTGATATACATACATATTGACTAGAAAAAGCCATTTTTATCATTTTCTACAATTTTTTACTTTAAAAATTATTAAATTATACGACATGTCCCTTTCAGGATAGTCATGTGGTTAGTCCTTTTTGGCTAGTCCTCCGACATGCCCCTGTTGCGACAGTCTTGTGGTATGCCCATCTTTGGTTAGTCTTGTGGCATGCCACTATGTGGTTTAAATCAGGACAAATGACCCCCTCCTATGACAAGCCCATGTTAAAGTTGCCAGTTGTAGGGTTTAGCAGAGGACTGGTCTCTGGCACGAAGGGACCGATCCTGTGGCACATACAGGACCGGTCCCATTCCCCATAGGGATATTTATGGCTTAAAAGTAAAAGTTAAATATTATTCGACAACACAATAGACAATCAGAAAGCCATAGTTGCCAAAAAAAAAAAAAAAATATTTTTAAATATGACATAAAACCCAAAAGCGTAAAATAAGGTCAAATCCTTCAAAAAAGTCTGAGTTGGATTTAATGTTGAGATTAATGATTTTTAAAAATAAATTGTTCAGTCACCTATTTTATTACACGGTGAGCATCAGTACACTAAACTTGAATATCTCAAGTGTAAAAATTCATTTGCAGCTTTTAATTTGGGAATGACTTGTGGGGTTTTTGGAAAAACATCCAATGTTTAGAGAACGTTAATAAAATTCGAGTTCATTATCATTACCAATAAAGCATAAATTTTACATTAAAATGCGAATTAAGAAATTTTTAGAAATTTTCATACAAAAAGTCGATTTAAAGACTTTTACTTGGAAAAAAGTCGCCAGTCGACTTTCGAAAAAACGACAAAGTTGAATAGTCGACATTTAAAATGGATATATATTTCTAAAATTTCCATATACATATATAGTTATTTTCGTCCACTATATTTTTCAATTTAAAACTGAATCTATGGAAATATTATAAACGTTTTTCCCATGATACCTTTAAACTCTATTTTTTCCAAAGGTACCTTAAAAAAACGTTGGTTTTTATCCATTAACAGCTCAATAATACCTATCGTTTGAGTACGCAAACTTTTTAAATTCAAGACAGACTAATATACAGAAATCACACCTTAAATGTTGGAACATATATAGTTTTATATAAAAGAAGATCTAATAGAATAGGAATAGAACGATTTGTCTTTACATATAATTATGAATAGGTCAAGATATAGTTTTATCCAAAATGAAATACATTTTTTTTAATATTACACTTATTATCTATAAACTTGATTTTTGTCATCGTTAATTATGAAAAGTTTAATTAACCAAATATAATTGTATATGTCATATATTGGTTGATATGTAATAAGATGTAATTATATGTGGCATCGTATTATATACTTAAGAGGAAAAAAATTGTTTATATTAACATACATCAACATATGTATTTACATACAATAGCATATATATTTATATAAAATAATGTATGCCTATATGTAGTCGTTTTTACTCGGGTACTCAAATATAGAGACAACAAGTGTTTTTATTGCTTTGATATTGATGATTTCTTTGGCAACAACACAGGCAGGTGATTGTTTGAAACTTCTTAAAATGTTTTATGTCTTTTTTTGCTGTTTTCTGGCTTCTGGGTTTACGCATGCCTGTCAAAGTACGTTAAAATCTTCACATGTCATGAGGTTTTAGTGGTTTTTCAATTACTTTTAATTTTTTCAACTTTTTTTAATACTTATTCAATATGTTGATGCAAAAATTTTTCAGCTGTTATATTAAATTTCAAAACTTTGTATCTGATCAAGTTGCTATTAAGAAAAATTAACATAAATTCAATTAAAAGGTGTTTATAAGAAAAACGCTTAAATTCGTGTTATTGTTAAAAATATGAATTTAAAGTTTAAATGAACACCTGTTGATTAATTGAGATCTTTTTTGGGGAATTTATGAAGCTATTCTAGAATTATTGGTACATAGATAAATTTTGCATTTATACCAAATTTACACAGAAAATATAATCTACTAAAAATGGGATTAACTTCTTAATCAAGCACTAATAGGGAATTTACACAGAAAAGTTAATCCACTAAAAATGGAATTAACTGTTTAATCCAGCACTAAACAAGTCGATTAAACCATTTTTTTTTTTTATCTTTTTGATTAACAGTTAATCCAATTTGTCCTCTATTTACTATTTATAAACAACTTTGCTTTCATACTACTCATTGTACGCAACTCTGTGTTTTAATATTATTTCGGTTGGCAACGTTAAAAAACATACATACAAAGTCAGATAATAATAAGCGTTAAGACGCCAAAAATACATTTTCCTTGTTCCTCTTATGCCGAATCGCCACCTTGGTATTTTAAACTGACAAAATCAAACTTTTAGCTTTCAAGTTTAATTTTTAACTGCCAAAAATTTCATAGGTAAACGAGGAAGATTAAAAATGTGGATTAACGTTAATCAAGTACAGTTGAACCTTGATTATCCGGGCCTCTATTAACCGAGTACATCTGTTAACCGGCATGCTGGTGGTTTGATTTATGCCTCTATTAACCGTGTTTACCTCTGTTATCCGTGCTATTGTTTTTTTTTCTCTATTAACCGTGCTTCAAATCTATTATCCGTGCAGCAGACATATTTATTTGCTTGTTTTTTCTTTTTACCTACCTACAAAGAGTTAAAATTTGTGAAAAATAAATAACTTCTATTAACCGTGTTTTCGATTATCCGTGCTGAGTCCGGTCCCGTGAAACCCGGATAATCGAGGTTCAACTGTATATTAATTTTGCTGTCGCTACTCCCTATAAACAAGTTGATTAAAGTATTTTAGAATATTTTTGATTAACAGGTAATCCAAGATTTTATTTTGTCTGTCTACTATTTTGAAATGACTCTGTATTTATATTACTAATTGTGTGGAACTTTGTGTTTTGATATAATTTCAGTTGGCAACGCTACAAATCATACATACAAAATCAGATAAAAATAAACGTTAAGACGCTGATGCCGACAATTTCCTTGTTCCTCTTATGCCGGTTCTCTAGCAGTGCTAAATTTGTATTTTAAACTGACAAGATTAGCTATCAACTCAAATTTGTTTAATCTTAAACTTTAACATTCAAAAAATGCATATGTAAATGAGAAAGATTAACAAGTTGGATTAACTTCATCCAAGTATATTAATTTCGCTGTCTAAACTTGCTAAAAAAGACTTTTTTTGGGGGGAGAAAACATCACTTGTAGAGAGCACATTATAATTTAAACAAAATCTGGCCAACACAGGGTGATTCAAATGCTGCCTTTTTTATAAATGTCCTTAAAAATTATATTATTGTGTTGATTAATCTTTCCATTTGATTAAATTTAGTTCAATAAAATACACAGAGTATATTTGTGTGACCTAATTCCAAGTTATTATTATTTTTATCCAAAGTAAGTTAACCACATTTAAACTACCACCATTTGTTATTATTTAAATCAACCCTGGAGACAAAAAAAAAAAATAACATCAGTGAAAACTTCATCATGATACCTTGTTTTCTATTGTAGTTTCCATTACAAAATGTTTTAATGCTTATGAGCTTTAACCTACAAGACGCACCCATTATTAAAAACAAAAGTATGAAAAGTTACATGTCACTCGATGTTACATTTTATCACGTAACCTCAAATGAAAGAAGCAAATTAAATTCCTAAACGGATAGTACTTATTTTGACAAAAAACCAACAAGAAAAAGTATAAAAAATAACAATTGTATGACAAGTCCTTTTTTTTATAACAAATACATATCAAAAATGGGGTGGTAAAGTCTGGTTCTGTGTGAAAAAACAGAATACATTTCATATTCATGTGTGAATATGAAATGTATTAGCTGGCAAGGGGATAAAAAAGGGGGTCAGTATTTGACAACACAACAAAATGACAAATTCCTATAGTTAAAAAAAGAAAAGTCTGCATGATTAAAACATGCTAAGCTTTTTGGTTTGTATTTTTAGGGATTTTTTTTTAGTTTTTCTATAGGGTGTTGCAAATGTTTTAGCACAGACTTGTAATAAATGTAAAACTTATGAAAAATGAAAAAACAATTAATGGTGCGAAGAACTAATCTTGTAAAGATTTGGATTTTGTAAATTATGAGGCATGTTTTGAGTCCGATTACACCAAAAAATGTAATAAACTAAAAAAAAGACAAACTAAAATTTAGTGCAAAATTTCTTCAAAAATACTTTATAAAGTTTCATTAATTAAAGTATTACTATTTAAAAAAAAAAAAAAAAAAAAAAAAAAAAAAATTTGTATGTAGAAACAAGTAAAAGCAAGCTGTTTCTATTAATCTCATCTAAAACGCTGAACTGGGCTTTTTAGAGTTTTTGTAGAAAATTTACAATGGTTCTTCTAATTAAATGATTTTCAAGTTTTTAAGTTGTTTTAATAAAATTTTATAGTTAATTTGTATTGTTCTATACATTCTCTTCATTATTAATGCATAACTAACACAAACTGTTAAGCTTAACAGATTTTTGCAGACCTAGTTCGTATATAGTTAGTATATAGGGGCAGGGGTAGTTATATATAGGGGCAGTTCAATTTAACATTGCGTTGTCATAGGAGGGTATCAATTTATACTTTTTTGTCCCTTTGTGACATGTTAATTGGTTTGACCAACATTAGATTTTGACTTGAGATTTTTCCAGTTTTGTACTTGTTGCGTTTATTTTAAATAAAAGCTCAACTGGTGAAATATTAAAAAAACTGTAATTGTATTATAACGGTTGTTTTTTTTTAATTTGCCGCCTGGTTTTTGTGGGCGTGGTTTTTTATGCAAAATTAACGATATCGGCATTCTCTTAAATTACATATAATAAACCAGGATTTGGTCAGATCTATAAAAACTGGATATCACTTGAACACTTATGAAATTGTCTAAAATATTAAGTTAAGTCATTAACGTGTTGCCAGATTTTGAATGACAGCGCTTTAAACATGAAGCTTCATTTCTTTGTTTCTTACAATGTGCAAATAATGTAATGGCTTTAAAATGTTAATGCGAAATGATTTGAGAAAAAGCTTGTAAAATTTTCTACATCGTAGTTTGTGAAACATAATCCGATTGACTTTAAAACATCAATGCTATTAACATTTTTTTACGATTGTTAAAAAAAATGTTGTAATTTTTTTGTCTTAAAAGTTATCACTGAAAATCTGGCAACTAATTCTGGATTAAAATAACGAAGTCTTCAAGAAAATTTCATAAGCTTTGCAACGATACACAGTTTTGCATCGATACACATGTAATTCCAGAGAAGGCTGACAAATTTTACAATAAAAGCCATGCCCCAAAAAAAAAGTAAACAATATATTTGCAGACAATTAATGTCTTATATGCGAAAATTATGCACACAAGTACAAAAACCCTAACTGATTATATTGCATAGTTACTCTTTTTTGGCTGGCTAACACCAAACTTATATTTTTTGCATGTGTGTTTTTAGTAAAAATTAAGTGATATGCTCTCAGTTGATCAGTCACGGGATAGATTATTTGGGGTCAATTGGCAATATTTTTTTTTTGTGGATTTTATTTAATTTATGTGAACAAAATCAAGGGAATCAATTTTAAAAAATTGTTAATAAACTTCTAGAAATAAGTATTGCGTTAATTTGTATTATGTAAAAAAAAAAAACTTTAAAATTCCCTTAACTAAACTTTAGGAAACAATTTTTTAAAGTTTGTACACCCAGTACTTAAAAAATTAAGGAATACTTTTCAAAAAATTCGTGTAGCACGAAACATCTAACACACACAAAATACTTACTTATCTACGGGCAATGAGGTGTCAATTGCCTTTAAAAGACATATCCAGGACTTGTATAATTTGACATAACCCAGGACTTGTATAATTTGACATTGCTGTTGAAAAACTATCCCAAATCTGTTCAATGGAGGACATATCACTAAACTGGTTTAAGTAGGTCCAAAAATCCCATAGGTAAGTTTTTTTTTTTTTGGAAATATTTAAAAAACTCATCAAAAATTTAAAAAAATCTACAAAATTTTAAAATTTTTTCAATTTTAACGTTTTAGCTCCAAAATAATTTACGAACATCGGTCAAATTAAAAAATCACAAAAATATAAAAAGCGTTCCCAAAAACTGAAAGAAAAAACATCAAAATCCAAAACAATTGCCAAAATTTAAAAAAATCCCAAAGTTTAAAAAAATTAAAAACTGGCAAAATTAAAACGCCAAGTCTGATCAAAATTTCGTAAAATTGGAGAAAATTTTCCAAATCGCCAAAATTAAACTAAAACGCCAAATTTTGGAAAATCGCCAAAAAAAAAAAAGGTTGGCGATTTTTTTTTTAATTTGTGGCACAAATTAAAAAAAAATGCATTTCTTTAATATTGGCTATTTTTTGACGATTTTTTAAATTTTAACATTTTTTAAAATTTTGTTGATTTTTAAAATTTTGGATTGTTTTTTGTTTTTAATTTTGGAGATTGTTTCAAATATGTATTAGCAATTTTTTATTTTCGATAATTTTTTTTCAATTTTTGTGATCTTTTCTTTTCATTCAGTTAGGCGGCATATCCTTTTTGGCTTGCCCTGGGACATATCATAAGGTGACTGAAATGGGAAAATACGTCACCTCCAATGACAATGATATGTTAAAGTGTCGCTTTCATATAAAAAGTTTGATCACTGACGTGTCGTCGAAACCTTGGAATATATCGTGCGTGTCACCTTCTCCAAAACGCAATTTTTTATTAAACCGCACTATCCTTTCTTTTATTAAATTAGAAACATCATAAACTTTCTGCATATTTTTTAAATACATAATTATTTACAAGAGCTTTTTGTAGATTTCATATCACAATTATCCTGATTGTTAATGAAAGTAATTATTTTTAAAAATAACAAGAACCCTTGTAAAAAATAAATTTAAATTGAATTCTTTTAATAAGAGGGTATTAAAAAATAGCCACAATTTGTTATTTAACTAATTAGAAGCCATTTTATTACATGCTCAACTTTTAAAAATGATACTATGCGCTTAGAAAAATTACTTATTTTAACCAAACACTTAAAAAAAAGTTAGTATAGTCAGCAAAAAATTTTGCTGTCAGCAAAGGAGGATGCTTGAAAAAAATTGCTAATGCCAGCAAAATCTTTTGCTGAAAATTGATTTTTATCAAAAAAATTAGTAGATGCAGCAAAAGTTTGGCAAACACTCAGTTAATAAAAAATTAAAAAAATCGTTGCTAAAAGTTAATAAAATTATTGCTGAATATTAGTAGACTGAAAAAAAACGCAAAAAATTTTTAAAATTTGAAAAATTATACTTTAGCTAATTTATTTGTTGAAAATCTGAATTTTTTGTTATTCTTTTAAAAAGAATTACGAATACGTTACAAAATATAAAAATGTTCACAATCCCGCATTGACGACACGAACTAATTTAATATCTAAAAATATATAGAAATAATTATATATAATATGTATAAGCAAATTATCTTTCAACTTCTAACATCAATGGTTGTCTAAGTGCTGGCAATTTTCTTGATACCAAATAAAATATGAAATACACAACGCTTTTTGCATTAAGAAAAAGGCAACATGCAAACTTATGTAAGATGTGTGTCCTTGTCTTTCGCTTTATTCTCTTTACCTGAATGTATATTTGTTTGAAATTTGATCACACTACATTAATAGTCACTATAAACATTTACTTTACAACTACACATTTAATATTTATTAAATTTAAATATTTTATTTTGTCATTAATTTCATTACTACGCAATTACTTTGACAATATTGTGTGTAAGATACACATTGTTGGCATCTTTTTGTTTTATTATCTATGAAAGACAGATACAAAATTTGATTTTTTTATATGTCTTACAAGAGTTGTACTTTTTAGTATAATTTTCCTTGTCTCTACTACATCTTGTCATACTGCAACATCTACTTCATTCTTTGCATATCTTTCAATCTGGTTGTCGTACTGTTAACTGTGCTTATCAGTACAATTTTTTTGCAAAATATATTAGTAAAACATTAGTAAAATATTAGTAAAAGATTAGTTCAAAATAGTTAAGTGCTAAAAAAGTATAACTTAAATTTTAGCTGAAAACATAATTTCAGCAAAAAATTGCTGAAAAATAGTATATATTTGATTCACAAGACATTTTACTAACTTGTATACTAACTTTTTTTTTTTTTTTTTAGTGTAAATATAAATATTTTAGTTTTCATTTTTCATTTTAATTACCGAAAAGCACGTGCTAAAGAAAGCTCCATGGGATATTTAAGCAATTTTTTATAAATGAAATTATTACAATTCTAACAACTTTTCTTTTTTCTCTCTTAATCATGTCTCAACAATATGATTTGATATAAATAATACTTTTAGAACATTTTTGTCACATAAACATTTTCCTTCTTCAATTAAAAAATATATTTAACCTACATTTTCTTCATATAAATGGTATTCTATTTTCAACCCCCCTAAAAAGAAAAAAACTAAAAAATTGCAGTTATAAATTAACGCATCTCATTTTATTTACTCAAATGGTACAATTAAAGCGACAGGCTAAAACGTCAAAATTGTTGTTATATCGTACAAACAAACTCCGATTTGTAATCTTGGGACTTGGCGTCAGATTTGTAAATGTGGGACGGTAAAAGTCAAACGATGTTTTCTTTAATTCAAAATATTTTTTTAAAGGGTCCGCCATCTAACGTTTTTTTTTTTCAACTAGTGCTTATTTCGTGAATGGTAACACTTAGCTCATGTCTGATTAGACAGATAATTAGTTTTATCCTTCCGCTGAACGAATATGGTTGTGTATACGCTTGAACAACGCTGGGAAATATTGCGACATTACTTTGAAAATCATGGTAATGTTGCAGAATGTGTGCGAAAATTGCGTACGGATTTTGGAAGAAGAGAAGCACCGTCAGCTCCGTATGTTCGTTAACTTGTGAAAAAAGTTAAAGAAACTGGCATCCTCATCGATAAACCAAAGCGTGAAAAGCCAAAAACAATGCGTACACCATCGATAATGTGCTTAAAAATTGGACCGATCGTGTAGGCTACTACATGGCCAGCCGAGGCAGCCATTTGAATGAAATTATTTTCCATTATTAACCGGAAGGATTGTACTTTCAAATAAAAAAGAAATTTGAGAAAATATTCAGTAGTTTTTTTTATAGCATTTTGAAAAAAAAAGTTATTTGGCGGACCCTTTATTTTGAAATCAAAACAAAAACATTGTTCAAAATTTGTCATCCCCAATTATTTCAAACGGGGCGCAAATCGGCATTCAAACAATGGTGTTTAGCTAAATAATACCTTAAGCCGGCAATATATTTGATTTTGAAAAAAAATTCTCTCTATTATTTGCGGTTATAGTGTTTTTTCGTTGTGATTTAATTTTTTTTTGTAATTTATAGTCGACCGCCCTAATTGTAATTAATTCTTTTAAAATTTCTTTTAAAAATCCATAGATTCCCTCTTCGTGCACTCATGTTGAATGTTTTATTTTAAGGTTTAGATAACACCAAAGAAAATCTCTAACATTTCGAGCAAATGTTAGGTCAGAAAAGAAATTTTCATAGCTTTTGAAAGAAGAGTGATTGTGTAAATATTATTATTTATCTTTTAAGGGTTGTTTGGTTAACGAAAACATTTTTTTTTTTTTGGGTTTTAAGAATATAATAAATTTCGTATGTGTTAATAAATAAAACGTTGCTCTTTTTTCCATGATGTTTTGTATCATTTTAAGTAATTTTTGTAATTTTATATAGTTTGATAAATTGAGCGAAATGTTGTATACAAATTTAACCTTGCCAAGAATGTAGAGACCAGAAGTCAGCCAGTAGTGTTTCCAAAAATGGTTAACCGATTAATCGTAATTAAAAAAATGAAAGTGAACGAAATTTTAATTTTAATAGATAGACAAAATCGCAAAAAACGCAAATTGTCATATAAAATTTGAGTGAAATAAATTATACATAGTTTCAACGCAGTTAAATTAAAAATTAACCCACAAACCGGCCTAAGCATATTTGCGATGAAATTTATACCATGTGTTCGGCACGAAAAATAAACAATATGTTATTCTTCCAAATCGAGCGAATCTCAAAAGCTAATCCATGAATAAGTTTAGGCATAAATTATTTTTCTTTCCAAAATATAACTACAGTCCAAAAATCACACTTTTTGTGCTTTTAATTGAGAAGATATGGCAATTTTCGTTTTTCGAAAAAGGCGAAATTGAGCAAAAACACACCTTAACTTTAATATATATTGCTTAAACTTAAAGTATATATATTGCTTAAACTAAAATTTCATAAAAATCCGTCCATACGTTTTCAAGTTAAGACGGTTGTCCTTAAGAGATATCCACTTGGAATCCTGTATGTCCTTGGACTAAAATAAGATAATTTTTATAAGCTTAAGATTCAATACTAATTTGTGTTTTCTATCAATGGTTTCTACACTTAGAATACTAAATAGGTAAAGACCACTGATAATGTAGTTAAAAACATATGAAATTTCACTTAAAGAAAGAACGACTTAGAATTCAGTAAATTCAACTAACATTGTCATTTGTTTTTAATGTTCAAAAAATTACTAACAATTGTAGTAAAAATGAACCACATGTTAGTAAAAAAATATACAAACATTTATTTTTTTTATTTTTTTTAAATAACAAACAACAACTGTATAAAATTAATGTAAAACCATAATACAGTCATTTGATGTGGTTTGTTTTTTTAAATGAACTACAAGGTTAGTAAAAAATGTAATTTGTTCTACAAATGACTAACATTTACATTAAAAATAAAGAAAATGTATTACAACCGAAACAACTACATATTTTTAAAGCAGAAGTTCCCGGAATGTAGTCAAGATAAATATGTTTTCAAGATTTTTGGAAATTTATTTTTTGAAATTTTATAAAATTTTAACACTTTCTCGCTTCCAAACCGTGAACTGCACACAAAAAATTACTTCATAAAACTATTTTCTTTAACTAAAATATTTTCTTTAACATTAAAATGTATTCGAAATAAAAAAAAATTAGACAACTAAACCCAACTTCGTAAACATTAATAAATTATAAAATTTGTAAGTTTTTAAGAAACGCTAACAAAGAAAACACAACAAATTTTCGGAAAAATTTCTTCATTTCTCAACAAAGTCTAATTTTAGCTTCGATACACAGAGAAATAAAGTGCCAGCCGAATTGAAAAGAGTATTTTGGTGGTAACAACCAATGAATTCGAATCGTACAATCACATTGAAATTTGGTTTCTTAATATTTTGGGTGTTGCAACTAAAACTCAGTTGTATTAACCGAACTTTGTTGTGAAAGCCAATATTAACAATTTCAATAGTAGAAACTGAACTTGAGTCGTAATAATTGAATTTCAGTTGGCAAATGGAATTATTTTTCTCTGTGTGTAGTAAAAACTGCTTAGCTTCTTAAAAAAGCCATCAAGCGCAGACTCCACCTCTTCATTGCTGGCAAATCTTTTACCACCGAGCCATTTTTTTTTAAGTTTGGAAATAGGAAATAATTCGACGGAGCTACATTTGGCGAATAAGGTGCGTGATGAAGCAATTTCAAATTTAATTCATTAATTTTGGCCATCGCAATAAAGGATGTGTGAACTGGTTCATTGTCTTGATACAATTTCATTTTCTCCAAATGCGGCCTTTTTCTAAATTTCATCACTTAAGCAATAAGATAGACACGATTTTCGCATTCCAGTCCACTGCTTTGACTATTACTTTGTCTCAGGTGTAAAGTGATGGACCCATGTCTCATCCATGCTTACGAATCGATGCAAAAACTCGGCTTTATTGCTGTAAACCCACATCGCCGAACACTCTATTGAAACATTTTCGCGACGCTGTTTTTGTTCTATTGTGAGCAAACGCGGCACCCATACATTTGTTAGTAAGAAAAATTTCGATTTAATTTTTTTCACATTCGGTTAAACGAAAACCGGTTTCTCAAATAGTCGGTTTTTTGGAAATACTATTATCCAGCCTATATATAATGTATTGGAGGAAGGGGATGTACTTTATTTTTCAATGTCTCAGGTTTAAGTGCTTTATTAGTTAATTTTTTTGGTTAAAAGGTTTTAAAATTACACGCAGAGAATAAATTGGTTGGAATTAAATTGTAACCAACAAAATTTAATCATTATTCAATAATTTTAATTGTAAGTACTTAAAATTCATCATCAGAATAATTAAACTATATTGTAAACAGAAAATATATAAAATTACAATATGCAACAAATAGACTTTTTGAAAAATACACGGATCGAATCGAACGTATATGATCGATTCTACTATCAAAGGGTAGTAAAACCCTATATTCGGTTTGGCGAGTTTGGTGAAAAAAAAAATTTTATTGGCCTTCAAAAATTTTGAAAGTCAGTGAGCCCCTCGAAAAACGATGTCATCATTATTTTGAAAACTGTGGCAACATTATTATTATGTGGCCACATTATTATTTTGAAAACTGTGGCTTTGAAATATCGAAAAATAAAGGGTTGGGACATCATTCAATAGTCCATAACTTTTGTTAAGTGAAAGATATTGAAAAAAATATTTTTGTTTAAGAATATTGAAAATGTTGAGTTTTAGAAATTTCATTAAAAAAATTAAAAACAATTTTTTAAATATTATTTTAGAAAAAAAATTTTAAATTATTTTTTGAAAAAAAGTCAAATTTAAATGTTTTTATATTTTTTACACAAATAGCAAAACATATGTTCTAAAAACGAACATTTTCACTATTCCCGGTTAAAAAAGTTCATATAGATTTTGTATTGATCATATATGATTATCCATATTCGTACATACTATAAAAATTAACCTACATTTCCATATATGAACAAATATGGTAATATATGTTCATATATTAATATATATGGTAATCCATATACGTCCATACATTATATATTTTTTGTAATTTTTTTTTTTTAATTTTATATTTTAAAAAACTATTTTCATAAAAAAAACAATATTATTTAAAAGGCCTAATTGCAATAAAAAAGTGGTTTTGTCAAAATCGGAGACCATAGAAAAATTTGTTGTTGGAATAAAATTGAATTGCTCTACAATCTAATAAAAAATTTCGGGTTTCGGAATTGGTATTGCAGTGGTAAAGTAAAATTGATTATTCGTTAAAAATCGTTTACTATGAACTTGTTCGCATACAAATTTTGTTTGATCGCTTGTTGGTTTTGAAAAATAAATATCAATAGTTTTGCCTGTAGATCCTTTGAATTTTCAAAACATGTTTTTAAAAATGTTCTTACGATCACACGTGTTTCTTTAATATCATAAAATCACCTGTATTTCTTTTAAAATTCTACCTGTAGTAGATATTTCTTTTCAACACACTATATCCTTTATTGTGTATCCTAGCTCTATATATTATCTACGGTTTTTTTTTATCAATTGTTTAAAGCATTGTACAAATCCTTAATTTATGTTCTTGGTTTCAACTACCTGATCCATAAATTAAATACTACGAATGTCATGGCATTTGGCACTTGTATAGCAATTGTAAAACAAGCCATTAGTAATAGTTTAAGATTAAAATTAGAATTAAGGTAAAATTTAAAAATTCAAAATAACTTTAACAACATTTCGTTTAAAATATATATAAATAAATATTTATAGAATATTTAATAGTGTCCGACCGAAGTCACTTTTTTTGGCCGAAGCCGAAGCCGTAGCCGAACTTCGGCCAAATTTTTAATATTCGGCCGAAGCCGTAGCCGAAGCCGAACTTTTTAATTTTTTTTTAGTTTGAATAAAATTTAAATTTTTGTTGATTTTGACTACAAAAAGCATCATTAAAGTATATTAAAAAATATTCAAACATCAATAAATTTGTAAAAAAGCAAATTTAGAATATTTTTTCAAAAATATTATAAAGTCAGTTCAATTATTTTATTGAAGTTTTCAACAAAAATATGGAAATACCTGAACTTTATTATTTTAACTAAAGTATATGACGAATTTAATTGAAAATTTTGTTTTTTACGTGAAATAAATTTGAAAATTTTGTTTTTTACGTGAAATAAATCAAAAATGAACTGTTCTTTTTCAAATATACGGTATTCGGCCAAGTTCGGCCAAAATTTGGCCGAACACCGAACTTGGCCGAACATCACTTTTTGGCCGAACTCCGAAGCCGAAGCCGAACGTTCGGTCGGACACTAATATTTAATGACACTTCAATGTTTTCAAGCAGAAACTTAGTTAAAGACATTTTCAAATGTTTAGTTTGCAAGTGATAAACTAATTTGAAAACGTCCTTGTCTTATCAGCAAAATAAACCTATAGTTGACTCATTTTCAAGATAAGATTTTAGCAAATTTTAAAATAATTGGTGTTTTGCCCGGGTAAAAACAGTTATATCTAGTCATGTATCAGATGATTAAGTAATATCTGACTTTGGATGGTGTCATATTACTGCTTACATCATTATATACAATTACATCTGATCATTTTTTTATTATATGTCTTCCAATCTTAATCCATACATAACTACATAGGCCATATAATAATAATCCAAGTATATGTAGTGATCGATATGACTATACATGTTCCCATGCTATATCTTATTAAAATATATGTGACGTCAAATTCAATATTTGTTCCTTATGTTTTATATACACTCAAAAAAATAAGTTAGTAGAAAAGTTAGTAAGACATCTTGTAAAACAGGTATACTATTTTTCAGCAAATTTATTGCTAAAATTATGTTTTAAACTAAAATTTTAGTTATACTTATTCAGCACTTAACTGTTTTGAACTAATGTTTTACTAATATTTAACTAATGTTTTACTAATTTATTTTGCTAAAAAAATTGTGTTGATTAGCGCATCAATAGTGTTAACGACAGCCAGACTTAAAGATATACTCAGAATGAATTAGATGTCGCGGCATGTCACGATGTAGTAGTGACGAGGAAAGTTATACTAAAAAGTACAACTCCAGTAAGACATAATATAAAAAAATTAACCATGGAAGATTTTTGTATCTGTTTTTCATACATAAAACAAAATTGTGGATTAAAACGACTTAAATTTTGCGTCACCACCGGCTTGTGAAAGTAATTGTATATTAATTAAATAAAAGACAAAGTAAAATATTTAAATTTAATAAAGATTAAATGTGTATATGTAAACTAAATGTTTATATATATTAATAATCTTGTGTGATTAACTTGCAAACAAATATGCAATAGGTAGACAGACTAAAGCGAAAGACAAAGACAACGTCTTTGGTAGATTTTTCTGTTTCCTTTTTTTATTGCAAAAAAGGGTTGTATATGTTATATTTTGTTATTTTTTCGTTTTGTTTCTATAATACTCTGCGGCATTTGCGTTACTTTAAAAGATAGCATCATTTAGACAACAATTGATGTAAGTAGATAACTTCGTTTATTAGATTAGTATTGTTTTTAGATATTATATTAATTCATGTCGTCAATTTGGGAGTATGAACATTTTTATATTTTGTAACGTATTGTAAATTATTTTAAAAAGAATCAGAAAAATATGTTTTATGATTTTCAGCAAAATATATTAACTAAAGTAAAAATTTTCTACAAATTTTTTGAGTTTTTTTCAGCCTACTAATATTCAGCAAAAATTTTATTAATTTTTAGCAAGGGTTTTTTAATTTCTAATCTACTAAGTGTTAGCAAAACTTTGGCTGAATCTACTAATTTTGTTGCTAAAAATCAGCTCGCTGACTTTACTAACTTTTTTATTTGAGTGTAGTATTAACGAGCCAGCAAAAAATATCCTGGATTTGGTAAGCAGTAACTACATTTTATACATCCGAAATAGCGCTTCACCGCATTACATACTATAAAGCAATTACGGAAGGCATTCTGTAGTGCTTCCCGAAATGCCTTCTTTAAAGCATTGAATAATGCATACAATGAAGCAATAAAGAATGCATACCATGAAGCATTAATGTTGTCAACATACAAAAATGCACTTCTTATTGTCTAAGAAGGCATGAATTTATTGATTCTAAGAGCACATGAAAGAAGCGCTTTTCACCTGCTTAAAAGAGACATACCAAGTGGGACATCGTGAACAAAAATCATGCCTTCTGGATATGCTTTGGAAGCGCTTCGTAATTAAACAATGCCTTCCGGAAGCGCTTCTGGGTAAGCACTATTTTTTGCTGGGTATAATCCCATACATACTTTGATAAAGTTCAATAACATGGATGGCTTCACATATACCCATATTAATTTAATAACGAAATCATTTGCAAGTGATTTGTTTTATATAATATCAAATACAAAAATGTGTATATTTTATAAGACAATACTACTTTATTATATATTTTTGAAACACTAAATTTGTTCTTGAAAATTTTTAAACATTTCGGTATGTTTCATTTAAAAAAAATTGAGTCTGTAAAATTGTTGATTTCTATAAATTTTAATTTTCAACTTAAATACTTTTAAGCATTAACTTCTGGTTACAAAAAGCATACCTACTATCGGCTAAATTTTATAAAATCAGATATATTTATATCTAATTAGATATAGTTTAATGTCCCGAATATGGACAAATCTCAAATAGAATTTGTATCAAATTATATCTAATTTGATATAATTAGACACATGTAGATGACCCATTTTTAGGATCAATTCGTATGTGTTTATATATGGGAACTTATCAAATGAGATATAATTATATTAGACTCCATATTAATATGTTTACCCCGGTTGTCACAATTGTTTTATTTTGTTGCACTAGTAAACCATAATTCTTCCATATGCCAACAAATTTGGTAAAATTAACCTTTTGCCATCTGTTACTTAATTTGTTATTAAATATTAACAATTAAAAGTTCTTTTTTTATTTGACAAATTGTAATGAAAAATCGTGACATTAAATCCACCCTTTATACCAAGCCTTTTAAATACAAAACTCTATTAATTTTGTATTACAATTTCAAGATAAATAAAGTAACAATAAGTCTGTTACAATTTTTCTATTTATTTGCAAAAAAAAAAAAAAATATTGTTTAAGATCAGGGCAACCGGAAATATGCTGTATCATATATTTGTGGTCATATTGAAAAATTTATAAAATCTTTATCCGTTTCAAAACAATTGACGAATTCTGGCATCGATTTGTTAGAGCATATTTTTTTGCAAATTTTATCCTCAATAAAATATTTTTGAATATTTAAATCTAAAGGGCATACTTTTTATAAAAAAATCTTGTCTTTGAACATATTTTTCAGTTTTTTTAAAGTTTTCGTTATTAAACAATTTTATTTTGCAATTAAAAATGTTTTTCGAACATTTTTTTTTCACTTTCTCCAATATTTTCTGGAAAATTTAAGCAATTTTTTTCAAATTTGACTTTTATTTTAAGACTTTACCGATTTTTGTAATAACTAATTTTTTATCTCTTACTATCTTTTTTTAGTAATTGAAATAAATTTAAAAAATTTTACCGCAACTGTACTGAAAAATATGTTTTAAAATACGATTTTTTCAAGGAATTACGTGTTTTTTAGAGGATATTTCAAGGTTTTTAACGGCATTTTTTATAGACATAACATATATTTTTTATAACATATTTTTGGTTGCCCTGTTTATGATTGTATATTTTTCCTATGAAAATGATTAGTTTTAATACTTTGCAAATTCGAACTATTTAGATAAGCAAACTTATATGATTTATAAACAAAACTATTGAGGGCTATAATGCACGTAGACCTAAAAATTAAAGGGAATTGATAAAAAAAATAAATGTTTTTTATATTTCAAATTAAGGTATATATCTCAAAAAATAATTATTTAGAAGTTATTATACAGAGAATTTTTGCCAAATGATGTAATAAAAAATCAGTAAATTAACTGAACTTCTTCTGTTCAGAAACATAAAGAAAAATTTAGTAAAAGATTCATAATTTGTATGAAAATAGATTTTAGTTAAACTTTTTCATTCAGTGTATGAAATGTCTAAAAGATTTATCGGCTAAACTCCAACAAAACTCAAATAGTCGGTCAGCATTTACATTTTTTGGAAACATTTAAGCCAATTATTGGGTGTTGTGGTAGACTGTTACGCAGATGGTCCCGGGTTCGATTCCCGGTGACAACAACAACATAGAAAAATAATATATATGAGTTTTCTATCCCTCACATGTATTTTAGCGCCCAACTTCAGTGTTCGCAGAACACTTAACCAAACCGAAGTAAAATAATGAATCAGGGCTATTAATTAAAAAGCTTCAATAAGTTCGCCAACTCTCCATCAGGTGGTGAGCAACAACTGTTCTAAGACTTATCATCTCGAGCAATTACATGTAACACAGTAGTGTTGCCATATTAGAAGCCCTTCATCTTTCCCCACCTTTTACCACTCTACTATCCCCTTTCCAAAGAAAGCAACACATTAATTAATAGGAAGAATTTTCCGAATGTTGCTTCTCTTTAAAAAAAGAAAAAAAAAAGAAAAGGAATTCCAAGTATTGACGGCCGACCCTATAAACCTACTGTTAGCTGAGTCATTATACTTCAGAGTAGACCACTCTACCATACATTTTTATAACTTTTTCATAATCTGCTTGTGAAGCTCTACTAAAAACATGCTTACTAGGGTAAGCCGAACTTTCTGTATGTCCGGTATAAGAAAATTGTTCTCTCCCGGGATTATTATCATAACTAAATGGCAAAATATCTAAAGTTTTTAAGTTTTGCATCAAAACTGTGTATTAGTAAATTAATTAGCAGTACAGAGACTTTAATTCACTCAAAAAAAACAAAAATTAAATCTACAGAAAAGGGCACTAAAAATTCAAAAATATGCTAGATTTTTTTCATATGTATTTTAGTGTTTCATTTAAAGTTACAAATGCTTTTTTCTTTGTTTTTAATTAAATGCATTTAAAAGCAAAATATGCACTCAAAAAAATTTTACAGTTACTACATGACGGTTCTTTCTGTAGTTATCAGTAGTTCTTGTTTTTAAATGCAATTACAGTTGTTATTCAATAAAATTCTACAAAACAACTATTATGACAGTTATTTTAAATAACAACTGAAGAAATGTGGCATTTTTGTAACAGTTGTTTTAAGCAGTTATTTTAGTATTTTAATAATTTTACAGTAAACAGTTCATTTTTTTAGTTAGAGGGTTATATCGAGTTTTTAGTTTAGTAGTTTATAATTCTCTCGGTAATTCTCTCGAATTCACTCGGTTAAAGCGTCTAAAACAAGTGTTCTGCCAGCAATATATTTACAATTCCTCAGTTGGCCAATGGTATACCAGTGCTAGATTTGGCAGTTTGCTGACTGCACTGAACCAAAAGTCGTAAGTGAAATCAACATAAATTTTTTGTTAACTTTTGACAAATTTTATTGTTAAAACAACAATTATTTTATTCAAATTGATGTGAATTTTTGTAAAACCTGCCATCATTACACGTGTTAGCGTGTGAAAACCATTTGTAAAAGTTGTAAAAATTAATAAAATTATGTTAAATGGGGTTTTACAAAAGAACCCATATAATATAATATAAGTTGACAAAATATGAACAGATTTAATAAAGAGCATTTTTAAATTGAATAAAGCGCACTGTTAAAACAACAAAATAATTATTCGATTTGATTAAATAAATTTGTTAAAATAACTAATTTCTGTTAATACATTTGACGATGTTTCGTCAAAATAACAATCAACAAATAGTTAAACGTCAACAAATATATTTACTAAACAATTTGTTAAAATGTCAGACAGGTTTTGTTGGTTGTATAGTGATCACCCAAATTCATCAATTTAACATGAGAATTAGTTGATTTCACCGCTGTTTTTGGTTCAGTGTGGTAAGATTTGTTCACAAGTTTATACAAAATAATTTTTTTTTTTAAATATCTCAAACCGTCTATTATTTATATTCTGTAAAAGTTTAGAATCTTGTCGACTCTTCACTTTCACCACGAATGATTCGATACATTCTAAAATACGTGTGAAGAATTATCGGTTAAAGCTATCAATATTTTACAATCTCTGAAAAAAAATAAACAAAAACAGAGAATAAGAAGAACAAAAAACATTAAAAATGCTAATTTATTGATTATATTGAAATTAAATTGTTTTTTTTTTATTAGTTTTGCATGTACTTAATATGAAACGAAGAAAATTTTATCATTTTTATGTGTTTTTGTAAAAATAAATGATTTTTTTCCAATGCAAAAATCTTGTCAGAGAAAGACAAAAATTTTGTTTTTCATACTTTATCTTGTTATTCTGCCGGAGCTGGTTTTTTGTACTTTTATTGTTGAAATTAACTAAATAAACAAAAAATATTGACAAATTAAAAGAATTTTCATGTTTTAATAGAAAAAAACAAAAATTTTCTTGTCAAAAGCGTCAATGTTGGCGACGAACAAAAGTGAAGAAAACGAGCATCGAAAATGTATTATAGAATGTATCGATGATCACCAAAAAAACATATGTTTTCTTCACATCAATAGCGTATTATAGAATAGCTACGGCGTGTATTACAGAAATAGACACGAATATTCTTATCAGTCTATCAAAAGTATTTCAATTAAGTTATATCGGAATGTTAAAACATGATTCTAATTTTTCTTTCAAAGGCAATTCATTGCATATTATATATTTAGTTATTAAGGTTTTTTTCAACCAATTAAATTTTAAAATAACCAAAATTGAATCATTTTTAATCAAAACTGCTTGACTAATAAAAATAAAATTTATCTGTGCTGGGGTCATGGGTTCGATTCCCACCAGAGGCACTGGTCTGCTTTCGCTACAACGCGGCTAGGGTAATAGTATATAATTTGTAATTATATGATTATTAATTAATAAAATAAATAAAAATTGATTTAAATTAGATTTATCTATTTTTGTGAAATATTATAAAAGTTGAATTATATGTTTTAAATAATTTTATGTTTTATTTTCGTTATCGTTTCGTGTCAGATATACAAAAATGTAATAAAATGGGCAAATTAAAAAATTTAAAACCCCGGAATTTTTCTGGGGATTCGAGATCGGGATTTCTGAATCAGTAACACGTCTAGAAAATGTTTTTCTTATAACGATTTTTTTCTATTTTTCTAAAATTGTTACATATTTCTTAACAACTGTTATATAGTGTCCACACTAGTATTAACTTTAATATTTTTCTGTCAGCAAACTTCAAATTCAATCGCAGAGAGAATTATATTAATTGTGGACCACACGTTACTGTTGCCGTTATTATTATTATTATTATTATATCTGACATCAAAATAGTGTTGTTATGATAAATCTCTACACAACAATATCATGATATGAAGCTGTCAAAATACACACATATACATAAAATATTGTAAACAATAAAATAAATAAAAGTTAAACGCCTAAAATTAAAAAAATACAAGAATAAAAAGTGTATTAAAAATTGTTAGTGTCCGACCGAACAGTTCGGCCAAAAAACTATATTTTGTCGGTTTTTTGATATCTAGAGGCAATGATGACAAATTTTGGTATTGGAAACATGTTTGTTGAGCCGATTTAATTCGATTTTGTGTATAAAATTTAAGAGAAAAGACGAAGTTTAGCTATAAAGTTAAAAGTTCGGCCGCCGAACTATTTTCAATTTGGCCGAACTTTCTGAGGCCGAACAGTGAATTCATTGCTTAACTACAGACTTTTCTTCAAATTTGACACTCAAAATAGCTTCTAATCAGCCCAATAAACATTTTTCCATCCGCCAAATTTGTCCATAATGCTTTAAAATACCGAATACAGACCAAATGCATTTTCTGGCCGAACTGTTCGGTCGGACACTAAAAATTGTTTAACTGTTCTAAATCAATTTAAAGTTATTTTTTAATCGCGTAGTTGAAAATTGAATGAATAAACGGACGCCTTTACTCAACGGGAGACAGAAAATTATGAGAAGACATGATATAAATATGAATACGTGTTCTTTTCATTAAACATTAATATGAACATAGATAATTTAATTCCGTTATTCTATTGGCGTTCTCCGTACATATTATATCCAACTTAATATCTAATTTGGACTCTGTGTTAGTTATATCGAGTAAACATTTTCAGAAAAATTCGTTATAAAGTGGACTCGCAGAAACGTGAACATCCAGTAACATGAACGTCACAGAAACATGAACATTTTTTTTTACATTGACTATTCCAAAACGTGAACAAAGTTTAATAGCTCTAAAACGTGCACATTTTTTTTTTTTATAAGAAATGTTTTTATTTCTTCAATATTTAGGGAATCCCCGAATAATAATTTCACCACGTTCTTATAGTAAACGCCTTTTCTAACGTGAACAGAAAAAATATTTAACCCTTATTTATATCTCCGAATTTAAGAATTGTTTATATCAAAATTGTTTTAAAACGTATAGAATAAAATAAAATTTAAATAGAATTAGCAGTTATTTTTGTAGTAAATAAATGTATTAGAAATTAAGAACTGTTAAATATCAAAAACGTATTAAAATCAATAATTTGGGTATGCAAAAAATTGTCTTAGATTCTGAATTTGGTCTATTTCAAAAAAGTCCCAGAATCAGAAAGTTTTCTAATAGGAAAAATTTCTTAAAATGTTAATATTTTTCTATTGGCAAGTGTCGGAATATTTCAGAATTTTATCTTAAAATGTATGTTTGAATTTAAGAATTTTTCAGGAGAAAAATAATCAAAATCTTCTCATATTTTATTTTTTTTGGTAATAATCGATATAATGATTGGTTCTGAAGTACTTGGAATAGAATCTATTCTAATTCAATAGAATCTAATCAATTCTGTAGTAAAATAGTTACAAAAATTCCAATCACAAACGTGAAAAAAAATCAGAAACGCGTACACCTTTTGCAAAAATTAGTTCACGTTTTTGAGAGCTCACTGTATATTAGGGCGAGTCGATTTGTAGGCAGGCAAAAAAATCGCTCAACGTACAAGGAAAATCGTTTTCTAGGGATCAAAATAAGAAACTTTGCGAACCATACCTCTAAAACGAATTCTGACTTTCGACCCGTAGGGTCAAATTTTGAAAAAGCCAACTTTGATATTTCAGAAAGTAGGAGGAATCTCTCCAAGATTATGGGAGACGCGCTAGCAGATTAATGCATAAATCATCATTCTAGGTGACCGTTAAGGGGTTAAAATTTAAGTTAAAAGACGACCTTTTTAGCCGTTTTTTATAGCAAAATGTACAAATCTCGGGATAGAGATATTTCAGAAAGTAGGAGGAGTCTTTCCAAGATTAGGGTCTATATTTCTTCTCCGGAAGACGCTCTAGCAGATGAATGTATAAATTATATTCGATTGGTGCACTCTAAATGGGTCAAAGTGGGATTTTTCAAAATTTGACCCTACGGGTCAAAAGTTGGGGCATCAGAATTCGTTTTAGAGGTATGGTTCCTTCGGCAAAGTTTCTTATTTTGATCCCTAGAATACGATTTTCCTTGTACGTTGAGCGATTTTTAAATCGACCCGACCTACTATATATGGTAGTCAATGCACACAATTTGGTCGTTCGTTATATCGAGTTTCCGCTAGTATTCGTTATAACGGGCTTCAACTGTATTTTGGGAAGCAGTTTTCTTAGAATTCGCTTACTATAGATTATAACATTTAAATTGTTTTATTGCTTATAAACTTAATTCTATTTTGGCAAATTATAAATTGTAAATGATTCCTTTTATAAAAACTATTAAATTTAAGATGTATTTTCTTATAAATATATATATAAAAACTTGTATAGTTTACTTACCTTGACTTGCTTGTGTTTGATCGAGCGTGGCCAAACCGATCAATAAAGTTACAATAAATGTTTTAAAATAAAACATGTTGTTAATAAAAGCCGGCAGAAGGTTTGTTGTAGTAGTAGCAGCAGCAAAGGAATGTCGGGACATCCGGTGGGTGGTAGTTGTATGATAATCCATGGTGAGTAAAACAAATGAAATGAAGGTGATATGAAACTTTAACGCACTCACACTCACACACTTTGTTTAAATTTAAGAAATCATGTTTAATTTAAAAAAAAAAAAACTTTTTCTCTAAATTTTCATTATTTTTTATGCAAAAAATCATTAAAATTAATGATTTTGTGTATTACAACTTTTGCCCCCGTGTATATTTTATTGTAACGTCCCGTTACTTTAGGGGGTAGTAAACGGAATGACAGCACATAGTGTAAAACAGTGTAAACAGGAAATGCAAAAAAAAATTTAAGAACACTCAACACCACACTTAATTTTAATAAATTTTTGTTTAATTTTTCATCTATATTCACAAATTTTCTTTTTATTTAAACAATTTTTTATTTATAATTTCTTTTCTTATTTTATTTTTCTTTTTGTAAACAAATCTTAATTGTTGTCGTTTAATTTTTTTTGCAATTTTATGTTTTAGATTCTCTTTTGTCTGCACGTTTTATTATTTTATATTTCTTTCTTTACTTCTGTTTTCTGTCTCTATCCGTGTATTTTTTTAGGGCCTTTTTCTTTTTAAAATATTTCACTTCACTTTTAACTTCTTTTTTTTACCAGCAGACAAGATTGTCTTCTAATTTTTTATTCATTTATTAGAATTTTTGTAGTATTTCATTACTTGCGCATAATTTTCTTTATTTATTTTTCACTTTTATTGTTTATATTTTTATTAATACTTCAATTTGTTGTTATTGTAAATAAACAATTTTCTAAAATCATGCGACGATTTTCCGCTTTAACAACCGTTCTCCATGTTCTATGCTTGCAGACTGAAGTTTTTGCTGGTTGCTTGTGTTGGTGTTGGTGAATTTTCTGTCGCAAGCAGTGATGCCAGATGTAGGGATTTATTTGTTTCATAATTCATTTAGGGTATGTTGGGGTTTAACATGGAAGCCCAATTTAAAGTGAATGACAGTGACGTTCTTAAATTTGTTTAAATTAAACATATCTGACTCATAGAATAGGAACCTTTAAAAAAGTATACATATTTTGCTAACTGAGAATTAAATAATTATTTATAATTTGATGTTTATATATTAAAAGAACGTACGATACAAAAACTATAAGTACTTTTATTAAAAATTAATAAATTTGTGTTTTTTTTTTTTTAACCCGTAAACCACTAAGACCATCTAGAGACGGTCATCACTATTGTCCAATTACACACAAAGTTAAAATTTTCCAGTGGTTTAAGGGTTAATAATTACCGGTACATACATCTGTAAATGTTCCAATACGCATGTAATACCGATACCACTAGGGTCTGTTAAATTCTTTCAAAAAGAGTATGTAAAGGAAAATGAAAATTTTTAAATACAATGTTTTTCTTATTATTCTGAAGTTAATCGGCACAAAAACCAACTTTATTAATTAAATTACTGATAAATAATTAGTTTTTTTTTTTTTTTGGGTTAAACCTTAGTTTTTTGTTTGTAAACACGATTTTATTAAATTTTTATTTTTTAAACTTCCTTTATCGACTCTCATTTATCGATGAATTATGGCAGATTATCTTTTTTTGTAGACATTACAGACTTTAAACATCTGCAATTGAAAACCCCCTGCATATACACACTGTGTTTTATATAAAATTTATTTTTGTACCCAAAATCTCACAAATATTTTTTTTTATAAAACCTTTTAACATTTTAAATATCGGAATATATTAGAGTTGCTAGACTAAAATTTGAAAAATACTTGACATTCAACAAAAAAAAATCTTAATTTTAAAGAAAGAAAATCTTGACAATTAAAAACACTCGTACGTTTGAAGATGTAAAGGGTGTAAATGAAAATGATTTTACAATTTTAAACGCTAATTGTGAAAGTATTATAAAAGCTAAAATGAAAATTTAAATATTTTTGCAACCTTTGAACTTTAGACATTAAAAAAACATAACACTATTTAATTCTTTAAACTTTTTTTAAATTGTCCAAAGAAGAAAAAATTAAAAAGAAACATGAAAATATACTTTGGTAAGAGCTTAACTACTGCGACAAATTAACTTTATAAATCGGTTTCGGGAAGCCAAGATCTAATTAAAAATACCTTATGATAACTCAAATTTTTTTATAATTGTATAACATTACACCCAGAAAACAGACTGGGTGACTATCTTATTTATAGCCAATCGAATGGTTCACTGCTTTCAGTTTTTTTTATTGCAAATCAGCCTATCAATGTTGTATAAAATTCAGCTAAAAATTAAAAATATGCACCAAAAACATAAAAAAACACACACAAACAAAAAGTCCCTACCGACTTTTTGTGAATATATTTCTATTTTGACTTCATATTATTGGTAGGGGTCTTAAATTATAACGAAAAATGTTAACATGTATGCCCTCTCCCCCATCTATCCAACAAATAATCAAATTTTTGAAACCAACAACTTTCGAATAGCCAAAAATGCTTTACTAGATTTTGTTCTTGTCATTATATGAATCTACATGCCAAATTTAGAGATTCTAGCTTTGTTAGTTTACGAGATATACCAAACGTCCCTTTTTTCGCAGATAAAGATTCATCAAAAAAATCGCGACTATACAGCCCTGATGAACACTTTATCCATATAATGATTTCAATGACCAATATCCTAATGAGCATATTTAAAGCATATTTATATAATATAAACATTTATTGAATTATCGAAATTGGTATATTTAACTAAAAATATATAGACTGTAGTGTACAAGGGTAGTGAAAGGGTTAAAAGAACACCTTTTGCAAATATAAAAACTTAAAAATATAAAAAATACAGAAAAAAATTTAATTTGGCAACTATCTTTTCAATAGGAACAAAATCTTACTCTTTTTTCGGGTTATCAAAATTTTAAAATATAGAAAAGATTTTACTTAAATTAAAATATAAAAATGTATTAAAATTTTATGTTTTTAGCAAACTAACAAAAAATAATTAAAATATATTGAAATTATGCAAAAATATTTAAAAGCACAAAATATGAATAAAAAGTCAAAATATGGTTTTTTTTTTGCAAAATATGCAACTACAAATCGATGCAATTTTGTTCTAAATTTGATGATTCGGATAAATATTTAATATATCAATTTTAAATCATAGAAAAAAACATGAATTTTCTTGAAATTCCTTGCCCTAGGGATCAATATACATAAGTGTTGGCAGATTTGCAAACAAATGCAGTGAAAGAAACCGCTTCAAAATAATATGTCAATTAAATGTTCATTTGCTTTTTACAAAACATTGTTTATGGAAAACTTTGAACAAATTTCAATAATAACTTTTTTTTTGGCGCTTGGCAATAAAAAATCTTAGCAAAATATATTTTCTTGAATCTTGACGAGCATTAAAAATTCTTGTTAATCAAGCGCATTAAAGGCCGTCTGGCAAGCCTAGAACAGGTTGATATGTATATAAATCACCCTTATCTAATTAAAAATAAATAATGAAAGGCATTTTATTGGTTTTTGTACAGCTGAAGCTTTCAAATTTCGGTACGCCTAGTAGTTACTGTAAGAGATAAATATCCACTTATTGGTATCATTCTGTAACTTTATAAGTCTAGATTTAAAATATTAATTTCAAAAGTTACACGGAAAAAAATAATTAAAAATTCATCAAAAAACTTTCATCTACATTCTGTTCCAAATATCGAAATACTAGAAATGCAGTTTTGAAGTGACAGGCTTCTAGATTATACTGCTGCTTAAACCATAAAGATCGGATTAAAAATGTATTTTTGGAGAATTTTTAAAAAACGCCAGTCATTTTTACTGGTTTTGGGCAGACTAGGTTTAAAAAAATTCCGGTCATTATAGTGTTAAAAGTATTGCAAATTTCTTGCTCGTATTAAATTGGGGATTTTATTCGGTGAAATTTTTACGGGTTTTTCAATTTTTATGGGTACTATTTATGAAAGGGCTGTGTACAAACTGCATTGTCATTTGAAATATATTTTAAAAATATGGCATCTCGTTTTTGCTTATTATCAATTGTATAAATACTGTGTTATCGACAGATACAAAAGTAAATTTTTGTTATTAAACTATGGTAATATTATTATGGTGTTATCTTTTATAAAACCTTTGACACAAGTTAATATATATCCTCGATAGTATAGTGGTCAGTATCCCCGCCTGTCACGCGGGAGACCGGGGTTCAATTCCCCGTCGGGGAGGTAAGATTTTTTTTTTTTTTAATGTTTAATAAAATATAATTATTATTTTATTTTATATTATATTATTCTTTGATAGATATTATCTATTAGATAATAAAAAATTACAATTTTTTTACCATCCGATTTTCTTTATATTAAAAACATATTTTCTATGTAGCATATACTACCACATCTCCATACCTGATGAAAAAAATCTGTTATGGAGCTTTATACAGTTTTATCAAATTTGATATGCCCCATTCATAATAATATAAAATTTCATACGAAAAATGGCACGATTAAATTGTATCAAATTAAATCTAATTGTACCATATTAGATTAATTTAGATACAATTAGAAGTGATTTGATATAGTTTTGTCCGTATCCAATTTTATAAAATTATACTTTATACTATATGATTATATATAATTTAATAAACTAACATGGTCTAAACTATGGTCTTTATACTATTTAAAATATAAATATCGCATGGTTGTTTCGAATTTCCAAAACATTAATATAATACATACCATATGGTAAAACTATTTTTAAATATAAAATTTATTACAGTTTTCAAAATCCGGATACAATAATGTCTGGTATTTACATAATTACATAAATTTGTATCAGTTTAGATATAAACTGATACTCTTAGATACAAAACTGATACAATCTAATACAACTCTATTGGGCCATAATTCGGACAAAATTGTACTGGACATTTATCTAATTGCATCAGATTATATCTAATCCCATACAAACAGATACAATTATGTGGGCCCATATTTTGGATGAAATTTTATAAGATTACATAGCGTCACATAGAAATTAATATGACACTATAAAGCTACATATAATTTTTTTATCATCAGTGTTTTTAGTTCGGAGGAACATTCGTACGTTGTTTTAGAATTGCACTTTATTTTGTCCAATAGTGTATATCCAAAATAAGAAACAACTTTAAAATTATATCGTAAATTTTAATTTTCGTAGCAGGCAAAACTAAAACGGTAAGCAATACAGCGTTTACCTCTTATTTATATGTATTCAATTGTTATCCATTGGAACCCTAATTTGACAATTAACCCTTTAATAACCAATATCTGATATATGCTATATTTTTTTAATTTATGTTATATTCGCCACATTTTTCAATCGATTTGTCACAAAGTGGCATGTATTGATAGAAGAACGTTTTGGCTTTCAGATCATACCAACCCCTTAGACCACGTGATCTCAAAACTGAAAATGATGACCTAAGTACTATACATGCCTGTGGTCGTGAAAGGGTTAAACGATTACTATGAGTTTAATGTCACATAAAGCATTATTGCTGGCTATTAAGCGTCTACGTATATCAAACTCAATGTAATATAATACATTTATACACAATACGATCCACCATTTTTCGGATCAAATCATAATTCAATTAGATAGAAGGCTATATCAAATTTGATACATTTCTTTGTTGCATCATATTAATTTTTTTAATCGAGCGTAAAAAAATCGCGAGTTTTTGAAAAATTGAATTCCCGAGTGAAAACGTTCATATACAATCAAATCTTGTTTAATAAAATATTATATAAAAACATATAACTTTATATAGCTTTATATGGATATATGAGATGGTGCACATGATTATAAATAATTTTATCTTGGATTTTGATTTTCGAAATTTTTTGATATGGTCCCATACATATTAATTGATATTACAATTTTTAAATTGATATTACCGTAGATAATAATTATCATAATTTTATATATAATTTTATATGGCTTAATACAATGTTACGTTAAATACTATATGTGGTATCATATTAAAATTTTTTTCCACATCGAATCTGAAGTGATTAATAACAATTTTAAATTGAAACATTAATTTTGCTTTATACATGTGAAATATTGAAAGTAAATTGTGCTTTGCAATGAAAAATTTAGACAATTTGAAATGTAGTTAGGTTGAACACAATTTTAAAATTATATTTTCATTTGTAGTCTCTCTATTTAAAATCTCAGCAGAATTTTTAATGTACTGTTCCAATAATTATAAAATTACAAACGTAATTGCTTTTTTGTACATGTTTTCCCATACATTTTTTTCACCAAAACACATATCTGCTCAAAACACGAGAGTGGAAACGCAGCATTAATTTCAATTTTAACATTCGCACTATCATTAAAAAAATTAAAATAAAACTTTAATTAAATATTTAGTTCTTTAATTGCAGATGAAAACTTTCAATATCAATTGAAAATTTTCTGTATTTGAAATAGAACTCTTCAATTTATTTGAAATTCTAGAATTCTGCTGAAATGGTAAATAAATATAACAAAGTCGTTTTTAGCCTTAAAATTATGATAAATTTGATGTTTAAAATAGTTTTACCATATTTACAAGTTATATGCGAGTTTATATGAGAAGATATGTTAATGTTCTGTAAATTCGAAACAACCATACGATATTTATATTTAAAATAATACAAAGGCCATATTATATCCTATTATATTAAATTAGATATAATCTTATAGTATAACGTATAATTTCAAAAAATTGGATGAGGACGGAATTCGGACAAAACTATATCAAATCACTTATAATTGTATCTAAATTAATCGAATATGATACAGTTAGATGCAATTTGATACAATGTAATCGGATGAATTTTATATGATATGAATGGAGTCATATCAAATATGATAAAACTGTATAAAGCTCCATAACAAATTTTTTTAATCGGGTATTTACATATATGTATGTGTTACAGGCTCCATAGAGAATATATGTTTTTAATATAAAGAAAATCGGAAGACACATGGTAAAAAATTTGCAATTTTGTATTATCTAGTAGGTAATATCTATCAAAGAATGAGTGATCTATGATAACATTTGTTATAAAATAATAATTATATTTTATTAAAAATTAAAAAAAAAAAATCGCATCTCCCCGACGGGGAATTGAACCCCGGTCTCCCGCGTGACAGGCGGGGATACTGACCACTATACTATCGAGGATATGTAAGACGTTCTGCCAAAAGTTGTATAAAAGATAACACTAGAACAACTTTACCATAATTTTATAACAAAAATTACTTTTATATATTTTACATACACCGATAGTTCGTACAGTCGATAATTTTTAAAAGAGATGCCATATTTTTAAAATATATTTCGATTGACAATGCTGTTTGCACAGATTGTATCTAAAGCCCACATTGTGAATTAAATCTCCAAATTTTCAATCTTTACGGTCTTTACGGTTTAAGCAGCAATGTAATCTAGAAGCCTGTCAGTTCGAAACAAAAATGCTCTTTAAACTTAAAAAAATATACTCTTTAAAACATATTTTTATTAAAAATTGGTATTTTAAAGATTATTTTTTAGCACAGTTTTTCACTTTCGTGAAATTTCACTTTCGAAAAAAGACAGTAATGGAGCAAAATTGATGATTAATAGGGGGTTTTGTTGAAGCTCTGCATATTCTGTATTCTCTAAAACATCGGGTTCTGATGAGACTTTTTTTCCAGATCGAAATACATGTATGCTTTATTTTTGTAAAGATACGGAGGTTGAAAGCTAGTTATAAATGAATAAAAATAACAAAACCAAAATAATAATCTCGATTTATATTATAATATGTATGTATTAAAAATCCGGTTCAATTAAAAATTTTAGCTTTCCATAATTTTTGACATCACCAGAAAAGACAAATATGCCTTTTAACTTTTTTTTGCATTTTTACTCATATTAAAATAGACTTTTTCCAGATTTACTTCTCTTTAAATGCTTTTTTTCTCAGGTTTTTAATTTTTCTATTTAAAAGTGTAATTTTTAAATTTTTGCTTTTTGTTGCCTTTTTTATGAACTGTATAAAGCTCCATAACAGATTTTTTTAATCGGGTATAGCTCCATAGAGAATAATTATATTTTATTAAAAACTAAAAAATAAAAAATTATATCTCCCCGACGGGGAATTGAACCCCGGTCTCCCGCGTGACAGGCGGGGATACTGACCACTATACTATCGAGGATATTGAAGACGTTGTGTCAAAAGCTGCATAAAAGATAAGAGGAGAACAACTTTACCATAATTTCATAGCAAAAATTACCAGTGTATTTTATCGACACACCCGTGGTTGGTACAGTCGATAATTTGTAAAAGAGATGCCATATTTTTAAATATATTTCAATTGACAAAGCTTTTTGAATACAGCTCTTTCATAAATAGTTCCCAAAGCCCACATTGTGAATAAAATCTCCAATTTAATACGAACAAGAAATTTTCAATACTTTTAACACTATAATGACCGGACTTTTTTTAAACCTAGTCTGCCCAAAACCAGTAAATATGACTGGCGTTTTTAAAAAATTCTTCTATAATACATTTTTTATCCGATCTTTACGGTTTAAGCAGCAATGCAATCTAGAAGCCTGTCACTTCAAAACTGCTTTTAAAGTATTTCGAAATGTTGTGTTGTTTAAGCGATATTTGGAACGGAATGTAGATGAAAGTATTTTTGATGAATTTTTAATTAGTTTTTTCCGAGTAACTTCTAAAATTGTACGATTTTTAATTAATTTTTATATTTTAAATTTAGACTTATAAAGCTACAAAGTGATGCCAATAAGAGGTTATTTATCTCTTACAGTAACTACTAGGCGTACCGAAATTTAAAAGCTTCAGCTGTACAAAAACCAATAAAATGCTTGGCTTTATTTAACAACTTGTCAAATATATATTTTTAATTAGATAAGGGTGATTTATATATCAACATATGCAGAAATTTTAAGTGTTATAAGGTTTTGTAAAGAAAATATTTTGGAAATTTTGGGCTCAAGAGTAAATTTTATATAAAACACAGTGTGTATAAGTACAAAATACTTTTAGCATCAGCTATTGTTTTAGTTGTATATTATTAACTGTAGCAAATAAAATCGTACAATTAAGGAAGAAGTTTCACAAAAAAATTAAGGTTGGCTACCGAAACGAATAACGGTATCGGTATTGGTATCGTTTTTTTTTTTTTTGTTGTTGGTTTCGTTATTGGTATCGGTATTATATTCGTATCAAAACATATATTGCGGCATGTACCGCTATTATTGAACAAATTTCAAAAAAAATATTAAAAACTTATAGTTTTTGTACCATACGTTTTTTTCAAAATATGAACATCGTACTATAAAAAATTATTTAATTCACAGTCAGCAAAAGTTGGATACTTTTTTGAAGGTTCCTATTCTATGAGTCGAAAATGATTTCAATAGAGCACATATTTTAAAAATTTCAAAGTTTTGTTGTCAAAAATTACCAATTTTTTGGACGAAAATATGAGCCTTCTGAAGAAATTCATTAAAGACTTAAAAAAATTTTATAAAACTATTAAATCCAAAAAATGGTACAGAATTTACACAGAAATGAATTTGAATATTTTATGGATAATTCAAAAGGACACCAAAAAGTATAATTTTTGAGCCTATAGAATTTGCTTTATAATTTGCTTAAAGCTATTTTTAATCAAAAAAAAGGCCCCATTGGTTTAACCACTTTCATACAAAAATTTTAATTTATAGTAATGTCTTTTGAGGTAATTTCTGACTTATTTTTTAACTTGTTTGATGACAAGGTATTTCACTTTTTTTTAGTTGGTTTACTAAAATGTTAAATGTTTGTATCGAGATCATATACAAAAATAAGTTTATAAATTCATATATAAGTGTTGTCAATGCAAATTTTATAATACGATTTTCTATTAAAACAAATTTTAGATTGAAATTGATTAAAAATTTGGGATGTTTTATATGAAAAACTATATTTTTGGTCATAAAAAGATTTTTTTTTTAAACTAATTCAATACCGGTATCGTACCGGTATTAATACAAACGGTTGCGTTATACCAAAAAAGCTACCAAAAATTATGTAAAAATTACGATTTAGAAAAAACTGCTAGAACAGCAAAAATAAAACAGTTAATCTTACAAAATTTTAGTTATATTCGAGCCAAATTTTAGTCAATTGAAAATAATAATGTATTCTGATAAAATCAGCAACACTAAATATTTGTAGCAATCAGAAACTGTAATATCAACATTTTTGTTATATTTTCCTTAAATTTAGTTTAATGAAAATAACAGTATATTTTGCTAAAATAAATAAAAATGTTTGCTTAAAACTTGTAGACTCCTGATTTCAAAAGGATAACATTTTTATTCGCATAAAAAAATCTTAAAAAATTTTAAAAATGTTTAAATTTTTTGTGATTTTTTTATCAACTAATATTTACTTTCAATTACTCTAAATTTAGCTCAAATAATCACAATTTTGTAGATTCCACAGATTTATTTTTGCTATTTTTTTCTAACTAATTATTAGCAAAAGAAATCTGCTAAACTTGCAACGTCACTTTGAAGTAATTTTTAGTAGTTTTAGCAAAAAATGTTTTTAATTTTTTGTCAATTATTGTAACATTAATAACAGAGCTATTTTGTAACACAAAAAAAATTGTTTCTAAAATTGAGTTTTTTTTTGACGTTGTTAAATTCAACGTATTAAATAAAAGTGAACATTTTATTTAAATGAGAAAGAAATTATTATTTTCAATGTCAAAACTGCCGCTTATCTTTTTTTATAATCGGGTAAAAAAACTTAATATCCACGATTTAAAAAAATTCAAGATTTTTTTAAAAAATATATTTTTCAGTTTTGAGAGAGATTGCCTTTCCATAATCTATTTTACCTCTCTGTCTTAAATTTGGCAAAAATGCTCTGAACTAATGCCATTTGTAGAACAAATTTTTATTTGTGACTTTCAAAGCGAACATTTCTCGAATTATTTAAAAAGTCAAATATTTTTTGAACATCCTTGCTAAAGGAAAAATGTCCCACAAATATACATTTTGTACTTTATCATTATCAAGAAAGTACTTTGTTAGAACTTTTTGAGCAACAAATTATTCTACTAAGTTTTTCCCCTGATGCCACTTTTATTTGTTCAAAGTAACAATTATTATTAGCAATTAATAAGATTGATAATTTTTTGTAATTGTACACGATTTTTATTTCGCTATGGTCGTTATTCGCTATTTCATGGTTGAATATCCGAAATTTTGATCAGGATCGGACAAAATTTGGTATAAATTACACAGTGTGAGAGTAAAAATATACTATTAAAATGATCTAGTGTATGTTGTAAGCCTGGTTGAGGAAATCACTTTTAAATTTTCAGTATTTGGAATACACTCTCAAAATCTGAAATTATCGATAAAAAAAAAATATTTTTAAGACTCCACGAACTAAAATATTTTTAACTAAGTCAGTTTGTAACCGATTTTAACTTTTTTAACGGTTTTGGTGTTTATATGTTAAATATAAATTACTTCTGTATGCCGTGTCCAAATCCTGTGTGTGGAGCTCATACGCTATCTTGAGTTATGAATAAAAATGAGAAAAAATTTAACTAAAAAGCCTATAATTCAGAAACAAGCAGAAATACTACATAGGGATTTTGTGACGGTATAGAAAAATAATTTATAATTAACATATATTTTTTTAAACATTTTAAAAAAGCAGTTTTTGAAATGTAGAATTTTGAAAAATGCATTTTACGTCAAGAATTAAGAATTAACGATTTAAGAACCTTTAAAATGTGGTATCAATGACTCTTGAAGCTTAAACCGTTTAAAATATAGGGGCATTTAAGTGCAACTACTTTTTTAAAACATTTATTTTTATGTTTTTCAATAAATAATTTTATTTATGTAAATATTTTTTCTATTAAATTTACATCTTTTTTAGATTTTTATCCATAACTTTGATTAATTTGACAGCGACATAGTGGAATAAATTATAATTAACATATTTTTATTGAAATTAAAAAAAAAAAACTGTTTTTTTAAATACAGCGGTTTGAACCGCGGATTTTGAAATAAATGCATTTTACCTTCAAAAAATAATGTTTTCGTGTGACAACAGTGGTTTTAAAATGAGCCAGCAATAAATCAACCGTTAAAAAGATATGAGCGATTAAGTACGACTAGTTTTGTTAAATTTTATATATTTTTTTTTTTCATATTTTAAAACTCGATATCACCACAACTGTTATAGCTAACAACCCAAAACTTGTACGATACTTACACGACACTTACCTTCCATACCAAGTTTGGTTAAAATTGGATATTTTTTGGTGGTTTTTTATGGAATGAGTCATGTGTGGTGTGTTTTTTTTTAATAAATGGTAAAATAAGTTTTAAAAAATATTTCTTTGTAGTTTAAATGTATATTCCTTAAAAACAAAGATTACTGATCACGTTTTACAGAAACTACACTCAGTTACTGTTAAAATATTGTGAGTGTATGAGTCCATTTTTAATGGCTTCTACTAACTGTACAACATTTATTTGTCAAAAAGATTTAAAATCTGTTCTTCAATTTTTTCCAGCACGTCCCATTTTTGGTAAATTATGTTCTATATATATGAACTTATCATGAAAAAACTCGCTAATATTCGCATTTCTTAGAAAATATTCAATAAAACTAAAAACTAGTATATTTATGTACAACACTTTTTGAAAAAAATTTATTTTGAAATTGGTATGTGTCCATTCTATAATGAAAAAAGAACCTTTTATTAAATATGTCATTTTTTTAAAGTGTAAATGGATTGTATGACCTATGATGAGATGTGTATAAAAATTGAACAAAAGTTGACGATTAAAGTTTCAAAAACTTTGAAATGCAAAACGATTTATAACTCACTTTAAAAACATGTGGACTCATGCTATTTTTATAATAAATAGTTCAAATGTTAGGCTCAACGTTTTATAATGTAAAAACAACCAACTTAATATCAAAAACTACATTTTTGTAGATTGTAGTTGATAGTATGCTAACAAAGTGCGAGGATCGCGAGTATAATTGCCACCAGAGGTTCTGTTCTGTTTTTTTTTCGAGAGAAGCAAGATTTGTCTATTAACGTGTTGCTGTCTTTGAAAAGGGAATATACTAGAGAGGTGGCAAAATGTATATGGCTTTAAATATTGCAACACAGCTGTTGCGCGCCTTCGGATGGAGATTTGACGAACTCATTGATGTTTTTGAGTTCATAGAAAAGTTATGTTGTTTTACTTGGGTGGGGGTATGTGTTATGGGAACACCGAGGAGAATTAAATGTTGTATTCAGCAACAATTCTGGGATTGAAAATTTTTTTCAAAGTGTTAATTCTAAACCATTTTTTGGATTAAATATTTTTCTTCAAATTTTTGTGTCTTTTATGGTTCTTTTCAGAAAGCTCAATTTTTTGTCCAGAAAATTAGTAGTTTTTGACAAATAAAATTTTAAATTTTAAAAATATGCGCTCTATTCAATTAATTTTTGCCTCATATAATAGAAACCCTCAGAAAAGTATTCAAATTTTGCTGTCTGGGAATTAAAATGTTTATAGTTTGATGTTCATATTTTAAAAGAACGATCCGAAAATCTCCAAAATATTTTTGTTTTTATAAAACCTCATAACATTTAAAACTTCTGAATATGTTAATATATAAATCACCTTATCTAACTAAAAATATATTTTGCACACATTTTTAAATAATGCTAGGTATTTTCTTGGTTTTTGTATAGCTGAAGCTTTCAAATGTCCGTACGCCTAGTAGTTACTATAAGAGATAAATAACAACTTATTGGTATCATTTTGTAGCTTTATTAGATTTAAAATATAAAAATCATACAATTTTAGAAGTTACATGGAAAAAATAATTAAAAATTCATCAAAAATGCTTTTTTCTACGTTCTGTTCCACTTATCGCTAAAACAACAGAATATTTCAAAATACTTTGAAGTGTCAGGCTTCTAGATTACATTGCTGTTTAAACCGTAAAGATCGGATGAAAAATGTATTTTCGGAGAATTTTTAAAAAACTCGAGTAATATTTACTTGTTTTAGGCAGACTAGGTATAAAAAAATTCCGGTAATTACAAAGTATAGAAAATTTCTTGTTCGCATTAAATTGGAGATTTTATGTTTCACAATGTGGGCTTTATGAACAATTTTTGAAAGGTCTCTATGGCAACTCTTTTACAAATTATTGACAGCTACTGCGTTATCGACTAAATACAATGGTAAATTTTGTTATAAACATATAGTGAAGTTATTGCTGTGTTATCTTTTATACAAATTTTGACACAGTACATCACACATCCTCGATAGTATAGTGGTCAGTATCCCCGCCTGTCACGCGGGAGACCGGGGTTCAATTCCCCGTCGGGGAGATGTTATTTTTTTTTTTTAATTTTTAGTAAAATATAACTATTTTAAAACACGTTCAGTGCAAACGTAGCATAAGATTTTTATTGTTCTTGTAATGCAAAATTCCAATTACGTTTGTAATTTTATAATTATGGGAACAATACATTAAAACTGCTGCTGAGATTTTAAATAGAGAGACTACTAATGAAAATATATTTTTAACATTTTGTTCAACCTAACTACGTTTCAAATTGTCTAAATTTTTCATTGCAAAGCACAATTTGGTTTCAATATTTCACATGTATAAAGCAAAATTAATGTTTCAATTTAAAATTGATATTAAACACTTCAGATTAGATGTGGAAAACATTTTAATATGATACCACGTATAGTATTTAACGTAACATTGTATTAAGCCATATAAAACTATATATAATATTATGATAATTATTATCTACTGTAATATCAATTTAAAAATTGTAATATCAATTAATATGTATGGGACCATGTCAAAAAATTTCGAAAATCAAAATCCAAGATAAAATTATTTATAATCATGTGCACCATCTCATATAGCCATATAAAGCTATATAAAGTTATATGTTTTTATATAATATTTTATTAAATAAGATTTGATTGTATATGAACGTTTTCACTCGGGAATTCAATTTTTCAAAATCTCGCGATTTTTTTACGCTCGATTAAAAAAAATGAATATGATGCAACAAAGAAATGTATCAAATTTGATATAGATATAACCTTCTATCTAATTGAATTATAATTTGATCCAAAAAATGGTGGATCGTATTGTGTATAAATGTATTATATTACATTGAGTTCGATATACGTACACGCTCAGTAGCCACTAATGTAATTTTAGCAATAAAAATGAGATGAAATAATGCGTTGTGTGACACTAAGCTCATAGTAATCGTTTAACCCTTTCACGAACACATGTATGTATAGTACATGGTCCAAGGGGTTGGTATGATCTGAAAGCCGTAGGGTCAATTTGCCAAAATGTCTTAATAAATTTTTAAAATGTTAAGGAAAAATATCTTTGTAGAATGGTTATAATTATTTTTAATCAAATTAGAAAAATGTTCACTGAATTTTTAATTGATTTAATAGTCGTAATTCTTCTATTTAAATTTAAAATAAAATTTCTCCATTCCTTCATGAACAACTTATATTCCCGGTTATAAATACGTCAGATCTGAAGGGTAATTTTTAGCAGAAATTTTCAGTTGAATAAATTCCTAGTTAATTGAACAACGACTGTCAACCAAAATTTAGTCCTTCTAAAATTTAGGTCACCTAAATTTAGCAGACTGTGACTCTCAACTTCATTGAAAATTCTGTTGGCTCAAATTCATGTAATATTGTAGAGTGTAGTTAAGCAGCAATGTAATCTAGGAGTCTAGCTCAGTAAAACTGTTAAAGCATTAAGAAATGTATTGTTGTTTAAGCAATATTTGGAATAGAGGGAAGATAGATACGAGTATAGCAGACGGGGGAGCTTTCGGATTTAATATTTTTCTTCATATTTGTAAAAAACGCCAGTATTTTTTACTGGTTTTGGGCAGACTTTGTTTTAAAAAATTCCGGTCATTTTACTGTTAAAAGTATTGAAAATTTCTTGTTTGTATTAAATTGGAGATTTTATTCACAATGTGGGATTTGGGTACAATCTGTGTAAACAGCATTGTCAATTGAAATATATTTAAAAAATATGGCATCTCTTTCCCAAATTATCGACTGTATCAACTACCCGTGTATCTAAAAGTTACAATGAGTAAAGCTGTTCTTCTGTTATCTTTTATACAACTTTTGGCACAATGTCTTACATATCCTCGATAGTATAGTGGTCAGTATCCCCGCCTGTCACGCGGGAGACCGGGGTTCAATTCCCCGTCGGGGAGATGCGACTTTTTTTTATAATTTTTATTAAAATATAAATATTATTTTATAGCAAATGTTATCGTACATCACTCATTCTTTGATAGATATTACCTACTAGATAATACAAAATTGTAAGTTTTTTTAATATCTTCCGATATTCTTTATATTAAAAACATATATTCTCTATGGTGCCTGTAACACATCTAAATACCCGATTAAAAAAATTTGTTATGGAGCTTTATACAGTTTTATCAAATTTGATATGACTCCATTCACAATCATATAAAATTCATCCGATTACATTGTATCAAATTGCATCTAACTGTATCATATTCGATTAATTTAGATACAATTATAAGTGATTTGATATAGTTTTGTCCGAATTCCGTGCTCATCCAATTTTATGAAATTATACGTTATACTATAAGATTATATCTAATTTAATATAATAGGATATAATATGGCCTTTGTATTATTTTGAATATAAATATCGTATGGTTGTTTCGAATTTACAAAACATTAATATATGTTCTCATATAAAACTATTTTGAACATAAGATTTATTATAATTTTCCGGCTAGAAACGACTTTGTTATATTTATTTACCATTTCAGCTGAAATCTAGAATTTCAAATAAATTGAAGTGTTCTAAATATTTGAAATGCAGAAAATTTTCAATTGATATTGAAAATTTTCATCTGCAATTAAAGAACTAAAAAATGAATTAAAGTTTTATTTTAATTTTTTCACGACGGAGTAGGCCCTAGTCTTTTATACAAGTTTTGACACGAGGCGTTATATATCCTCGATAGTATAGTGGTCAGTATCCCCGCCTGTCACGCGGGAGACCGGGGTTCAATTCCCCGTCGGGGAGATTCGATTATTTTTTTAATTTTTAATAAAATATAATTATTATTTTATACCAATTTTTGTCTCATTCATTGACAGATATTATCTATTAGATAATAAAAGATTGGAATTTTTTTTTACCATACACGAGTAAAAAAGTTTATATAAAATTATATATGAAAAAATATAAAATTATATATATATTTATCAAAATATAAGAGGACATAATTTGATCCAAAAAAATGGTTCTATTAAAATGGTTCTATCACTTTGGATCTAATTATATTTAAATATAAACAATTTAATAAAAAACTATTCTATTCTAGCCGAGTTTTATCCCGATATAATTACATCTAATTATATTATATTTGATACAATTAGATACATAATGATCCAAATATATTCTAATTAAAAGATATTAAGTTACATATATTTGACCTACATAAAACGGATTCAAAACACAAATGTATGATTGAAATTTGTAATTAATATAAATTTTATTTATATTTTTTTAAGGATATCAAATTTTCATTTTAAACGAAATTGTAAATTTTAATGTAATTAAAAAAAATATTTGTCAATATTAAAATGGCCCAGTAAAATCCAAATAGGTTTATGGTATCATAATAGCTTATAATTTCTGTTTTTCAACCGATTCTATTTATATAGAGTTTGTCCTATTTGCAATAGGTTCTTTACCTCCAAACTAAAACAAGTTGCTTCAAAACCGGTTCTAGAATCAGTTATAATAGAACTTGTTGTGGAACAGTGAAACCTTACAATATGACTTCTCAAAATTGTAAACTTTTTTCGTATAATATTTTACGATTTTTGAATTATATATAGTTACATAGAAACTGACTTATGAAATTTTTTCAGTTTTGGATTATACATAAGTATGTCTTAAATGAGAGAAGACGTTTTTGATGTTTGTATTTTATATAATTATGTATTGGGTTATATCTAATTTTATAAAAATCTAATAAAATTTATCAACCATGTATTATCATATATAAAATTCAGAATAGTATTTTTTATACATGATTGGATGTACTTAAACATGAGTTTTTTTGGTAAAACATTTTGAAAATATTATTTTATATAAATACATATTGATACATATGCTATTTTATGTGATCATATATTTTTATATTAAACAATACATCATTATATATATTTTTTTTACTCGGGTATGTCTTCCTATTTTCTTTATATTAAAAACATATATTCTCTATGGAGCCTATACCACATTTTCATATCAGATTTAAAAAATCTGTTATGGAGCTTTATACAGTTTTATCAAATTTGTTATGACCCCATTCATAATCATATAAAATTCACCTTTAAATTGTATCAAATTGCATCTAATTGTATCATATTCGATTAATTTAGATACAATTAGAAGTGATTTGATATAGTTTTGTTCGATTTTTGTCCTCATCCAATTTTATGAAATGATACGTTTTTTTAACTATATAATCTATAAGATTATATCTAATTTAATATAATAGGATATAATATGGCCTTTGTATTTTTTTTAATATAAACGCCGTATGGTTGTTTCGAATTTCCAAAACATTTATATATTTTCTCATATAAACTCGCATATAACTTGTATATATGGTAAAACTATTTTAAACATAAAATAACGTGAGGATGCTCATGCCCAGAACATCACGAGATTTCGATTCCTCAATATTGACACCACCCATGTAAACAAACGACATTGGTGATTAGATATTCCTATGTATCAACAAACAACATTGGATCTTACGAGCTTTAAAATCGACGTTATTCGCACGACCACACTCAGAGATTGTACTTAGGTCTTCATTGAGTGAGTCATTCATAATTTGCCTTTTGCCCCCAACCTCTTCAAGGCTTGTCCTGTGATCGAAAAAAATGAATGACAAATGTTGCTGTCCTCTCAAAAGAAAAAGAATAGATAGGATTGGAAGTTAGACAAAGAAAGCCACTTAGAAAGATAACAACTCTTCTAGTGCGACTCTAAGAAAACTCGATATGAACCGAGAAAAGTCATCACCGACACCAAAAGCAATAAGCTTTGACACGAGTGCTTTATACCGCACACGATCGAACGCCACTTTGATCTCACCAAATCTGTGGATGGACCGTTTCCAACGCCTCGAAAGAAACGCCATCTGGTCTCCCGTAGAACGACTTCTACGAAAGCCATACTGTTGATCTATAATAAGTGCTTAAGATTCTAGATAATGAACTAGATGGTAATTAATCATGCTCTCCATAACCTTCGAGCGCGCAGAGCAGATTGCAATTGGGCGGTAACTCTAAGGGTTGATAGCCGCGCCCTTTTTGCGGATTGCCTGGACATTGGCAACCTTCACAATGGGAATATACCCGTACGGTACGACGTGTTAAAGAGGGTTGCCAATGGTCGCGATTAGATCGAAGAGCACAGTTTCAGTACCAGTGCTGGTATGCCATCTGGGCCCGCTAGTTTGTTTTCGTCGCGATTTGCAAGAACCCCTTTAACAGCTCGAGCGCGAAAGAATATCTTAGTCATAATATGTGATACTCTTTCGAGCTGGGGCAGTAGTTGATTGCTTTCCGGCGGAAATGAATTATCTGCGAACAATTCAGCCAACCCGGTCGGTGAATACTTGGTCATACTTTATAAGAGTAGGGTTAGAGGAACTAGCATTATCCCTTACTCTTTTAAGAAATGGCCAAAAGGTCTTACTACCCCTAGGAGCAGCAAGCACTTTAGCACGTAGACGCTGTTCGTATAGAACAGCACTTTGGCACATTCAGTTTCTCGACTGTTTGCGTAGCCGTTCAGTATTGCCGTTTTTATACGAACGCCAATTACTGATGGCTTCCTCTCTGGATCTGGAATGAACTTTGAAGGAATAAAAAATTTCATTCCTAGCTAAATTACGTGTTCTACCATTTTCGCAGCGGCATCAACATCATCGTCCAGCATCCAGTTGAATTGCCGATAAAATTACTTTTCGGGATGCGAAGTGAGAAAAAGGTCGAGAGTATTCTGAGACGGCCCTTCACCACACGGAATGTGTGTTGTCTCATTCACTAATTGCGCTAGGTTTTTGTGCGCTGCAAAAAGCTGGACGAAAGTCCCAACCGAAGTCTTCCCACTCGAATGGCGAATCCATGAAGAGTTGTTTATATTGAAATCGGCAGCAACCACGATTTCACTATTTAGGCAACTCTCAAGGATTCTCTTAATTGAGGAGGAAAGAGAATCAAAACAATTGAATGTTTTGTCCGCTTCCTTGTTTGGGCTTCCATAATGAAACCCGAAGTGAATGACGTGTGCCCTTGGATTTAACCCGAAGACAGTTAAACTCGGAATCATGCGGTGATAACCAGGTATATAAAAATCCTGTGGGTCAGTATTCTCATTTACCTGGGTCTCACATAAGGCTAAAACATCCGGCCGATGAAAGCAAATATGAGCAAATACAGAAAAATAATTCGCCATAAGTCCCCGTATGTTGCAGATCTGAACTTACCTGTAACACAGAATCAGTGTTGGGGTGTTGCTGTAATAATAATTGTTGTAATGAGTGTGTGTGGGTTTTAAAATTTGGTATGTTTAGATTTTGTTTAATTTTTGTATTGTGTTGTTTTGGCAGAAAAAAAAAATTATGTTTGTTATTGTTATTTGTGTTTTCTTTATATTATGATTTATTTAATGTTTTGAAACTAAAAACTTTTTTATATAAATATTGCACTATATGTAGATTTTGTTATTTATTTCTTTAAAACGACACAGATAGACACCGGACGACACTTAATAATTATTAACTATGCGAAAAGAAAAATGATGACAAGAGGTGATAAAAAAACCTTGTTGATCGCACGACGGACTAGGCCCTACTCTTTGACGCGATGTTTTACATATCCTCGATAGTATAGTGGTCAGTATCCCCGCCTGTCACGCGGGAGACCGGGGTTCAATTCCCCGTCGGGGAGATGCGATTTTTTTTTTTTTTTTTATTTTCAATAAAATATAATTATTATTTTATAACAACTTTTATCAGACATCACTCATTCTTTGATAGATATTATCAACTAGATAATAAATATCAAAATCCACTGCGTTTATGCGAAAAATATATTAGAAAAAAGGCAACAAATAGCAAAACTGCAAAAAGGTAAGAATTAGGAAAAAACTTTGAGAAAAAAGGAAAAAACTTTGAGAAATAGCATTTAAAGAAAAGTAAATCTAAAAAAAAGTAAATTTAAAAAGCTCAAAAATCTTAAATAAAATATTGTTTTAAGCCCAAAGATGAAAAATAAAAAAATTACAAACTAAGGAAATATGGGTAAAAATAGGTAAAAATGCAAAAAAAAAAAAACAAAAAAGGTATATTTGTCTTCTCTGGTGATGACAAAAATTATGGAAAGTTTATCATTTTTCTACTAGTTTTTTTTTAGATTTCTCTAAATCAGGCTTTTAAGGTCAGGTATTTATGGAAATAAAAGATTATTTACTTAATTTTCTATCTCCGACGTTTCGATGGGGTTTTTTTTATTTAAAACGTAGGAAAAAATCTACACACCCCGAAAACAGTATCATTAGTGGCCCCGAATTTGTTGGCGGTTACGACAACTATCGGAATGTTAAATTATATTTTTAGTCGTGAAAAAGCTAATATTCAATTGCGTAACCTAATATTAAACTAAATTCCAAATAAATATTATTACGTTCCACGTGGCCTTCAGATTAGATTAATATAATAGTCAGTCAGTCAGTCAGTCCTCTGTCCTACTGATTTGCACGGCATGCACCACAATGACTCTAATTTTCATTGTCTTATTTGCTATTTAAACATTTGTAAATTTTATTTTAATTAAAAAAACTTTTTGTGTTTGTCTTTTCCGAAATTTGAACTCGGAAGTTCGGAGTACAAGGCAAACTCTCTACCCACTACACCAAAAACACTTATAAATGTTGAGTGCTAAGTTTGAATGCAAATATTTTGTTAGGAAAACCAACATTGTCTCCAATTCGTTTACCTATACCAATCATTAGTTGCTTCTATGAACAAAGCAATCCACAAGTCCGTTGGTACTACTGAACCTCTAATTAAGTGGCATATTTGATTGCGAATACCGTATTTGCAGTAACCACTTTTGATTACCTACAATTTTTTAAAAAATTTGATAGATTTAACCAAGTCTCTTGTATTATCACAAAATAAATGGTTGTTTCTACCGCACACAATTACTAACCGAATTTTATTTAAAAAGTTGATTGGAAATATCAATATTTGTATAAATGGATTGTTGCCTCTTTTTAAATTCCAGTACAGTATTTTTACTTCATTAATCGATTATTGATATAAGTTCAATATTCGATTGTTTATAGACCTGCTATCCAATGGAAATATTGTTAACATTATGTGAAAGGTAATTTTGTAGGTTTGATTTCATCCCTACATCATTTTAAGATCTGATCAGCAATTTCTAATCTGTAGATGAATTTCCCAAAAATTTAAATATTAACAGTTTTTATTTTAAATGTCAATTGTAGGATGTTATATTAGCATTTTGTCAATTAAACCTTTGGTTTACTATTGTATTTTCAAAATTGTGCTAAAAAATAAAAAGTTCTATACAATTAATCTTAAAAAATATTTGAGAAGTATTTTTATTACTGTCGGATATTAAACTTTTAAAGATATTTTTTTTTTTTGATAATATGCAGGAAGATATCAACATTTTACCCAAATATGTGTAACTGTGGTGGTCCTGTTATATTATGTAAGAAAACGCGATTCCCAAAATGTGGTCCGTATACCCTCTTCAATGGTTGCAAAGAAAAACATTTGTTGGAAAACATCGATATCAAACTCCTTCTTTTAACAACAAACATATTTTTTTATAGACATTAACATATATCTTTTACAGTTTTAGTACTTATGTTCAACACATTTGCATGTATTACGTCCTTTGACAGCAAATGCCGAATAGTATAATATCTATGTAATATATATTGAAAAAAGATAATTGTATTTAATCAAACATTTTGATTCCCTCAAAACATAAAAATCCATAACATTTTTAATTCTTTCTTTCCCCATAATAAAGATTATGGTAATATAAGGTAAAAGTTATAAATAAATTAATTTACTAATTAATTATTATTATTAATAAACTAGCGTTCAAGTTTTGGCTTCGATATTTTTCGTTTTTGCTAATTTTTTGAGATCCAAAACAATAGACTTAAAAAATCAAATAGATTTTTAAAAACAAAATCAAATTTTTTAATTAAATTTTTCTGAATATTACACGCGTTCCAAGGCACACCTAAAAAAATATTACACGCGTTCCAAGGCACACCTAAAAAGTATATCTTGAAACAAATATGAAAAACTCATATTCCGATCGGTCAGATCTTAAAAGATTACATACAATCGATAAACTACCTAAAAAAATACTCAGCCTACAATATCTAATAAAAGATTTGATTTGAATTAATTTTGTTTCTAAACAATTATTTAATTGAATCAATTAATATTTTAATAGACTTTTAAATATATAAATACATCTTTTATTTTAGATGTAATTCTCAAATTATTTTTTCATACACTGTATGGTTCAATAGAAAATTACATACCAATGTATCGTTTGCACACTTTTTTATGAGTATAATTTTTTTTGTAGTAGTTATTTATAACGTTTTTTCCTTTTTAATTTTCAATAAAAGTTTTTATTGATGTTATCATTACCGTGATAGGTGCAAAATCAATTAAAATATTAATTGATTCAATAATTTTTTTAATTGAAACCCCTTTTTGTTTTTTTCTGTGTAATTTTTAGCAGTGAAATACATCTTTTCATTTTCTTATCAACATAACAATAAAATATATCAAACTTTAGGTTTTTTATATTTTTAAATAATTTTTACAAAAAGTTCCATCGCAAAGGCCAAAAATAGATTTTATCAAATAATTATTCATTCCTCAACTCTGGATAACAATTAAAAAAAAAAAAAATTTCTTTATGATTAAAGTCAAGATGTTAATCATTTGGTTGTTTTAAATTACTTAATTATCTTAAAATACACAGAAAAAACTGAATTAAATAAAGAAAGAAAAATACTAAAAAATTAATAAGAACTAAAAAAATATAAAAAAAAAATTATCTCTCCAGTCCGGAATCGATCCCTTAACCTTCTGATTGCAAATCCAACCACTTACCACCTCAACCTCCATATATAAAAAAGAATATATGAACTAATGAAAAAGCACTTCCTTGGATGATATTAATTTATATACCAATTAATTATATGGTGATGCAAATGCTGTTTAAAATAACTTTAATTTAACATTTTTGCGAGTTATTAACAATAACTTCTATGAAAGCGAAAAATGTGCGTATACTAATGCTTTGGAAGTTAAGTTTAAGAGAACTACTTCCACTTTATTTTTCTGGGCAGTTAATAAAATACAACTGAAACAATAGCTGATATAACATATACTTTTGAACCCAAAATCTCCAAAATATTTATTTTTATAAAACCTTATAACATTTAAAATTTCTGAATATGTTGATATATAAATCACCCTTACTAATTAAAAATATATTTTTGACAAGTTTTTAAATAAAGCCAAGCATTTTATTGGTTTTTTGTACAGCTGAAGCTTTTAAATTTCGGTACCCCTAGTAGTTACTGTAAGAGATAAATAACCTCTTATTGTCATCATTTTGTAACTTTATAAGTCTAAATTTAAAATATAAAAATTAATTAAAAATCGTACAATTTTAGAAGTTACATGGAAAAAACTAATTAAAAATTCATCAAAAATACTTTCATCTACCTTTTGTTCCAAATATCGCTTAAACAACACAACATTTCGAAATACTTTAAATGTAGATTTGAAGTGACAGGCTTCTAGATTACATTGCTGCTTAAACCGTAAAGATTGAAAATTTCTTGTTCGTATTAAATTGCAGATTTTATTCACAATGTGGGCTTTGGGTACAATCAGTGTAAACAGCATTCTCATTGAAATATATTTTAAACATATGGCATCTCTTTTAAAAATTATCGACTGTAAAAACTACCGGTGTATTTAAAAGATACAATGGTAAGTTATGTTATTAAATTATGGTAGAGTTATTCTTGTGTTATCTTTTATACAACTTTTGACACAACGTGTTACATATCCTCGATAGTATAGTGGTCAGTATCCCCGCCTGTCACGCGGGAGACCGGGGTTCAATTCCCCGTCGGGGAGGTACAACTTTTTTTTTTTAATTTTTAATAAAATTAATTATTATTTTATTTTATAACAAATGTTATCGTACATCACTCGTTCTTTGATAGATATTAACTACTAGATAATACAAAATTTCAATTATTTTACCATGTGTCTCCCGATTAAAAAATATTGTTATGCAGCTTTAACCATATAAAATTTCAACCGATTAAATTTAGATTAATTTAGATACAATTAGAAGTGATTTGATATAGTTTTGTCCGATTTTTGTCTTCATCCAATTTTATGAAATTATACGTTATACTATAAGATTATATCTAATTTAATATAATAGGACATACTATAGTCTTTGTATTATTTTAATTATAAATATCGTATGGTTGTTTCGCATTTCCAAAACATTAATATATCTTCTTATATAAACTCGCATATAACTTGTAAATATGGTAAAACTATTTCAAACATAAAATTTATTATAATTTTCAGGCTAAGAACGACCCAGCAAAACTTTGGTAATGGGTGCGATAAAGTAATGCATTACCTTGTAATGTGTACTCCTTACCTGTATCATTATTTTCCAACAAGAAGTAATGAGTTACCGATAATTGAACACTCATGGATTACCTTGTAATGATACCTCATTACATTTTACATTACTTCAAAACATAAAGTAATGACTTACCAATTACATAATGCATGAATTATAAACGTAAAGTAATTATTAATATATATTTTTGAAAATCTCTTTATAGACACATTACTTTGTGATTTTTTGTAAGCATGGAGGGTAAGGGTAAAGTTTGATATCACGAACGAAAACACGAAGCACAACAACTCATTTACATTTTAAGCAATAACATTTTACATGTATCGATAGCTCTGTTGGTAGAGTTCTCGCCTAACTAATGGTGTTTTCTTTTCTGGAAAAAAATGTTGCCTTCTTAATGTGCAACATTAATCAAATTTTGCCCTCGCCCCATTAAAATGAAGCATTTTTACAATCAGAATAGAACACAATTTCATCACATATTACATTTATTTAAACAAATCTGTTTTTTAGTGTTGTTAAGGTTCGGGTTCGGGTTCGAGTCCCAGCAAACTTTAAAAAAAATTTAATGTTTTTTTTAATAATTCATTTTTGTTTTTTTAATTATTTAAAAAATTTGGATTAGCTCCATACATTTTTTTCAATTAAATTTTTTTTTATAATTTTGTTTGTAAGCGAATTTCAGATTAAAAAAATTATTAAATACTTACAAAGAGAAAAAATTAAAAAAAAAATAGCAAAAACAAATTAAAAAAAATCGTAAATTAAATTTAACAAAAAAAAAAAAAAAAAATATAAAAAAATGTGATACCAATATGGGTTCCAACACGGGATCTTCTGTGTCAGAAGCCAGCACACTACCACTCAACTACCAAGGTGAGAGTTTTCTCGCCAAAAACTTTGCAATATATACACATGAGATTGATAAACCAAAAAAAACAGAGCAACATCCAACCCTGTAAATTTTTTGAGGGCAGAAAATGTTGCATTTTTTGCCTTTTATAAGGCAACATTTTCAGAAAGAAACATGGCACCCTCTCAGAGTGTTTACCTTATTTTAGAAAAGAACACAAAAAGGTAATTTGAGGGCAAAGTGCAAAAAAATTTGACATTTTTGCCAGAAAAGAAAACGCCATAATTGTTAAATACCACAGACCCCAGGTTCGAATCCCAGCAGACCACGTAATTTATTTGATAAAAAAAATATCTGTAAAAAAAATTTTTTTAAACATTTTTTTTTATGAAAATCTCTTTTTTGGCACATTACTATTTCCCACCATGTAACCATATAAGTAACAAGTTACTTTACCCCCTACAAGGTAATGGGTCCACCCATTACTTTTAGGCTCATCGCCTGTAAAATTCATCAGTGAATTAAGGTGTTATGTAATGCGTAAAGCCCTATGGCGATACATTACTGTACCCATGATTTGGTAATGTATGGTTTTGCAGGACGAATTTGTTATATTTATTTAATATTTCAGCTAAAATCTAGAATTTAAAATAAATTGAAGTGTTCTATTGAAAATACAGAAAATTTTCAATTGATATTGAAAATTTTCATCTGCAATTAAAGAACTAACAAATTAATTAAAGTTTTAATTTTAATTTTTTCACGGCGGACTAGTTTTGACACGACGTAGTACATATCCTCGATAGTATAGTGGTCAGTATCCCCGCCTGTCACGCGGGAGACCGGGGTTCAATTCCCCGTCGGGGAGATGCGATTCGATTATTTTTTAATAAAATATGATTGTTATATTATAACAAATTTTATCGTACATCACTCATTCTTTGATAGATATTATCTACTAGATAATAATAAATTCCTAATTTTTTACCATATGTCTTTTTAATGTCATAAAATTGGAAGAGGACGAAATTCAGACAAAACTATATCAAATCACTACTTCTAATTGTATCTAAATTAATCTAATATGATACAATTAGATGTATTTTGATACAATTAATCTGGTGAAATTCTATATGATTATGAATGGGGTCATTATCAAATTTGATAAAACTTTATAAAGCTCCATAACAAATTTTTTTAATCGGTTATGGAGATGTGTTACAGGCTCCATGGAGAATATATTTTTTTAATATAAAGAATATCGGAAGACACATGATAAAAAAATTTAAATTTGTTATTATCTAGTAGGTAATATCTATCAACGAATAATTGATGTACGATAACATTTGTTATAAAATATATAATAATTATATTTAATTAAAAATAAAAAAATAATCGTATCTCCCCGACGGGGAATTGAACCCCGGTCTCCCGCGTGACAGGCGGGGATACTGACCACTATACTATCGAGGATATGTAACACCTCGTGTCAAAACTTGTATAAAAGTGTAGGGTCTAGTCCGTCGTGAAAAAATTAAAATAACATTTTAATAAATTTTTAAGTTCTTTAATTGCAGATGAAAATTATTAATATCTATTGAAAATTTTCTGTATTTTCATTAGAACACTTCAATTTATTTGAAATTCTAGATTTCAGCTGAAATGGTAAATAAATATAACAAAGTCGTTTTAGACTGAAAATTATAATAAATTTGATGTTTAAAATAGTTTTACCATATTTACAAGTTATATGCGAGTTTATATGAGAAGATATGTTAATGTTTTGGAAATTCTAAACAACCATACGATATTTATATTTCAAATAATTCAAAGGCCATTTTATAACCTACTATATTAAATTAGATATAATCTTGTAGTATAACGTATAATTTCAAAAAATTGGAAGAGGACGAAATTCTCACAAAACTATATCACATCCCTTCTAATTGTAACTAAATTAATCTAATATGATACAATTAGATGTATTTTATCTGGTGAAATTTTATATGATTATGAATGGGGTCATATCAAATTTGATAAAACTGTATAAAGCTCCATAGCGATTTTTTTTAGTCGGTGAAGGAGATGTGTTACAGGCTCCATATATGTTTTAAATATAAAGAATATCGGAAGACAGATGGCAAAAAAATTTAAATTTTTTATTATCTAGTAGGTAATATGTATCAATGAATGAGTGATGTACGATAACATTTGTTATAAAATAATAATTATATTTTATTAAAAATAAAAAAAAAAATTATATCTCCCCGACGGGGAATTGAACCCCGGTCTCCCGCGTGACAGGCGGGGATACTGACCACTATACTATCGAGGATATGTTAGGTACTGTGTCAAAAGTTGTATAAAAGATAACAGAAGAACAGCCTTACCATAATTTAATAACAAATTTACCTTTATATATTTTACATACACAGGTAGTTCATACAGTCGATAATTTTTAAAAGAGATGCCATATGTTTAAATTTATTTCAATTGAGAATGCTGTTTGCACAGATTGTATCCAAAGGCCACATTGTGAATAAAATCTCAAATTTAATACGAACAAGAAATTTTCAATCTTTACGGTCTTTACGGACTTTACGGTTTAAGCAGCAATGTCACTTCAAAGCTAAATTTAAAGTATTTTGAAATGTTGTGTTGTTTAAGCGATATTTGGAACAGAATGTAGAATGTGTATAAGTAAAAAATACTGTTACATCAGTTATTATTTGAATTGTATTTTATTAACTGTAGCAGATAAAATCGTACAATTAAGGAAGAAGTTCCAAAAAAAAAAAAAAAAAACAAGTTTGGCCACCGAAATGAATAACGGTATCGGTATTGGTATCGATTTTTTGATTGTTTCGTTATTGGTATCGGTATTCCATTCGTATCGAAACGTTTAAAGCGGTATTTACCGGTACACTCAAATAAAAAAGTTAGTAAAGTCAGCAAAAAATTTTGCTGAGTCAGCAAAATTTTAGTCAGGAGGGTGCTTGCAAAAAAATTGCTAATGTCAGCAAATTCTTTTGCTGAAAATCAGCGAGCTGATTTTTAGCAACAAAATTAGTAGATTCAGCAAAAGTTTTGCTAACAATTAGTAGATGAGAAATTAAAAAACCCTTGCTAAAAATTAATAAAATTTTTGCTGAATATTAGTAGACTGAAAAAAACTCGAAAAATTTGTAGAAAAATTATACTTTAGTTAATGTATTTGCTGAAAATCATAAAACATATTTCTGTTATTGTGTTTAAAATAATTTCCAATACGTTACAAAATATAAAAATGTTCATATTCCTAAATTGATGATATGAATTAATGTAATATCTAAAAACAATGGAAATAATAAACGAAATTGTTTTATCTTTGAACTACTTACATCAATTATTGTCTAAATGATGCTATCTTTTAAAGGAACGCAAATGCCGCAGAGAATTATAGAAACGAAACGAAAAAATAACAAAATATAACATATACAACCCTTTTTTGCAATTAGAAAAAGGAAACAGAAAAATCTACCTAAGATGTATGTCTTTGTCTTTCGGTTTAGTCTGTCTACTTACTGCATATTTGTTTGCAATTTGACCACACAATATTATTAATGTATATAAATATTAAGTTTACAAATACACATTTAATCTTTATTAAATTTAAATTTTTTATTTTGTCTTTCATTTAATTAATAGATTAAGTTGTTTTAATACCCAATTTAGTTTTATGTATACAAAAATCTTCCATGGTTGATTTTTTTTACTAGAGCTGTACTTTTTAGTATAATTTTCCTCGTCGCTACTACATGCCTCAACATCAAATTCATTCTGCGTATATCTTTCAGTCTGGTTGTCGTTCACACTATTGATGTGCTAATCAACACAATTTTTTTAGCAAAATAAATTAGTAAAACATTAGTAAAATATTAGTAAGACATTAGTTAAAAAAAAGTTAAGTGCTGAATAAGTATAACTAAATTTTTAGTTTAAAACATAATTTTAGCAACAAATTTGCTGAAAAATAGTATACCTGATTTATAAGATGTTTTACTGACTTTTCTACTAACTTATTTTTTTGAGTGTAGTATTGAAAAAATTCAAAAATATATTAAAAATGTTTTAAATTATTAAAAAAATTTATTAATTTTTATAAAAAGTTTGTACTATAGTACTTATAGTTTTTGTACCATACGTTCTTTTAAAATATGAACATCGAACTATAAAAAAATAGTTAAGTCCCAGTCAGAAAAAGTTGGATACTTTTTTGAGGGTTTCTATTATATGAGTCAAAAATGAATAAAATAGAGCACATATTTTGAGAATTTAAAAATTTTGTTGTCGAAAGTTACTCATTTTTTGGACGAAAGTATGAGCCTTCTGGAAAGAATTATAAAAGACACAACAATTTTAAGAAAAATATTAAATCCAACGGTTCAGCGTTGACACAGAAATGTAATTGAATTTGAATATTTTATGAACAATTAAAAAAAATGCTCCCAAAAAGTATAATTTTTGATTGTACAGAATTTGTTTTATAATTTCAATTTCCATTTCTGACGCATTTTTAAGCTTGTTTGATGCCAAGGTATTTCACTTTTCTTCATTTCTTAAACACAATTTTTAAAAAGTTTATAAGTTGGTTTACTGGAAATATTTAATGTTTGTATCGAGATCATATACAAAAAAAAAGTTTATAAATTCATATAAAAGTGTTGTCAACGAAAATTAAAAGCCATATGTCAAGTTTGTAATACAAGTTTCTATAAAAAAAGTATAAATTGAAATTGATTAAAAATTTTGAATGTTTTCTATAAAAAATTATGTTTTTGACCAAAAATACAATTTTTTATAGAAACCAATCAAAATTTTTAAACAATTTCAATTTATACTGATTCAATACCGGTATCTGCAACCAGTTGCGGTATAAAGATATTTTAAAATTCAGGTGTTTCGGTATTGGTATTGTATCGGTTATCAATTTGAAACGGAGAACGGTATTTAAAGGGTATCGGGGCCAACCTTTAAAAAACTAATTAAAAATTAATCAAAAATGGCATATACTCATATCTACCTTCTGTTCCAAATATCTCTTGAACAACAAAACATTTCTTAACACTCTAAACAGTAAATCCGCCTCCGGCGTGGTATTTTAAATTGGGATTTAAGCTATTTCAACAGGAAAACTAATTTACAAAATAGTTTTGAATAATTTTTTTGTGTGCATTGCACGGTTTGGAAGCGAGAACGAGCTAAAGTTAAAATTTCGTAAAATTTCAAAAAATAAATATTTGGAAATGAACACAGTTTTCAAAAATCTGGAAAACAAATTTATGATGACGGGAAACAGTTGATACTAAAGTTGGGAACTAAACGCAAAGTAAGATTGAAGCTTAGACTTTAAGAAAAGCTCTAATTTTGGCATAAGGACATACAGGATTCCAAAAGGATACCTGTAAAGGACATCATGAAAACGTATGGACGGATTTTTATGAAATTTTTCAGAAAGATATTATAAACTATTATTAGCAATGCCTTTAAGTTTAATCAATATATGTTGAAGTTAAGGTGCATTTTCGCACAATTTCGCGTTTTTCGAAAAACGAAAATAGCCATATCTTCTTTACTAAAAGCACAAAAATTGTAATTGTTGGACTGTAGTTACATCTTAAGAAAAATAATTTATGCCTCAAGTTAATTATTTTAGGGAGATTCGCTTTTAACATATTTTATTTTGAGATTCGCTTTTAACATATTTTGGTCTATATCGCCTAAATTGGCAGCGAAAAAAAATTTGGTAGATAACGTATTGTTTTAAGTACAACTGGGGAAAAAGGGTACGCGTACTGCTCAAAACAGTACGTCTGGCAAGCTTAGGTGATGTGCAAATATATATCAGGCTAGCTATTCTCAAAGACGATCGACGATTATCGTCCACTTTTTGAAGTTAAATTAAATAACAATTTTAAAATATTTTAACAATTTTGGTAAAACAAAACAATTTTCCACTGTTATATTAGTTTTTTGTTTTTATATACATCGAGATTATTTTTATGTTATTTTCAATTTATAACGAGCTTTCAACCTCCGTATATTTACAAAAATAAAGCAAATCAAACATATTAGCTAGGTTGATACTAGTATTTCGATCTGGCTAAAGATCTCATCAGAACCCGAAGTTTTAGAAAAGTTAGAGCCTCCATAATAGGCAGAACTTTAACAAAAAACCTATTAATAATCAATTTTGCTCCATTCTTGTCTTCTTAGTAATCAAGCACGTGGTTAGGTCTTTTCCTAACAAGCATCATGACGTTACTAAACTTTGAAGACCAAAAATGTTCTATTTATATAAAAAAATTTGAGTTTGTACTCTGGCTCAAGTAATTTAGTTCAACGTTTTCGTAAGTAACATCGTCCAAACGATATCAATTTAGGTATCGTTTTGAACAAAACGATATCGTTTTTCTTAAAGAATCTGCCCTCAGTTGTAGCAATGCCTTGATCGACCAGTGCATTACCTCCCTAAATAAACAACTACATCACAACAACTACAACGCATTCACATATGGGCATCAGCAAATGGTCTAGGGATCAATCCCAAAAAATCCAAGTGCATCGTATTCAGAGATGAAAGGCGTGGCAATACGTAGGCGGCTCGAGGCAAAAACAGTCGGCCATAATCGCTTGTAGCCGCCAAAATACGGTCCGCCTTGGCTTGGAGGAAAAAAAAATGTCGGCGGAGGCTGATAATCGGCAGAAGGTTACATTTCATAAGAATTTTGTAAAGGGTCCGCCATCTAACGTTTTTTTTTCAACTAGTGCTTATTTCGTGGATGATAACACTTAGCTCATGTCTGATTTGACAGATAATTAGTTTCATCCTTCCGCTGAACGAATATGGTTGTGTATACGCTTGAACAACGCTGAGAAATATTGCGGAATTACTTTGAAAATCATGGTAATGTTGCAGAATGTGTGCGAAAATTGCCATTTTTCTTCGAAAATGAGCAAGGAGTGGCCGTTACAGTCAATGCCGATCGTTATCGGGCCATGTTGAACGAATTTTTGTTCACAAAAATTGAAGAGGTTTCAACAGGAAGGAACAGGAAGCCATTGGTGAAATACAGCTGCACACAATCGATAATGTGTTTAAAAATTGGACCGATCGTGTAGGCTACTGCATGGCCAACCGAGGCAGCCATTTGAATGAAATTATTTTCCATTATTAACCGGAAGGATTGTACTTTCGAATAAAAAAGAAATTTGAGAAAATATTCAGTAGTTTTTGGAGGACCCTTTATGTTACAACAGGTATAAAATCAAATTTGTTTCAAACTGAAGACAAAACACATTCAAAGAAAAAAGCAAACTAAATTTATTTTTGGGTTGCACACACTGTTGCCAAATTTTGTTCAAGGAAAGCAGCTAAGTCTGACTACAAAATTGCTAGAAATAGCATTTTATTTTAGCTAGAAAAGTGAAAACTTATTCGAAAAAAAAATTCTAAAAAAAAATCGGATAATTGTTTAATTGAAACAAACTTAGAAAAAAAACAACAATATTGCAAAAATAAGTTTTAAAATTTTTTTTAACAAATTTAAGATAAGTAAAAAATAAGAGACAACAAATTTAAGAAAAAAATGTTGCTACAAATTTTTAAAAAATAGTTTAAAAAACGAAATTTTTCTTTAAATAAATCTTTAAAGTGGGTTTTGCACATTGACTACCCAGTATTGGGGATATTATTTATCAAATTTTTGTAAATTGTCTTTTGAAATGACGTGTGCTATTATTTTATATTTATATTATTTAGGTTAATAATATATTTTTGGTTAATAATTTTTTGAGTGTGACAGGTTTTTATGATAATTAAATTAAATTTACAAATTTAATTTCGTTAAAAACATGTTGATTAGCTTTGCCACCATCTAAATTAGTATTTTAATATAAACTATTACATGATATGCTCAAACTTGCGGCAATGCAAGTAAATATTATTGCAATTATTAATGAAGCATATTAGGGTCAAATATATTTTTAAGGGTTATATATAAAATAAGACATAAAGTATAAAATCTTAAAATGGTTTTACAATAAAACAATTAAAAATTCTAAATGTTATTCAAATTTAAATTCCAACACATTTAAAAAATATCGTGGATATCATAATCTGCTACTACACCTTTTGCAACTGTAATTCAGGAAATATCAATTGGAATTTATAAACTATCAATTGAAATTCGGAAATTCCAATTGAAATTCAGAAAACATCAATTGAATTTCAAAATTCCTGTTGAAAATTTAGAAAACATCAATTGAAATTCAGATATTTTATTTGAAATGCAGAAAATACTCGTATCTATAGAAATGCAGAAAACATCATTTGAAATTCAGAAAATACTAATTATGTTCAGAAACTCATCAATTTGAAATTCAGAATACATCAATGGATATTTAGAAAATTAAATTGAAGTTCAGAATATATCGATTGAAATTCAGAAAATATCATTTGAAATTCAGAAAATATTACATGAAAATGATAAGAAATGTTTTCTGAATTTCAATTGATGTATTCTGAATTTCATGTGATATTTTCTGAATTTCAATTGACACTTTCTGAATTTGAATTAATATTTTCTGTATTACAATTGATGAGTTTCTGAATTTCAATTGATATTTTCTGAATTTCAAACGATATTTTCTGAAATTCAAATGATATTTTCTAAATTTCAATTGATATTTTCTGAATTTGTAATCATATTTTCTGAATTTCAAATGGATATTCTGAATTTCAATTAATATTTTCTGAATTACAAATGGATATTCTGAATTTCAATTAATATTTTCTGAATTTCAATTGAAATTTTTTGAATTTCAAATGGAAATTCCGAATTTAAATTGCTATTTTCTGTATGACAATGGCAAAAGGTATAGAATATAAGTGACATCCTTATATTTTTGTATATTTTATACAAAATTTACTCCAACTATTAAGATTTTATATGATGACAGCCAAATATTAAAAGCCAAACAAAACTTACAAGAAAATTTTGCTTAAGGCATTCATTCATTAGACTCAACTTGCACATATTCTACACAGAAAAAACTAAAATGAAGTTTCAATTAAAAAATTTATTGACACAATTAAAAGTTTAATTAAATTTGGTCCTATTAAAGAAATTGCAGTACCAATTAAAATACTTTGTAACTATTTAATTGATTTTATTTTCAGTTAAGGTTTTAGTCATAGCTATTAAAAATTTAATTGAATATCGTTTTTAATTTCAAACAAATGTTTAGCAGATACAATAAGAAATGTAATTAATATTTGTAAAAAGTGGTCAAAAATTAGAGAAAAAATAGCTATAATTTAAAAAAAATTGCTAAATTGCAAAAAAACTTTCAATTTTGTTTTTTACTTTCATCAAGTAAATGTAAAGCGGGTAAAGCATTTTTCCTTCAAAAATTATAATTTGGGTAAATCTTCTACCCCTTCTACATTGGTCCTCTGAGGATTTTCGGTGACGCGAAATGAAACATGTAAGGACCTGTCAGTAGATAAAGTCTGCATTAAATTAGCGGATAAAACCATTTTTAATTAATAAACATTGCGCGGTTTTTTGTTTAACAAAAAACAAATAGCACACCTACACTTAAAATACTATGTAGGTAAAGACCACTGCAATTGTAGTTGAAAACAAATGAAATTTCATTTAAAGAAAGGACGACTTACAATACAGCAAATTCAACTAACATTGTCATTTGTTTTTTAATGTTCAAAATATGACTAACAATTGTAGTAAAAATGAACCACATGGTAGTAAAAAATGAACAAACATTTATTTTTTTTTATTTTTTTAAATAACAAAAAACAACTGTAAAAAATTAATGTAAAATCATAAAACAGTCATTTGATGTGAGTTGTTTTTTTAAATGAACTACAAGTTTAGTAAATATTTTTATTTGTTCTACAAATGACTGACATTTACATTAAAAATAAACTGTATTACAACCCAAACAACTACATATTTTTAAAACAGAAGTTTCCTGAGTGTAGTACAAAAGTGACTCAACTCAAAATTTTTCATTTTTCAGAAATCGAAAAAAACATTTGCAACTTTATACCAATTTGAAACATAATGAAAGACATTACTGTTTTTTTAGCAACAGTTAACAACAACAAAATACACTGATATTTTTTTTTATTGATAAACAAGTATATTGTGCATAGTTTAAGCATATAAAATCAAAAAAATAAAATTTTGAGTTGAGTCACTTTTGAATTAGGTGTGCGAAATGATCTTGAAGTTGAATAAACTGGCTCACATCATAATTTATGATAAAAGATCGAAAAAAAAAAATTAACTTTTGGTTTTAATTTTTTAAAATTTAAAAGTAGAACAATAAAAGTAAAATTGTAAAAAATCGCCAAAATTTAGAAAACCCTAAAATTGAAAAAATTATCGAACTAAATCGCTAAAAATACGAAAATATTTTTTTTTTCAAAATTTAACAAAATCGCTAAAATTTTAAAAAATTGCTGAAATTACAAAAAAATCTCCAAAAACTAAAAAAAATTCCACAAAATTGCCGAAATTGAAAAAGTTATCAAAAATGCCAAAATTGGAAGAAAAAAAATTTGAAAAAATCAACAAAATCTGAAAGAATTGCTACAATTAAAAAAGTCACAAAAATTAAAAAAATAATCAAAATTGAAAAAAATGGTAAAATTGTAAAAAATCATCTAAATAAAATTTAAAACGTCTTTATTACGAAAACATTTTTAATTTTTGAATTTTTTTTTTAATCAGACTATTTTCGTTAAGTTTTTTAATATCAGACTATTTTTTGTTAATTTTGGTGATTTTTTTAAATTTTTGCTATTTTATAAGTTTTGACGGTTTTTTAATTTTTTAAAATTTTTTAGTCTTAGCGATTTGATTAATTTATATTTTTTTTTCGATTTTGACGATTTTTTATCAACTTGATTTTTTTTTTTAATTTTTTTTTTTTTTTCTTTGTTGTCATTATGGTTTATAACAACTGGAAATTTTTCAGTTAAACATTTAATACATATTATTAAATTTTTAATTGAAAGTGAATTTGAAATCAAACAAAAGTTTAACTGAAATTTTTTTGATGTTAATTTTTTCTGTGTATTCACATTTTGTTACATACAAACATTTTTGGCAAATATTTTGACAGTTTTAAATTCTTATAAATGCTTTTTTAAATGTTAATTTCAATTAACGCGTTTTAGTGCCACAAAAAGTGGCTTTTATTTATGTAAGTTGTATAAATATATTATTTCATTATACATTTTTAAACCAACTTCTGCAATAACACAGATTGTTTGGAAGTTTTGTGGTTAAACATATTTTGAGATAGAAAAAAAAGAACATTGTCATAGCTAAATTTTAATTTTGAAGACATTGTAATTATTATTCCAAACAATATGGTATTTCGTTTAAAAGTAATTGAATTTGCAAAAAAAAATCTTGCAATTGAAAGTTACTAGTGTCCGACCGAACAGTTCGGCCAGAAAATGCATTTGGTCTGTATTCGGTATTTTAAAGCATTATGAACAAATTTGGCGGATGAAAAAATGTTTATTGGACTGATAAGATGCTATTTTGAGTGTCAAATTTGAAGAAAAGTCTGTAGGTAAGCAATGAATTCACTGTTCGGCCTCAGAAAGTTCGGCCAAATCGAAAATAGTTCGGCGGCCGAACTTTTAACTTTATAACTAAACTTCGGATTTTCTCTTAAATTTTATACACAAAATCGAATTAAATCGGCTCAACAAACATGTTTCCAATACCGAAATTTGTCATCATTGCCTCTAGATATCAAAAAACCGACAAAATATAGTTTTTTGGCCGAACTGTTCGGTCGGACACTAAAAGTTACACTAGGGGAATTATGAGGGTAGAAATGATCAAAATGACAGTTAAAATAACCAGGGCCGGCGCTTCTATGGAACAGTTTGACGGGGCGCTTAAATTGGAGGGCGCCAAAATCTAATTAATAAAAATAAATTTACAAAACAAAAAATTTTTAAATTTATTACCGCAATTTTGCAAAAATATTTATTTCACTGTGAAAAAAATATGTTAAAAAGGAAAAATATAAAAATTTTTGTCATTGCACAGAATTTGAACAGTTTCAATGTTCACTTCAAGCTGTAATTTTTTTTGATACTGTCCAATGTTTATATGTATGTTTTTCTAGTTCTGTTTCAAGATGGGATATTTTGAAAAAGAATGTGAAAATATTAACTCTGAAGCCACTTTGTACGACAAGATGGGAAAGCCGTATAGAAGCTTTAAAACCCTTAATGTGTAGTTTAGGTAATATTTATGACGCTTTAGTTGAAAAAGGAAATGACAAGGATAAGGACGGCATAACAAGAAATAACGCGAATAGTTTATATCTCAAAATTATTCAATTTGAATTCATTTGTTCATTAATTATTTGGTGTAATATTCTAGATAGAATTAATATAGTCCTGCTATTTGTTTGACGACGGCAGTAAATATGTTAGAGGGCACAAAACAGTTTTTGACGGACTTAAGAAATGACGAAAAATTTCAGGGGTTTATCTTTCAAGCTAAAGAAATAGCTTTAAAATTAGATGTTTCACCAAATTTCCCTGATGCCCTAGTCGAAAACCTCAACTTTTTTCGTACGAAGGTAGAGACGAAATCATATCAAATCCTGAACAAAAGTTTAAAGTTGAATTTTATTTTTAAATCCTTGATCAGGCAATTCAATCTGTTAGCGAAAGATTTGACCAAATTTCGGAACACAATTATATTTTCAAATTTTTGCATAATATTTCTGTGGTTTCATTAAATGCTTCTGATCTTTTAAATAATTGTCTTTCCCTTGAAAAACATTTAACTTTCAATTCAAATTCTGATATAGTAGGATTAGATTTATTGGATGAAATTAAAATATTCCAAAGTATAGTTTCAGGAACTTTAATCCCTATAGAATCATTAAATTTTATATTTGAAAAGAAATTAGACCCGATATTACCAAATCTAGTTGTAGCTATTAGAATTTTATTGACAATACCAGTAACAGTAGCTTCCGGGGAACGTAGCTTTTCGAAATTAAAAATTATTAAGAATTATTTACGTAGTACAATAGGACAAGAAAGACTAGTAGATTTAGCTAGAATATCTATAGAAAGTGAATTTCTGAGCAACTTGGATTATAAAATCAAAGCTCGGAAAATTAAATTATTATTTAATATATTTTTTAAAATTTAAAATTGCACGCTTGAATTTTAGTGCTTTTTATTTATTCGAATATTTTATTAATTTTTTGTTATTGAAATTCGTACGCTGGATTAGTACGATAGCAATATTTATTTATTTTTATTTATTTTTTATATTTTTGAGGACTATACCTACGTGGGATACCTCGTTAAAAAAATGCATTGCATATCCTACCTCTTGGGTGATGTGAAAACGGATTATTTACGGCAAATGAATGTTTTTTTTTTTTGGGGCGGCATTTTTGAAAACTGCACCAGGTGCAAAAATCGGTAGCGCCGGCGCTGAAAATAACTACTACAAATGTTATAGGCGATGACTGCATTTTTCATAAAAATTACTAGTATTATAGTTAATAATTTTTAAAGATTAAAAAAATAACTACATAATGCAATAAAAACAACTGTACACTACGGTCAAAATGAACAACATAAACATATTTATTTATTTTCCAAACTAAGGCCTGAAATATATATTTTTATCGAATAAAAATCGATTTTTAAATGCAATTTTTTCTAAAATATTTGTGATTTTTTGACATTTTATACATTTGTCTGGATTTTATTAGATTCTGTCTTAAGACAGCCATAATATAACCTTGGCTATATATGCAGATTTAGTTACTCATATTTATTTGAAATACTAAATCCTTTGCTATTTACATTTTATTTAAACTTGAAAAAAAAATTAGCTTTTTAAAATAAGTATTCATACAACGTAAATTCCCAGCGCTTTATATTTGTTTGAAATGAATGATTCTTAAGAAGGAATACAAGTTTTTTTTTTTCTTACAATTTAACATATTACACAACAACAAAATGATATTATACAAATTTCTTATTCAGCTTCAATACACTTTTTGAAGCAGGAACGTAGAACTACGATAGAGAAGAGAGGTGCTCATGAATTTGCTACATAAGTGTTTTTTCGGTTGCCCTAGACCATTTTGACAAAATAGAGAACAATATTATTTACGAATTTACAAAACGTAATAAGAAAATAAAATTCGGCACATAAAATAACACATTTTCACACTAAAATATTTTTGTTTGAAAAATGTATAAGAGTTTGGAATATTTTGCAAGAACTTAAATTATATTTCAATTTTAAAGCTAACATGTAATCTTTAAGGAAATTCTAAGGACATTTGGTAAGATGAATCAAATGGTGTACTGATTAATTCATTAAGCTTTTATAAAAAATTAAAGACAATTTTAAAACAGTTAAAAGCATCGAGTAGTATCGAGTATCCAAATTAAATATAAAGAGTATAAAAAAGTAACCTAATTTAGCAGCACTACTTAACACTACGCAATATCCTTGTAAAATTTTTACTTATTGTGCAAAATATTACCAGTCTGTGTGTCATATTAGAAAATTGTACAATATATTGGAAAAATCAAAAAGGTTTTGATTCTTTTTGCTTAAACAAGAAACATAAAAAATATTTTATGTGTTGACGACATCGTGCAATTTTAAAAACAATGGTGCTACATTTTGTGCAAAAGTATTGTACATCTAATTGCACTGTGTGCGGAAAACTTACAATAAAATTGCAAGGTGTCTTTAGAATAAAAAAAAATGTTCCTAAAAATATAAATCCGAGTTTCAAAACTTAAAACTTAACACAGTTGGAGTAACTTTTGTAATATTAATCGGGTATTTAACTGATTTAGATTCAAATAAAATTTTAATCATATGTATTAAAAATTTAGTCATATCATATGTATTAAATCAAAAATCGCCGAAAGTGAAAAAATCCCTAAATTAAAAAAAAAAACGCTCAAATTGGAAAAAAATCGCTGAAATTGAAAAATAATTAATAGAGATATGAAAAGGGTAAATACCCAAATGTGGGTTTAAACTATGTTATAGATCTGTGTTTCTCAACCTTTTTTGGGCCGTGTCCCACTTTTGGGTTAAAACATTTTCCATGTTCCCCCTTATTTTTTTCTGTACAATAGAGAGTACTTTAAATATAAAACACACCTAACAATTTGTTTAATTTAATGGATGTATGTATGTACATATATTTTTGTTATAATGATAGAATTAATAATAAATACTCTAAAAATGAATGAGATCCTTGAGCTTGGTGCTGGCTGCAAAGGGTTTTTAAATGAGGTTCTAATTTTGTTAATTTTTTTTTTTATTTTCTTCATTTTATTTAACCGAGCCCTTAGGGCCATATACAGTTAATTAAGGCTACTACAGTAACAACAACATAAAAAAAAGTATATAAGTATATATAAAATATACCTTAAAGATAAAAATAATTCAATATATAACTAAAATTTTAAGAAAAAATACAGATAATGTTTAAATTATTATTTCCATAAACAATAATAATAATAAATTATTATTTCCATAAACAAAAAACAATAATAAATAAAAAATAAATAATCGTAAGTCTCCGTGATTTGTGATTTCCAGACGATTTATATTTTTTAATAACAAATCACTAATGACACTAAATCCGGTTTCTACTAAATATAACAATGGAAATGGTATATAAGTAAGTATATACAAATACAGATTTTTTTTTATTCTGCAGAATTTTATTTTTATATATTAAAAAAACATGAAAAGTTAAACAACTTACAAAAATTCGCCCATTGCCCCCTAAAATGTTGAAATTGCCCCCACCCCCCCAGTGGGGCGAGCGCCTAACGTTGATAAACACTGTTGTAGTAAATTTGGCGAGCAAACACATTTAGCAGCAAAATTTAAAGAACTTTATAATAAATTTTATAAATAAAAATAACAATGCTTGTAAAAATGTTCAAAATTTAAAAAATAACAAAAATTTAAATAAACCGGAAAAGTTTAAAAAAACGCCAAAATTAAAAAAAAAAAAAAATCACTAATCCTAAAAAAAAAAAATTCAACATGAAAAACTGCCAAATTGAAAAAAAACGTTATAATTAAAAAAATCGCCAAAATTGAAAAAATACGCCAAAAATTTTGCAAAATGTGAAAAACTCAAAAATTTAAAAAATTGCCTAAAAAAAATTTTAAACGCCCATATGTCAAAAACTAAAGGAGAGAAAAAATGGTTGAACCATTGGTCAAAACTCAACCCATAAACTCAGACACCGGTCCTAAACTCCGACTTGATTGGTAAGATTCTTAGATCGCGGTTTTCTCGAAAACAAAGCATCGCATAGCAAAAAGGGCATTTCAACACCGGTCCTAAATTTTGACTTGATTTTCTAGATTTTTAGAATTCGTTTTCTAGAAAACTAAGCATCGAAGAGGGGAAAGAGTGTTTATTTGAAACACCGCCTGTATCTTACTAATTTAAATGATTACCCAAGGATTCAGTTTTCCAATTATGATGTTTTTTTTAAATTTTATAGATTTTTTTAATCATTTATTTTATTAGTTTTTGGGGATTTTTCAGATTTTGGCGTCTTTTTATTTTACTGTTGGCGATTTTTTAAAATATTACTGAGCCAGCAAACGCGCACAAAAATGAGTCAAAAAGGGGCCCAAAAAATATTGTTAACAATTAAATTTTTTGTATGAAAGTGGTTTATCCAAAAGAGACTTCTTTTTGGACTTAAAAATTACTAAACAAAATGAGTGTGTCAAGGAGAATTTCCCTGATAAATTGGTGACTTCTTTGAGTCAGTTTTGAATTTAAAAAGGAATCTGAATTTTCTTAGTAAATTGAGCCATTTCTGAGTTCTTTTGAATTCAAAATGATATATTTTGATGTCATTTAATTATATTCCAAAAACAATAAAACCACGAGTTAAGGGTGTACATTTGCATGTCCATGTTTTTTTATTATTAACAACTAAAAAAATTCACAAAATTTTATGAAAAAAAAACTTAAAATAATCACAACACTTCCTGCTTTCGATTTATCTTGTTGGTCCAATTCTTGACACACTCACCACTAACAGTGAACATTTTTTGTCGAGCTCATTACATTTTAAAGCGATATTATGCCAAATCCGTGCACCAAGAAATTTTTGAGTTATTTTTGATTCTTTTAAGGTTCTTATTTTCGTCTGTAAAAAGAATGTTTTTGACAAAAAATTTTGAAAACCTTAAAAAAACGATTAACATTTGAATCCAAAATTCAACACTTTTTTGAGTCATTGTAAATTAAAATTTTAAATGAAAATGACTTTGAAGTCTAACAAAAGTTTAAATGAAATTTTATTGGCAATATTTTTTTCTGAGATATAAACATTTTTCGATTATAAAAAAGTTATACTACGTTCCACTGAACCCCAAAATGCAAGTTTTCGTTTTTTTTAAGTTTTCGATTTAAACTTTGCATGTTGAAAACTTGAAAAAAAAACAGGAAAAGTCATATTTTGGGGTTCTGTATAAACATAGTATTAGGTACATCTAGTTATCTTCTTTTTGAATAAAAGTAAGGCTTCGTTTCCATACATAAGTGGAAACGTAGCCTAAGGAAACAGTTTTTTGAAAATACATTTTCGATCAAAATTAAATTCGATTTTAAATCCTGACAATTCTGTTATCCAAAAAAAATTATTTTTTTTGCGTTAAAATCTCCGCTCCTGCTTTGTGCACATATGCTAGAAATCTACACCGTTCACAAATAAATTCACATATTTTTGTTACTAAACTCTTTATTACAGAGCACTGTTAATTTATTCACATAATAGTACTCAGTCGTTTCCAGAGCTTGGAAAGAATTATTTAAATTTGAGCTTAAATAAAGAAAAATGTAATTCAGAGCTAAACAATTTTGTTAAACATTTCCTTAAGAATACGTTATCCTCCGAAAAACAATATACAACAAATAACCATAACACATCTGAAATATATAACCAATATAATCAAGTTCCGCGATCGTGAATATCGATTTCTAGTGAAAAAGCAAACCACATTTTTCGCAGTAAATTTAAAGCGATGCGCCCTCCAAACAGCTAATCTGACAAATTTCGTACATCATTTGGCTAAATGAATGAAAGAAATATTTCAATATTCACCTTATTATTAAATGAATTGGAAACATTTTAAATAATTCAATTGGAATCATTCAATTTGAATCACTCGAAAAAGATTTAATTCATATAATTTAAATCTATTTGGGAATTAAGCTCATAACTTCATTCCATAATAATGATTTTACACAGATTGAAATAAAGTGCCAACCGATATTTATTTATTTACTTCCGAATTCTAAATATTTTGGGCGTTGCAATTAAAATTCAGTTGAATTAACCGAACTTTGTTGTGAAATCTGATGTTCAATTTTACCAACCGACTGATATTCGTAATTACCGAATGTGAGTCGTAATAACCGAATTTCAGTTGGCAAATAGCTAAAATTTTCTCTGTGTGCATGGAAGGAAATTTGAGTTAAATTTAGTTCTTTTTAAAATACTGAATTAAATAATTAATTCTTTTTAAGCTTTGCTCATATCCTTACTAAAGCGTTTGGAACAAGACAAGAAAAAAGTGGCCAAATAAACTTAAATAATTTCAGTAACACTTGCAGTGCTTTTTGTATGTGGTATGAATCATAGTTGGGATTTTTTCATTAGCATTCGTTCACTAATGGTAATGGCAAAAAAATTTCATTACCATTTAATTGTAATGAAATTTTTTGGCATTAGCATTGTCCTACTAATGCTAATGAAATCACATTAATGCCTAAAAAACTTATTACAATTGAGGAAAAAAAATATTTGCTTACAAAAAAAAGTGGAGTGTAAATTGCTTTACATAGGAATGGAACGGAGATCGATAGGAATTGCAACACTGAATACAGGAAACGAAATATAAAGAGGAATTAACTTTTTATTTTACGAGTAAGTTTATTTGTATTATCCCGTCATAAATAAAAAAATGAATAAATCACCCTGTGGCTGTTTTATAAAAATTTATCAATTGGGATCTTTCCCGGACCAAGCCGATTTATATAATAAGGTTGTATTAATACTCTACCATTTTAAAAATTCACAATTTTATAAAATGGCTAGTAACTCGAAAACTAAGCGAGGTATCGCAAAACGGACAACATTTTTGCAAAACTTAAAGTTCCGATAATACATATGTATTAAGTGCCCGATTCCACTCGTTCCAAACTTCATTCCATATCGTTCCATTTTGGACTAATGTTACATTCTATTATCGGACCTCGGGACCTTTCCTGAACATAGCCTATTTGTATTATGAGATTTACTTAATGCTCCTGTGAAACCCAGATTTAATCGATATTAACCATTAGTTTTTCGAAAATCTTATCTGTCAGTTGTAATTTGTTTCCTTTAATTTATGCATTACTAAGAGTAATGAAATTTTAAATTATTGCCATTAATCAATAAAATCAAAACAATGAAATTCATTATTAATAATTAAAAAATGCTAATGAAAAAAATTTTATTAAATTGATTTCAATGAAATTGAATCAATTAATTAGTCCATTCAAATAATTAGCCCCATGTATGGTATGAATGAATGTTTGTAATTTTTTGAAGCATTCAACAAAATTTTATCCAATTAACAGGCCAGACATTCATGTACTTGTCTGGTGCAAATTTGTCAGAGTATGTTGCATCAACAGCACCACCAACCCGACGATAACAACGACAAATAGTTCTTGTATATGCGAAAAATGTTGCACAATAAGAAAAGAGAAATTTCCTTTTTAAGATATTGCAAAATTTCATTTAAGATGTTATTTGAAGTTGACTACAAATAGACAAAAAGTTTAATAAAAGTGTTAAATACGTTTGAAAATGTTCATTTTATCAAGTGTTGTAAATTTATTTTATTCAAGTGTTAAATTTAAATTTGATTTAAACGATCAATAATTTTGTGAGTTTCAATTCTAATTAATTCTGTTTGACAACTTTTCTCAGACAAGTCCATTAAAGGCTTCCTTACTATACCGGATGCGTAACGGAATATAACGAATTTAATGTGTGAAAATCAGGCTTGACATTTAATACCTTTTAAAAATGTGATTCCATTCTTCTTGCTCAACCGGTTTTATTTCGCTATTGTATAGGTTTGATTTTGAATTATCTTGAACTAACGTTAAAATAACTCTTAAATACCGAAACGCTGATTTATAGCGGTACTTTTTAGATATAACAAATTTTTATAGATAAAACTTTGAAATCAAACCTGCGATATTATAAAACATGTTGTTTTAAAATGTTCATATCGGTTTAAATGTAGGCGTGGTTGTTGATTTGGGATGGACAAGCGCATAGGCAAGTGAATGTAGCTCAGACTATATTTTGTAAATTGTACCATACCCTGAAGAGAGAAATTAAGGAAAGAAAGATACACAGACAAAACAAAAGATGAGATTAAAATCAGAAGACAAAAAAGAAAGTAGTCCTTACCTATAATTTCCCAGTGTTACTCATGAATCTGAGAATAAACAGATTCCATAAACAAGATGTTATCAACCAGAATGCGCTGTCTGGTCCTAGAGAAAGCAACACAGTAACAGACATAGGGTTCCATCATGCCCAAATCCCCCAGACATGATACACACAATGGGCCATTTACAATGCCGATCCTCGACATATGACAAACTCAAGCATTGTGTCCCGTTATCATTCCGGCAGTCTACTTAAAATTAGTAGGTATCGTGGCCGGCTAACAAAATACCATGTACACAGCATGTAGTCCCGTTTGACCATCTCGCAATGAAAACAGTTTCATATATGAGTTGATCCAACGTAGGGTATTCAAAATACTCGGGTTTGGTCTTGTTCGAGTAAACGAGTAACTCGATTTTGAAGGTTTTAAGTTACTCGATTAATCGAGTAAGATTTTAAAATTACTCGAGTAACTCGAATAATTTCAATAGTTTTATTTAATTAATTTTTCCTTACACATTCATAATAAAACACAAAAAAAAAAATCAGAAGTTCCGAAATGATTTTTTTTATCAAAATTTAAAAAAAAAAACGTTGGGAAATTAATTTAAAATAAAAAATCTTCTAAAAAAAATACAACTGAGGGTTTTACATTATTTTCATCTGTTTTTATAAAGTTCGACTTTAAGAAAACGTTAGAGATATAACTTCTACAATGTTTTGCAAATATTAAAACTAATATTGCATGCAGTCTATGCCTCGGAAAAATATAGAGTAAAAATCATATAAATTACGTAAACTTTTAATTTATTTGATTAAGTTGAATATAGATCCGAATTGAAGAAAAGAGCTGTAAGTTAAGTACGATAAGTTAAGTACAATTTGAAACTTGCAAAAAAATTAACTCAATCTAATGGTTTCGCGATTTCTATTTTTTTTTTTTTTTTAATATTTAGATATTTAAAAATTTCGCTTAATTTATGTAAATCGGACATTTGGTCTTAAATATTCTGGTCTTAAAAATTTTAAAAAATAACTTTAGAAATTGCTAAAAATGTGATATTTTAGGCATTGGTCTCGGTGCGTTCTTGGTACGTTTTTTCTCCAAAATTACCAAAGAAAAATATTTGTTATCAGTACAGTATTGCCTATATCGAGGTACCATGTAAAAATGTATAGTCCTATTACACATATACATATAACATTTAAACCAGTGTTTCTCAACGTGGGGCGCTCGTCCCACTGGGGGGCAATTTCAACATTTTAGGGGCGCAATGGGCTAATTTTTGTAAGTTGTTTAACTTTTCATGTTTTTTTAATATATAAAAATAAAATTCTGTAGAATAAAAAAAATCTGTATTTTTATATACTTATATACCATTTCCATCGTCATATTTAGTAGAAACCGGATTTAGTGTCATTAGTGATTTGTTATTAAAAAAAAGAAATCGTCTGGAAATCACAAATCACGGAGACTTACGATTAAAATTAACAGAATTAGAACCTGTTTTAAAAACAATTTGCAGCATTCACCAAGCTCAAGGATCTCATTAATTTTTAAAGTATTTATTATTAATTCTATCTTTATAACAAAAATATATGTACATACATCCATTGAATTAACCAAATTGTTAGGTGTGTTTTTTATTTAAAGTACTCTCTATTGTACAGAAAAAAATGAGGGGGGACATAGAAAATTTTTTAACCCAAAAGTGGGGCACGGCCCAAAAAAAAGGTTGAGAAACACTGATTTAAACTAACACGGTAAGTGACACATTGCTCTGTATTTTATACTACGTTCAAAATACGTTTTCGATTTAAAATTTGCATGGAATTTAAAAGTCGAAATGTAAAAAAAAAAACGAAAATATGGGTTTTGATGTTCGTTGTGAATGTAGTTTTATAAAAAAAAAATATTTTTTAAAAAATACAAAACAATTTAAGTTTTTTTGTTTTAAATATAAACTGCAATAAAACATATTTTGATTTACTCGATTAATCGACCAAAATCGTTCGAGTTTTTCGTTACTCGAAATTGGGCATTTTAATATAATCGAACACATGTTTGATTAAAATTCATCAATTAATCGAGTAACGGTTAACCGATTGAATACCTTAATCCAACGTACTATCAATGACAAGCTGATATCCATCTGTACCTCAGGAGTTAAAGCAGAACGAATGGTAGTCATTGCCCACACGGCCCCGAAACCATAAAAGACAGAACCTGTTCCCCTTAACCGTGTTGAGTCCCTGTTGTAATGAAAATAAAATTCAGGTATGTAAACTATGTAAAGAATTTAATGTTAATAATGTAAAGTATGTAATTAATAGCAATTTTAAATGCTCTATACGAGTATTTATGTAGATTATCAAAAAAATATTCCTCAAAATATAGAATAAAAGTTTTTTGTTGAAAATTGTTCATTCAGAATTATTAAAAATTATTTTTTTTTTTTTTTTTTTTATTAAACAGTATTTTAAATACAATTTGCTTACAGACTACGACTAGCCAAAATTGACTAACTAGCAGTTTAGTTTGGATGATTTTGTGAAATTTATTTTACATAAACAGAAAACGGAGTTTTATTATAAAAAACATCCTACTGGTTGAAGCGCCACTTAAGATCATGTGGCTTGAAGCGGTTTAATCTCCTTTCTAGACCTGAAGTGTTTAGAAGGAGCGGGATTTCAGGATTAATGTGTTGTATCAGTTTAATTTCATGTGCTTCAGATCTGGTTTGTATCTCTGAAGCTATTGTTTTGATTTTTAGATCTCTGTGGATATCTGCATCTCTGGCATACCATGGAGCTTTAACTATGTTTCGTAGCACTTTGTATGATTTGAAGCACACTATTCTTCGCACATCCCCAGATTTGGATTCCGTAAGTCCAGACTGGTTTCATGATTTGTTTGTAAATCATAAGCTTGTTATGAGTTGAGAGGTCGATTTTCTACCAATGAGCCATTTGTATTTTCTATATTTTTTATCTAGTTCTTCTCTTTTCTTTTTTACATGCTCCTAATGGAGGTATTCAAATACGAAGCGTATCGTATTTGGTGTATACACAGCGAGAATTTCTTGTCCGAGCTTTAATGATTTTTTTTCATTAAACTGATGAAGTGTTCTTCACAATGTAAATAAAAAATTTCTTAAATTTAATGAAAAAGCTGCATAGTTTTAATGAAACTTTCTCATTAGTAGTATGAAATTTTAAATAAATAAAATGAAGTTTTCCATTCAATTTTATGAAAAATTGCATTAATTTAATGAAAAGTTTCAATGGACGATTTTTAGTGACATTTTATTGATCTAATGCAAAAATTTGTTGATATCATGCAGATAATTCTCTTAGTGTAAGTACACAAAGCATATTCTCAGGTACGGAAATTAAAAATTGTTCTTCCTTCGTTTCTTCTCAAATTGCACGTTTTTTTTCTTTCGTAAACTATTCCTATATTTATAAAATACAATATTTTATTATAAACAGTCAAAACAATTAGTTTTTTCCTTTTTTTATAATGTTTGAAAAATTCGAATAAAAATACAAAACAAATTGTATAATGAACATTTCAGGGTTTCCAAAATATTTATGGCATTAATGTTATAAAGATACGTTGTTTACACTATATAAAGAGTGTTTTTTATTGAGGTATAGAACTTTGAAATAGAATAAAACAAAGATATGCAAATTGAGACATGATTTTCGAAATAAATTTGCACATTTTGGAAGCGTTGTTCAGGCGTTAGTCTACTCAAGTTGAAATGCCAAACCAAACTAAACATAAATCACTTGACAGCTGACAAAATGGCCTCTCGTTAAAAAAGTGTTGCCAACTTAAAATTCTATACCTGTATAAAAAACACCCTTTATGACAATACATGAATCCGACTAATAATATTGACAAATTGTTTTCATATAAATTGTAGACAAAATACCACCCTGTTAATGTATTTTTTTTACAAATAATAAAACAATTGCTTATTTAGATTTATATGTTGCTACTGTCAACAACATTAATAAAAACTATAAATTTTCTCAATATTCTTATACTTTACTCATTCATATGTTTAACTAATTGTAAATATAAAAATGATTTAAATCTTAAATGTGTCTAGGGCAAGGAATTTCATACAAATGCATGTGTTTTCTCGATAATCTAAAACTGATATAGACTAAATATTTATCCGAATTATCAAATTAAGAACAAAATGGCATCGATTTGTAGTTGCATATTTTGCAAAAAGTTCATATTTTTGCAAATTTTTTAATTTTTTTTGCATTTTTTTTTTTTAATTTGTTTAACCCTTCGTCAGGCACATATTTTGAGCCCTTAGTTCTGGCACATGGTGTCTGGCCAGACCCCTATACATTTACATGCATTTGAATGGAAATAAGGGCTGTTTGCCGTTAAATTTTTTACTAAGATAGGAAAATATTTGTTATATTTTGTGTTTCTATTTCTTTTTACTATGTTATTAGCTACCTGAGGAAGAAAAAATAGACCTGAAAAAATCTTTGGAATGAAAAGGGCAACAATTTTTTTGTTCTATATATATTTCTCTTTATTATGGGTAAAGTAATAAATGTTTATGACAAAATAGAAAATTATTATGAAGAATACATTGATTTTTTTATTCAGAATTTTGCGGAAGGCAACAAAAACATAAATAATCTACTTTTGAATCTTGCTGACAAACAGGATTGTTGCATTTGCAGCAAAAAAAGCGTGTCTTGCGGCGTATTTTGTCACCTTGCTGCAGGCCGCTGTTTGCGTAACAATTTGCGAAATACATTAGAACGTTTTCACCTTGATTTATCTCCCGATTGTCTCCTTCCTTTCCAGTGTATAGTTTTCCTTTCAATGGAAATTTAGTCTTAGCATCGCATGCCCACCAAACTTTGATCCCATACCTTGCAGGTTTTGATGGGATATATTGGGTGAACTTTGTGCGCCCACGATACGGAAACAACTGCTCATCGATGGTGATATTTTCATAAGGTTCATAATAATTTTGCAGATTTTCATTGAGAAAATTTCGAAGGTCCCGGATAGGAGCTGCTTTATCTGTTTGCTGTCGGAATGCCCGCGTACGACTATTATCGAAACGAATATATCTGGACAGAGTAATGAATCGTTTGTGCGACATAGCCGCACGGAATATGGGCAGCGAATCAGAACGCCACAATATACTGGAGTCTTGCATATTATTATGGCTGAGACCAGAAGCCAACAAAATCCCAATGAATGCATCTAGCTCAGAGCTTGTCAAATCAATCCATTTTCTTTGGGTAGACTCTGGATGTTCTTCATTCCATTTTCTAATTGATTCTCGCCCATGCCGATTTGTTTCACTATGACGAACGTAATATTGGTTGAGAAAAATAGCTTGAATACCTCAACTGGATTGGTGAGCCTTGTTTTTGTTCCAGATTGAAAACGCATGATATTATGCTGGCGCAAACGAGATGCAGGGGGTTCAGTTTCGTTCCATTTAGTACCGTCTTTACCATAAAAACAGCCTGAGTCGACTTCATTTGCTGCTTCAGCATCATTTCCACTTTCTTCTTCTTCATCTACGTCTTCATCACTATCATAAAGTTCGTTAGGTTCAATTTCCAAATCATTTTCTATGTCTGATGCATCATCTTCTGGCACATAATCAGCAGTGTCGTCACCATCGTTTTCAAAAACATCATCATTTTCATACAAAATGCATAGGGGTCTGGCCAGACACCATGTACCAAAAGTAAGGTGAAGATTTTTTATTTGGCTTTTTTGTCCTGTTCCAAGGACTTTTTTTCAATTATTAATTTATACATCGAAAGCCAACAATATTTTGGGAGATTACCTGAAATTACAGCCATGTACCTAAAATAGAAGTATGCTAAATTGAAGCATGAAAATGAAATATGTCTGGCCAGAACCATGTGCCACTTCGAGGGTTAAAAAAAAATAAAATTTGGTTACATTTTTATATTCTAATTTAAGCAAAATTTTTTCTATATTTTAAAATTTTATTGAATCGAAGAAAATTGTAAGATTCTGTTCCTATTGAAAATTATATGACAAATTCAATGTTTTTTTTTTTTCTATATTTTTTATATTTTTAGTGCACATTTTTAATTTTTAGCTGCATTTTATAAGCCCCTTATTTTCCTTGTTTAGTTGCATGAAATTCCTTGCCCTAGTTATTACAAAAAAAAACTTATTTGGTGGCTTGTAACTTCGATGGTGGCTAGCAGCAATTTATACTGCTGTCTTTTATTTTTTTATTATATTTTTGGTTTATGAATGATTTTATTCTGTTGGTTTTTTATAAATTTTAAGGTGTGTTGTTTTGGTGGTTGTACAACATCAAACACCGTTAAAATGTTCTTTGTTTTAATTCCAATGTTGTACAATCGAATAATATGAGGATTAATAATGTTCAGAGCCATTTATTTATTACACTTTTTCAACATTATGCATTCAAACATTTCATTTTGTGGTGTTATGCACTTAAACATGTCATTAAGTTTTTGATTTAAAACATATTATGAATCATAAGAAACTCATAAATCAGTTAATATTTTTGAGAAATTATATTTCCATGGAAGCTGAATCTGTAAATTATGATATTAAAAACTAATCAAAAATGTTTACAAAAGATACATTCAAGAAAATTTAATGTTCAGTTATTAAAAAAAAAACAACTAACAAAATAACTAAAATTCAGTGCCCTGTTAAAAATCGTCATATATGGATCCATACATGAGCACATATGCTTCGTGCATATCCACATGCATCCATACATGATTCATATGTGTTCATATATGTTTATATAAGCGATCATATATGTTCATATGTGTGCCTTAACGAATTGAGGTGATATTTACATATATAATCATACATGTCCATACATTTCCATATGTGTACATTAACGAAAATTGAGCTAATATTTATAAGTTAAATCACATATGAACTCATATGAGCATATATGAATCATATATGGTGGTATATGTACATAAACGACCTCGAATGATCATGAATGAGTTCATACATGTTCATAAATGAATGCATATATGTTGATTTTTAACCGGCTAACTACTTAAATAGGAAGTTATTTTAAATTACCATTTTTTTATATTGTAAGTCGAAAACCAATTTTTAATTGTAATTGTAGTGGTTTCTATGTATAAATGTAAAATGATTACGTCTGACAGTTATTCGAAAAATTAACTAACCACAAATACTGAATTTTAGTAACAGTTATTTTAGGAAGTTGGTTTTTCCTGCAAACTACTGTAAAAAAGTTCTTACTTTTCCGGTAACGTTAATTGTTGGCAGTTAATTTTATTTTAATTTATTTTCATATTTTTTCCTGCTATTCGCAAAAAACTGGTCCTAAGCCGGACCAAATTTTGAATTTCTCATTTTCAAATGGTAATATCTCGGAAACTATTAGAGATAATCCACATATAAGCATGTTTTTTGTTATACTTTACTAGCAGATTAAAAATATGATGATTGTTTAAAAATCGGATTAGAAACATAGAAATGGCGAGCACTCAAAATTTTATACGCAAAAAATTCCCCATTTTGGGTGGTCATATTGACGTCCCTAGGGGGGTTTGGAAGGTTCAAAATCAAAAGCTCGATATTACGTCTCTTGTGCCATATTTTATTTGCAATTTGACCACTAAGTAAGAAATGACCGAATTATTTCCAAGAATTTTGTGATTTATCCCACTGTCCATCGTCGGAATATGGGTTGTGTGTTATTGTTCTATCGATACTACCATGGGAAGTGTTTAACTGAGATAAGTGAACTTATTCCAAGAGCCCGCATTTTTGTTCGTAACACATGTTGATCCAGAGTATCTCATCCGTTAACGGTCGATAGTCCAGTGCATCGCACAGCGAATAACCGAGAAAATTTGTTCTTTAGTTGGACCACCCGTATGTGGAATAAACTCTTCGCAGGCGCCTTTCCTGACACTTACAATTTAAAGAAATTCAAGTCAAATATCCATAGACAGTATTCCCTATTTCCTGTTCCCCATAACCAATTTTCTTGGCGTCAACACAGGGCACTACATTAGTAGGAGGCATCCCTTATTAATAGTAAAATAGTACTACACCCAGAGAAAACCAGAATAAGTTTCATAAATTTTCGTCCACTGTAACAATTTTAGCAATATTTATAAAACATTTCATAAACAACAAGAATTATAAATATCATGGTCTCCATGAATTTTTTCTGCACAAAAATAATGACATCCTTACGAATATAGTGAAACATTTCATAAATATGACGAAATTGTTTTGTTCTTTAGGAAATGTTTCATAAATACTATGGAACGTAACATTGGACGAAAACTGATGAAACATGTCATAAATTTGATGAAGCTTTTCCTTTGAGTGTATAGTAAAAATAAAAATGCAATTAAAACACTGTCATTTTCAGTAGATTCTACTGTCAAACCTTTTTGAGCGTTAAATAAAAATAAAAAAGTTCCGGTTGTTTTAACTGTCATTTTCAGTACACTGCGCGAATTATCTGCATAATATCAATGCATTTTTGTATTATGAACTGTCACTGGAACTCGTCCATTAAAACTTTTCACAACAAATAAAACAAATAAAATCTCACACATAAATTTATAGATCAACGATAAAATTCACTATTAAACCACTCACCAGGTACAGTGCAAAAATCGTTTAATGTATTTGCTCGTCATATGCATTAATAAAAAATCTTTAATGTTTGTTGATATGCTTTGCTAATGTAGAAGGATAGTATATGATGACATTAGAGAAAAGAACTGCCATTTAAAGTTTTAACTGAAAGTTAAACTGGCAACTATGATAATGACTAGGAAAAAAACAAACACACTATAAATAGAAATCGTTCGTGGTAAATTTCATTCTAACTCAACACACAGAGTAATGTGGGATTTAACGTTACCCAATTTCTTCAACGTGTGAGTTAAATAGATGATATTTACGATTAACACTAAATGGCACGAAGAATGTTGATGAAGACCGTAGTGGGTCAGAAAATGCATTCCATTCATGCTAGTGTCTAATAACTTTTTCTGTGTTTTTTTCTAATAGTCAAAGTAAGTTATCATATAAAAAAAAAATTATAATTTTTCTGTTAATTTAGAGAAAAATTAGTCATGATCTAAAACCGAACAAATAAAATCTCACATGAATGCAGTTTTTCATAGAATTTATTAAAAAATTTCAAAATTATTTCTTAAAAATTTCATACGCCTAATGAAAAAGTTTTATTAAAAATAGTTTTATAAAAACAATAAAGCTTTTTCATGAAGTTCAAGAAATTTTTCATTCACATTGTGAAGAAAAATTTCATTAAAACTCGCCCAAGGAATTCTCACTGTGTACTGTCAAACCTTTTTGAGTGTACATTTCATATGTAATTTAAACTATTCTGGCCACAAATATGTTAACAATTAATTTAATACTCGTAACAAATAACTATTAATTAAAATCAACCATAAAAATTAATATACGGTGGTGTTCTGCATTCCGAAGTGATTTAAAATCACAGTGAAATTTAAATTGATGTCAATTTTACGCTGGGTTCTAAAATTTTAGTTGGTCCCATATAAACTTTATTCCATTAAATAATCAATGTACAATCATAATTCACATAAATTTCAAATGAAAATGCATTAAGTTGAGAAAAAAATTTTATGAAATTTTCACTTTCACCCAAAAGTGAAATACAGAACATGACAGATAATGCTTAATTTCAATTCAAAACCAATCATGTATGGTTATTTGTAAAATGTTATATGTAAAATGTTCTATAATATCTTATAGAAACCATATGTTTTTGCCACAAAAAACATTAAAAGAAAATTAATTTGACCATTCAAAACCAACACGAAGAACTAACTCCTCAATAAAACACATCTGTTAGATGCCCAAAAGGAAAAACAAAAGAAGTAAACATTAAATTAGAAATAATTGATCAATTTACAATGGAGAAAATGTCATGTGGAAAAAATAATAGTCAATTAAGACAATAAAAATTTCCCATTAAAAATTAAGTATAAGTGAAAATTACTTAAATTTTTTCTAGCACGAGTTAATTAATAACTTTTGAAAGTAAAAATAAATTTTTAAACATTTTAAATTTTAATTTGTTCCTTAAACATCTCTCAACCTTAATACTTTAGGAATTTATTTTAAAATATTTATGTAACATATGCCTCAACATCTTTGTACACTGAAAGAATTATCCTTAATGATATTAACGAAACGATTTCATAGAATTTTTTATGTAAATTCCATTAAGAATTTCATTGTATACAAGAAATTCATTCAAATAATATTATAAAATTTCATAGTTTCATAACAAAAATGTATTCTATTTCATATAATAGCACTTTAACATAAATTTAATGAAAATTGGCTTTGGAGGTATTGTTATTGTTTCAAAGACTTAACTTTTTTAATTTTGATAAAGATTCATAATTTTAATGAACTTTATTTTTTAGATTTAATTCTCAAGTATTCGAGATATTGTATAAAGTCATTCATTAATTTAATATAGTCTTTTATTAACTTCAGACTTCTATGAAATTGTTTCATAAATGTTAAATGTTATGTTAATGTTATCTGTTTTATAGATTCTATGAAAAGTTTTAATGGACGAGTTCCAGTGAAAGTTTTCATTAAAACTACGGAAAGATTCATTACTGAAGTGATGATAATATTGGGTATACAAGTTTATAATGAACAACATATGACATAACTATCACATATGATTTGTGTCAATAATAACAAATATGGTATGTTGGAGGGTAAACATCCGTCATTATAATTCAGTATTCGATAGACGCCAAAGTGTAAACACACATTTTTTACAATGGCTATAATAATGTCGAATTTTGTGTCTAAAAAAGATGTTTTGCGGGGAAGTCTGATAACCTTCTTTCATTTGAAGAAAACAGCTGATGAAAGTTATCGATTGTTGGTAGAAGCTTACGGTCAACATGCACCAACTCAAAAAACTTGTGAACGATGATCTGCCCGATTCAAAAGTGGTGATTTCGACACAGAAGACATGAAGAGGAATGGTCAGCCGAAAAAGTTTGAAGATGACGAATTGGAAGTATTACTCTACGAAGATTGTTGTCAAAAGCAAAAAGAAGAACTTGCATTATCATTGGGAGTTACACAACATGCCATTTCCCTACGTTTCAAAGCATTGGGATTTATTCAAAGGCAAGGAAATTGGATCCCATATGAATTGAAGCCGGGAGACGTTGAAAGGCGATTTTGCATTTTGGAAATGCTGCTTAATAACCCCAAGCCCAAAAAGTCATATAAAAAGCCAGGCCAACCAGCCAAATCAACGCCGAAGTCCATGGCGCAAAGGTAATGTTCTGTATTTGGTTTGATCAGAACGGTGTTTTGTATTATGAGCTGTTGAAATCGGGTCAGACGATCACAGGAGACCTGTACCGAAGGCAATTGATTCGTTTGAAGAGAGCAATCAACGAAAAACGACCAGAATATTCGAACAGATACGAGACCATAATCTTCCATCATGACAACGCTCGGCCACATGTTGCAAGACCGGTCAAAAACTATTTGGAAAACAGTGGATGGGAAGTTTTAGCTCATCCGCCTTATAGCCAGACCTTGCCCCTTCTGACTACCATTTGTTTAGATCGATGAAGAACGCCCTTACTTCAGAACAGGGTATTAGAAATTGTCTTGATTCATTATTTACCTCAAAACCAGAGCAGTTCTTTTGTTGCGTAATCCATATGCTACCAGAAAGATGGGAAAAAGTAGTGTCTAACGATGGACAATACTTTGAATATTGTATCAACTCATTTTGTTATTATAATAAATGCATTTTCAAGCAAAAAATCGACATTATTAACTTGTATACCAAATATAAAATTTCATAGTTTCTTAACAAAAATTTATTCTATTTCAAAAAATATCACTTCAAAAATTGAATTAAAATTATCTTTGGAGCTATGTTATTGTTTCAAAGACTTGACTTTTTATTTTTTCATAAAGACTCATAATTTCATTAATTTTTATATTTTATTTAAACTTTATTTTTTAGATTTAATTCTCAAGTATTCAAGATATTTTATAAAGTGATTTATTAATTTAATATAATCTTTTATTAACTTCAGATTTCTTTGAAATTGTTTCATAAATTATATGAAGCGTTTCACTGGCTTAATTACAATTAATTTTTTCAAGACACTTATGATGAGTTTAATAAATTCAATAAAACTTATTAATATTACAGAGTTTTATGAAACTATTTCATAAATTCTATGATCGCTTTATTTTAGATATGATTCATTAGTTTTATCAAGATTTTCATATATTCTACAAAGCATTTCATAAACATCACTTTAATGTAATCTGTTTTACAGATTCTATGAAAAGTTTCAATGGACGAGTTCCAGTTACAATTCGCATTAAAGCTACGGAGAAATTCATTACTGAAGTGATAATAATTCTCTCAGTGTTTGTTGTAATGTAGACAATATTATATATATATTTTTTTTTTATTTTTCCTTTACACAACCTTGACGTCTAAGGGTCTGCCACAAAATTCCTTTTGTATGAAAAACATATTTTATGTAGAGTTCGAGTATGTAATACTGTGTTTCCACTTAGGTGTTTAGAGCAAAACATACACTTACAAGAACTTTTCCATAAAAAATCAAGTTATTTAAAAATTTATTTGGTAAAGTACGAAAGATATATATTTTTTAACTTTCTGTCTGTTATTCAATAAACAAAATACACAAAAAAACGAACTTTCGGTAAAAGTTAAAATATTCAGTTAAAATTTTCTATTTAAAACCAAAAGTTGTTATATTATATTGATTATTAAAATAAACGAAAACAATCTATTGTTTTTATAGATTTTGTCAATTAATTGTTCAACAGTTGAAAATAAACTAAAAATACAATTGTTTTAAACGAAAAGTAAGTCGTCCTGTTTTTAACTGATTTTCAGTTAATTTAATGTTTATATTCAGTAATCTTTACGGGAAAAATATTGTGAGTGTATATTTTGGTGAAAAAAATAATATATATGGGAAAACATATAAAAAACATGTTTTGTTTTAAAGCACATCTAAAACACATTCAGTGGAAACGTAGCATTAGTTTCTTGTAAAGTGTTCCTGTCAATCTGTCAACGAGACTTAAACTTAAACCATATTTCAATGTCAGAGGGAGTAGAAGAATTTAGTTAAGGAGCATATTTTTTTTATATCCTGTTCACATTGTTAAAATAATTTACTTAGCTTATGGGAAATTTTAAAATATCTTATTGACTGTTATAAGATTGATAGATTTGAAGGACCCTTTTTTATAAAGATGTTTAAAAAGAGATATGTCTGAAAAAAGAAAAATTTGTAATATCCCGTTTTAAAAAAATTAATATGATGCAACAAAGAAAGATATCAAATTTGATATAGCCTTATATCTAATTGAAATACAATTTGATCCGTAAAATGGTGGATCGTATTGTATATTAATGGATTATATAACATTAAGTTTTGCATAATTTGATAAGATTGAGTCCAGTGAAAATAATGGGTGTCCGTTTATTAAGAGCCCAATTTAGAAATGCTTTATATGCTTTACAATCATTTACAATATTTATATCAGCCCGAGTGAAAATAATATTATATAATCTTAAATTATGATGTGAACAAGAGTATTCAAGTTCAAGATCATTTGTTTTTTGTTAAACAAAAAACCGTGCAATGTTTATTTATTAATTAAAAAAAGTTTTCTGTCCGCTAACTTAAAGCAGACTTTATCTACTGACAGGTCCTTACATGTTTCATTTCGCGTCACCGAAAATCATCAGAGAACCAATTTAGAAGGAGTAGAATATTTTTACCCGAATTTTTAAGAAAAAGATAAACTTTTGGGTTTAATTTTTTAAAATTTTAAAGTAAAACATTTGATATAATTGAAGTTTGATATAGTTTTTATTAAAAAATAAAAATTATGTTTTTTTCGACCTTTAATTGTGCAATGAAAATGAAAATTATTCAAGTTCGAGGCCATACTCTATATTTCTTTATTCCTGAAAGGGTCAAATAATAAATTTAAAAACAAAAAACTCTATAGATTATTTGTTAGGACAATATCCTAATAAAGAAATATGGAGTATGGCCTCGAATTAGAATAATTTTCATTTTCATTGCGCAATTAAAGGTCGAAAAAAACATAATTTTTATTTTTTAATAAAAATTTATCAAACTTGTATAAAAGACAAAGTACAGTCTAGTTTACTCGCCCTGTTTTGTTTATAAACGAAACAAAAAGTTAAAAGGAGGGAAAAAACAAAAAACGTGTATTGAATATCCACCAGAGGTGGACCTTGCACATAACAAACAAGTTTTCAATTTATTTTTTGATCAATGGTTATAATCTTTAACTTCAAGCTCATATAGTAGTTCTCATGTAGTGAGTAAACTAGTTTATATGATTGTTTGATGTTTGACATGGGATTGTTACCTCTTTCAAAACGTGTTCTGATGATGGGAACCTAGAAAATTCCCGAAATAGATCTATCAACACATTCCTGAAAGGGTCAAATAATAAATTTGAAAACAAAAAACTCTAAAGATTATTTGTTAGGACAATATCCTAAGTTTAATCGGCAAAAATGTAAAACTAAAAGCAAATTAATAATATTTAACAAAAAACAATTTATTTTTTATTTTACTATTTAAAAAGGAATAACAAAATCAATTAGTGTTTCGTTTTCATATTGACGGGTTTCTGCGTAAAATGCGGAGAACATGCGTGCCATTTCAATATTCATATATTTTTTGATAACAGCCATTCCATCGTCTGACGACTTACATGTAGTGAGGCATTGTCTTGTTGGAAAATGAATTCTATTTTCAATAAATGGCACCAATTTCTCTTCTAATACTGTAATGTACTTAGAAGAATTCATTCTGGTCCTTAGAAATGCCAAATCAACAATACCGCCGAAACAAAAGCTCCCCAAAACATTAAGTATACGCACTAGGTTTTCAAAAAAGCATTATAAAAAAAAGGCGCTAAAGATGAAAAAATTTAAAAAAAGTTCGTAAATTATCAATATGTTAGGTAATATTTTCACAAGGGTTTGATAATGTGATAGATTTTTGGAAAGCTTAACTATTCGTCTTTCTAAAACCGTTAAAAAAAATTTTAATTTGTTCAAAACTGACTTAGTTAAAAATATTTTAGTCCGTGGAGTCTTGAAAAATGTTTTCTTATCGATAACTTCAGATATTCAAAATTCTGAAAATTGAAAAGTGATTTACTCAATCAGGCTTACAACCTACACTAGGTCATTTTGAAATTATATTTTCACTGTTACACTGTGCTATTATTTGCAAATTATGAACATATTAATAATAACAAATATAAACTAAACGAGAATATTTAAAAACTAGACATAATCTTTTATTTTTGAATAACTAACAAAAATAAACTGTTTACTGCAAAATAACTGTTTTGGTAATTGCTTATTAAAATACTAAAATAACTACTCAAAAAACAACTGTTACTGAAGTACAGTATTTGTTATTTTTTGAGACGACAGGTTTTTTTCATTTTCTCACAGAAAACTGACAGTTAAAACAACTACTACTGTTTACTATTTGCATGACCTACATGTAGTTACTGTTAGAATATTCTGAGTGTACCTATCTAAATTTGATTAAAAATCAATTGATTAGATTACAAAGTGATCAGTATCGTATACCTTATCAACAGGCATTGAAAGGGTGTTGTTGTAATATCAGAAGAATTTTGTACACACAGAAAAAAAGCATTAGAAAATCAAGTGGAAACAACATTAAACTAAATAGACACAGTCTTAAAATCGAACAAATTTTGTTTTCTTTCTTTTACTAATTTTTATAATGAGGAAATGACATATAATGTTGAAATATTAATTTAAATAGGACAATTTTTTTTTAACTCCACTCAAAAAAAATGTTAGTAAAACATCTTGTAAATCAGGTATACTATTTTTCAGCAAATTGTTTGCTAAAATTATGGTTTAAACTAAAATTTAGTTATACTTATTCAGCACTTAAATGTTTTGAACTAATGTCTTACTAATATTTTACTAATGTTTTACTAATTTATTTTGCTAACAAAAATAGTGTTGATTAGCACATCAATAGTGTGAACGACAACCCGACTATAAGGTTATACCTTATAGTAGTGACGAGGAAAATTATACTAAAAATTACAGCTCTGGTAAGACATAATATAAAAAATTCAACCATGGAAGATTTTTGTATCTGTTTTTCATACATAAAACAAAATTGGGGATTAAAACAAATTAATCTATTAATTAAATAAATATTTAAATTTAATAAAAATTAAATGTTTATTTGTAAACTAAATGTTTATATACATTAATAATCTTGTGTGGTCAAATTGCAAACAAATATGCAATAAGTATACAGACTAAAGCGAAAGACAAAGACATACATCTTAGGTATATTTTTCTGTTTCCTTTTTCTTATTGCAAAAAAGGGTTGTATATGTTATATTTTGTTATTTTTTCGTTTCGTTTCTATAATTCTCTGCAGTATTTGCGTTCCTTTAAAAGATAGCATCATTTAGACAATAATTGATGTAATTAGTTCAAAGATAATTTCGTTTATGTTTTATATAATTATTTCTATTGTTTTTAGATATTACATTAATTCATATCGTTAATTTTGGAGTATGAATATTTTAATATTTTGTAACGTATTAGAAATTATTTTAAACAGAATAACAAAAATATGTTTTATGATTTTCAGCTAATACATTAACTAAAGTATAATTTTTTTGCCAATTTTTTGAGTTTTTTTCAGTCTACTAATATTCAGCAAAAATGTTATTAATTTTTAGCAAGGGTTTTTTAAATTCTAATCTACTAAGTGTTAGCAAAACTTTTGCTGAATATACTAATTTTGTTGCTAAAAATCAGCTCGCTGATTTTCAGCAAAAGATTTTGCTGCAATTAGCTATTTTTTTGCAAGCACCCTTTTGACTAAAATTTTGATGACTCTGCAAGATTTTTTGCTGACTTTACTAACTTTTTTATTTGAGTGTAGAATCACATTTACTTTAATAAAACGACATTCAGACCAGAAAATAAAACACATGTTTTGATAAAACGAGTGGAAAAGAATAAAGAACTGTTGGAATATAATAAAGAGCATGATCACGTGTTTAGGCAAAACACATGTTTTGCTATCTAGTGTGAATTCATACTTAATTTAAAAATAATCGTTAAAAAGAAAGATATTAATTTAAATATGAAATAATAATTGATTTAACTATGATTTTTTTTCTCTGTGTATAGCTTGAATTTTAATAGATTGAATTTAATGCATATAATTCTTATTTAGTTAATATATTTATTTAGATTTATGTGAACAAATTGCTCACAGAAATTATTGTTTCCTTTCTATTGAAAAGTAGGAACACTTATGGGATTTTTTTTTTACCAGTTTTCTGTTTAAAAAATAGGTAAATTTTATTAAAAAAAATTTAACTTAAAAACTACATTGTCAATTTAATGATAATGTTCTTAAATAAATAAATATTCAAATTTAAACTACTAAAATTAAATTATTGAACTTAATAAACTCATAAAGCAAATGAGAATTTATAAAAATCTTTTTGAAATTAATTTAAAATATGTATTTATAACTACCTAGCCAACAATTTTCGGAGCGCTCCACAACTATGATTCTTTAATGACTCTAAATTATGAGGCTTTTTGGAGGGCTCTTATTTTGGAGCTCAAAACAACTCAAAACTTAAACATTTTTTTGAGGGTTAAACATTTTTTGTCAAAAAAACACTATTTTTTTGGACGAAAATTTGAGCAATCCCAAATTAATTATAAAAAGTTCTATAATATCAGGGAAATTATAATCCTCAAAAAACTGAATCAGAAAAGACTCAAAAAAATCTGAAATATGAGTGTTTTTTAATTATCCGAAAAGGCTAAAAAAATTTATCCATTTAGAAGTCTTATAAAAAATTTTAATGTTTAAATTGTTTTTTCCTTTTGTCAAAAATTGTCTTTCAAAACAATTTCTTATGCTGAAAGCATTAAATGGAAGCAATCAAATTTTTCTAACATGTGATATTCGTAATCTTTTATTAAAAGAAACGCGTACAAAATTATATAATTTAAGTGTCCGGTCTATTTAAGTAAAATTATTTTCTGACCGTTAGTTGTATTTAAAAATAAAAAGTTTTTGTAATGAGAAATTTATATTTTAATGGATTTTATGTGGTATATTGTTTTGAGTTAGTTCAGTAACTCTATCTGACAGCCATTCGGCACTTGGTGCCTTGAGGGCTCAAGATGTGTCGTCCGGTCTGGTTAAGGAATGTATCGACTCTCTAAATCGTCTCGGACTTAACAACTCCTTGACACTGGTCTGGGTTCCTGGCAATGAGGGGCATGAGGGCAACGAACGGGCTGACTGTTTGGCCAACTGCGAAGCTCGTCGACAATTCATTGGCCCTGAACCCTTCTGTGGCTTACCCAATGGGTATGTCAGAGAGAGGCTCAGAGAAGGAGGCAGTCGGAGTTTGGGGCCTATTGGGCCAGATCGCCTGGGCAGCGACAGGCGAGGCTGTTTATATCTCCCTCTGGGGAGAGGTCGCGGAAACTCTTGTCTATGACGAAGGGCAAACTAAGGACCGTGACGGGTTACCTCATGGGACACTGTGGCCTTAGGTATCAATTGTACAAGATAGGACGATCCTCTACGGATACGTGCAGGTTTTGTGAATTGGAACCCGAGACCTCAGAGCATGTTCTCTTCAAATGTCCGAGGCTCTCCGACAGGAGGGTGCGTTATTTTGGTGGTCGAATAGTGACGCCATCGGACGTTTGGAATTGTTTACCTGGTAGGATAGTTGGCTTCGTAGGGAGCCTGAACCTATAGGGTGTATTCGTTGGCAGCACAAAATACCAACTACTGGTCGCGGTGCATAGTGCCACTATAGTCTAATCTAATCTAGTTGAGTGACTTGTTCTTTTGCGTTAGTTAAGTGACGTGTTCTTTTGCATCAGTCCTGTGACCTGTTATTTTGCGTCAGTCCTGTGCCATGTTGCATTACACCGGTTCTGTGACATGTCACAGATGACAAGTCCATGTTAAAGTGACTGGTCAGTTTACTATAAAAAACGGTTCCGTGACAGGTCCCTATCAAAATGAACAGGTCACATAACGTGTTCTGTGATAGGTCCCTTTCCAGCAGCGAAGTCAAAGGAGACTACCACCCAAGTTGTTATATTTAAAACAACCTCTCCTGCTAGCAAACATGAGTCAGAAATGGGCTTTATTTAAATTCCAAATTTTTATATGAAAGTGGTTCATTCAAAAGAGCATTCTTTTTTGATTCAAAAATTTCTCAGAAATTATATTTAAAAAAAATCATATAGACTTCCATTTGGCCTTTTTTAAATTGTTCACAAAATATTAAAATTTATTTACATTCCTGAATTAATTCTGAACCCTTTTTTGGATTTAAAAATGTTCTTCAAAGTTTTGTTTCTTTTACGATTCTTTTTAGAAAGGTCATATTTTTTCACAAAAAAATAAATCATTTTTGACAATAAAATTTTTAAATTTCAAAAATATGTTTTATTTGATTAATTTTCTTTTCATAGAATGTTGTGTATATTAAAAATATAAGTACAGGGTGTCCGCCGGGAAGGTATACTACTTTGTTTATAATTTTTGATTAAATGAAAGAGAATGGATCTTATATTGATAAATATTTTATTTAATGTCGGCAATTATGTATGGAATACAATATCAGATAAATGTCCGCCTCTGTTAGCCTCCCAAATGCGAGCCCTTTTGAGAACATTTTTCATTACATTCTCACACATTTTATCGAATATTTTTCCATAATAAATTTGACACGTGTCTACTTCACGACTGCCAAATATGAACTGTCAAGACTAATGTTTACCAAAATGGCTGCAAAACAAAGTAGTATACCTTCCCGGCGGACACCCTGTATAAACAATTTTAATAAAATGTTCTTTTTTTAAATGTATTTTTGAATGAGTGTGAACAGGCTTAAAAATGTAAAAATCTCACAAGTATTTCATTTCCGCTTTTTCTTCGTGGTTTCCTCTCAAACATTTTATAAAGCAAATATTTTCTAAAATTTTTACAAATAAATTTAATAAATACAAAAATTTAATCATAATAAAAGTGCTTCGCTTTCATAAACTTGATTTTAGAATTTATTGCAAAACTTATTCCAGCTTAATTTAAGTGTTTATAGTTTATAAATATGTACATACAAGATTTTTGTACATTGACCCTTTTTCCTATTTCGAAATCCTTTGAAATAAACAATTTCATTGTTTAACAAAAACTATAATAAACAACACTTTAAATAAGTTTTAACAGTTGTTAATTAATACGTATTGGGCCTAGAAGCTTTTGCAGCATTAACATTGTTTTATAGGCTTAACAATGTAAAGAAACTTATTTTGAATGTTATAGCACTACAAATATTTAGTAAAGTTCAACATTATTTTAAAATTATTAAAAACAGTTAAATTTTCAACCAGTAAAATTTGTATACTTTTTTAAGGATTATTATATAAAATTTAAAAAATTAGCTTTCAAAAATTACAAATTTTTTGGATGAAAATATGTGCCTTCTAAAAAGAATCATAAAAGACACACATATTTTAAGAGAATTAGTAAATCCAAAAAAAGATTTAGAATTGAATTACACACACATCCCGATGGGTTCTCGCCGATCTTAATGAAATTTGGATATGTGATAAATAAAAAAAAAAATAAGGGACATGTATATTTTTTTTAGCGGCCAATCTCATGTTTATGGGTAAGTATTTGTTAGTGCGGTCAAAAATTACCCAATTTATAATTTTTCGTAATGTTTCAGAAAAAGTTTATTCAACTGGGGTACCAAACGATTTTCGATGACTTTTACAATTTTCGATGACTTTTTCCAACATTGTGTGACCACTTGTCCTCCAAGTGGTCAATCGTTTAGAGCTTATCGGCGTGGACTAGCGACTTCACATATCCCCACAGAAAAAAACCAGCGGCGTTAAATCGCACGATCTTGGAGGACAATTCACGGATCCGAAACGTGAAACTATGCGGTTACCAAACGTTTCCTTCAATAAATCAATGGTGGCACGAGCTGTGTGACATGTTGCGCAGTCTTGTTGAAACCACAACTCCTGCACATGGTTGTTCAATTGATGAACGAAAAAGTCAGTAATCATGGGCCTTTAGCGGTCACCATTGACTGTAACGTTCATCGTTTTTAAAGAAGTACCAGCCCATATAGCACACCAAACAGTCAGCTTTTCCTGGATGTAACGGTTTCTTAACACACACTTGAGGATTATCATCACTAAAAATATGGCAGTTTTGTTTGTTGATGTATCCATTTAACCAAAAGTGAGCTTCATCGCTAAACAAAATTCTCAAAATTCCTGCGCGATACGTATTTCGAACAGAACCATGATTTTCAAAATAAATTTTGCACAATTTGGAAGCGTTGTTCAGGTGTCAGTGTATTCATGTTGAAATGCCAAACCGAACTAAACATAAATCACTTGACAGCTGACAAAATGGCCGCCAGTTAAAAAAGTGTTGCCAACTTAAAGTTTAATACCTGTATAAAAAACACCCTTTATATGTAAACACTTTGTAATACAAAATACATGGAAATTCTATATAACTATCTCTCTCTTCACATCAGTCCAATGTAAACAAACCCATACGGTTCGAGATTACTTACTGTGTATAATCTGTGGAAAGATGCATAAACTGGTAATGCATAGGGCCGGTAAAAAAAAAAACAAAATAATAATAATTTAATAATTTTCTTAAAATGTGTGTGTCTTTTATGCATTAACATGTCCAATGTCTTTCAACGGGTTTCGCTATTCAAAAAAATGTGATTTAAGTGATATTAAAACTGGCGTTTTGTTGAAGTATTATAGTTGGATTAAGCCAAAGAAATATGTTTATTAATGCCTATCAAATTTAATCGAAAAGGTGTCTGATCTTTCTCCGACATTGGCAATTATTTGGCTTTTATGCGACTTTTTCCGAAGAGCTTTTTAATCTATATGATAAATATTTTAAATATAAGGCAACCCTAACACACTACATAGGCAATATTGGTATACAATTTTTTGTTTTCTCGAGTACATCAAAACTGCGTTCAAAATGGCTGAATTTCATTAGTTTCAGACATGTTTAAATACCAAAATGTAATAACTTTGGAACCACCTTTTAACTCTTAGCCCTTTGACGACGAATGGCGACCATTTTTACTTTTTAGGGAAACCTGCAGGTTGATTTTTACAAAACTTGTTGTGATCGACCATAGACAGATGTGGCTATATATTGTAGCCTAATAGTGTAAAAAGGACTATCCAACTTAAAGCAAAATACAAAATTAAAACTTAGACAAAAGCTTAATCCATTAAGGAGCGACAGCCCATTAATGATTTTGCTTTAGTGCTATATTTCTCATATAGGGGGAGCGGTAAAGCACCAAAACCAATATATAATTTTTTTTAGTCATAGGCCCACGAGTAATTATTTTTTTAGTTATTATTGTGATTTCATTAGCATTAGAAAGATAAATGCTACTGAAATTTCAATGCTATTGAAAAAATCCCAAGTATGTTGCAAAACATAGAATTTTTGCTAAAACGCAAAATAGAACAATTTTCAAAAAAAGCTGAAACAAGTACAGTCGGGCCTCGATTATCCGTGATCCGGTTAACCGGTAACCCCGATTAACCGTGATGGCCAAATATCAGTCTATTGTTTTTTGTTTGCAATGTTTTCAAATTGTTTGCTTCGATTAACCGTGATTACCTCTATTATCCGTGATGGCAGTTTTTTTTTTTAGTTAGTTGGATTGAAAAGCACCACACATACAAACAAGCACATACATACTTATTTAACTAAAAATGTACATAAACTTCTTGAATTAATTTTTTTTAATGTAAATATGTATGTACATCAATGCTCACTTGTTAAATAATAAAAATATTAAAAAAAAAACTGTATAATCAAAATTAATATTCGATTAACCGTGAAAATCGATTATCCGTAATACTTCTGGTCCCGACCATTACGGATAATCGAGGCCCGAGTGTGTTAACTTAAGTCGACGAAATATTAAAATATGTTAATTTGACTTTTAAATCACAATATCCGTACAAAAAAACTTAAAAATCCTAATCTATAACAGAATATCCCTGAAAAAATTATATGTCGCCTTAAAAAACATTTCATATGATAGTAATGTATACGTTGTCATTAAAGTACAAAATTTTTTGAAAAACAAATAAAAATGACGGTTTTTGAAATTGGGCCAGCTCACGGGATCTCATTGCTAGACACGAAATATTTTGGGAATCACCATAAAACAATGCACCTTGACATTACAAAGGGGTGGGCAAAAGCACATTTTTCTCCATATAAGGTGAGTTGGTCTAACGGACAGATATTGCATGTACAGTCGACCCTCGGTTAACGAACGCCTCGCTTAAAGAACATTTCGCACAACAAACACATTAAAAAAAAAAAAAAGATTTGCTTAACGAACAAAGTTTCGTATAACGACCAAAGCAAAATGGAAAATACCGAATTGCGCGAAAAACTTCTGTCGGTGTTCAGCTTTGGCATCACTTGTGTTCATACAATTAAGAAGACGTGTTGAGACATACAAACATATAGTACATGTTCATTATTTGATTTTGTTAAAATAGGGGAACTACCGAATTGCGCATAAAACTTCTCTGTTTGTGTTAAGCTTTAGCATCACTTGTGTTCATACAATTAACAAGACGTGTTGTTATTTTTTGTGAAAGTGCAACGTAACATTAAAAAGCATCACCCCAATCAGAGTGGCTAAACGCGTAACAGATTTATTCAATGATAATGCTGTGTCGCATTTTCAACAAATTTTGAAGCATCGCCAAAAACAAACGAATCTAGACAGTTTTTTGTTAAAGAAAAACTAGGTATGCGTCCAGGTATCATACAAAATTATTTTTTTTTTGTAATTTTTTCGTTTTTTCCATTGCAGATCGTCTCATTCAGTTCCTTAAAAATGTTGATAAATATATGTTATATTACTTTCAATAAATATTGATGTTGAAATATGTTAGTGTGTACTTTTTCCGACTTGGAACGCATTATTTTATTTTGCACTGATATATATGGAAATCAAGGCTTTGCTTAACGAACGTTTCGCATAACGACCAAGCTTCTGGAACGAATTGTGTTCTGGCCCACTGTATATCAAGCTTGTTGCAGTGTGTTTGTTCTATGCCCTTAATCGAAATGCCCAATTTTAGGCAAATCCCTTTATCTGGCAACACCTTCTGACAATTTAGTTGTGAAATTCCCCTGTAGATGGCTCTTTAAAAAAAAATACGCCGTTAGTTGCCGAAGAGATAAGTTATCTCGTCACTCGCATTAATTATTAATGGAGAATAACGGTTAATTCTATTCTTTTTTGCAATACTATAAAGCGTATCTCAGCACGCCGTTAGACTGTTGAGTCTAGCCATATGCAAACTGTTCAGATTCCTTTGGAGACATCGTTTACTCCTCCATTGCAAAGGCAATGGTTGTTTTGTGCATGTGTTGGTCTGATGGAATTCGTTCTTTTTATGGCGAATTGGGGCCTCATCTCGCTGAGCCTCCATTGCGAAGGCAATGGTTGTGTATGTGTTGCTGATGTTCCTGTTCGTCTGATTTTAATTATCTTTTATATATGTATCATGCGTTTCGGGTTAAACGCTTACTATAACTTGGCAATTTGTGTATTGATTATACCGCCATTGACATTTAATAACTCAAAAAAAAAAAAAAAAAAACTACGGCAATTCAGTTTACGAAAATAGAAACCAAAACAACTTCAAAGATTCCCAACTATTCTATTTTATTTCCAAAAAAATGTTTGGTTACTTCTTAACTTCATCAAAATAAGCTCCAGTCATTAAATCTTCTTCTTTGATACCAAATTCTTTTATCAATTTATCCGCCACAGCTTGTCCCTCTTCTATGGATTGTTCCGGCAACAGGCACACTTCAAATTCCATGAAATTACCCAAATCCACAACTTTATCCAAGTGTATGCGAGTTCGCTCGTATATAAACAAATAACGCTTCTTGGCCAATACACCTCTAACACCATTAGTTAGGGATAATATTTTTTCCATCACCTCCGGTTCATCCAGTTCGGTTTTATTGAACTTCGACAATTTGGGACCCGCCACATCGGGACGATCATAATAAACGAGTTGAGAACGTGCTGGTGGTTTTAAATAACGCAACTTAAAGCGTCCACTTCGAGAGTTGAAGAAAACATCACGCTGTTCGATTAATTCACCCGTGGAATTTGTAAGTTTTTTGGCAATTTCCACACGTTTTTCGAATTCTTCATCGGATCCGATACGTGCTTTAATTTCGATATTACGTTCATCGACAGGAGCAATGGAATTGGAATTATTTGTTGCTTCCATAGTTTTAATGATTTGAGGAACTTTGTGTAAACCAAGATATATCTTGGTGTAAACTTTGCAAATGGCATGTGCGTACTTTTGAAAAGAATGAAAACATTTTTGGTGGGAATTAATCCTTTAAGAGGCGGTAAATGGTTTTGTTAACAGAATAATTTTAAATAATATTTAAAATAGAGATGAACACGTGTGCAGAATTTTGCGTGATTAACGTGAATCCCGCTTGAGTGTGAGTGAAACTTAATTCTACTCACTAAACGTAAGTGAAAAAATGGAGAAATTTTTTCCTGTATTTTTTTTTTTTATTTATTTGTACGTGTGCCCGCTAAAGTGAACTTTTGCTATAAATTGGTATATTTTTTTTTGTTAGTTTTAGTTCTACGAAAATTTTTGGAAAACACTTTTTCTAACTTTTTTCAATCAGTTTCTTGGCAAAGACTTTTTTGGTGTTATTTAATTTGATTGAATATCGATTATTATTTTATAGGGAGTTTAGACTGATAAGTTAACTTTCCAAATAGTTTTAAAAACAATTATTTGATTTTTAAAATATTTTATATTACAAATTAAAATTTTAAAATATCAAATCTCTTAATTTTAAGGTATTTGAGTTTTTTGAGTGTTTAATGTATTTCTTTGAATTTCAAATAAATTGTTTTAATTTCAAAGGGAATTTAAAATGAAATCGATTTTTTAAATATTTTTGAAATTTTATCTTATGATAATCGGTAGGCTTGGGCATTTTAGGTCTTCCTAAAGATCGCTCTTTACAGTTCAGCTCCTTTCAATGAACTAGTTCGCTCTTCTAGTTCAACAGCTCTTTATCCTAAATTGAGCTGTGCTACAGGAACTATTTGAAGTAAATTGAATCAGCTGATGCGAAACAATATGTGTAAACAAAATTTGTAACTTTCTATTAAATTTATAACGGAGAATAATTCAACACTTTAAAATATATTTAAAATGATTGTTTAATCATAAAATGGTACGTAATTATCCCGTTTTCCAGACATTTTATAAACTCAAAATTGAATATTTTATTAATTCTCAGAAATGATAGTATATTTCAAAGAACTAGGTAGCAATTTTTCGAAAGAAAGAAGAAATGAATAGCGTCGCCTTTAAACCTAAAAAAAAACTGAGCTGGCGACATTAAAAAAACTCAAAAGCAACATAAAGAAAAGAAATATTACTCAAAAGACAAAAAGAACGAAAAAAGCGAAAGACCTGAAAGAGCTGATGATTGTGATCCAGCTCACTAGTTCAAAGAAAAGACTATTCAATTGAACTAGTTCGTTCACCAACTACACCACTCTAATAATCGGTAAACAAAATTATATATACGACATTTTCGCTGTTAAATTTATGTTGCTGCGTCTAGGTGGGTTAATTATAAAGAATCTCCCAAGATATATTGATATAGGTAGTCTTACTAGAACAACAACTACAACAAACAACTACAAACAATACAAAAACAACAGGGTTTTGACATTTCAAATTACTCAAGATACAGTCTTTGTACTGCCAAAACCGTGTCAGAAATGTCAAAACCAGGTAAGAGGAAGATAAACAGCCGGGCTACTAAAACTACCTTATAAATATATCTTGGAATCTCCCATATCGTCAGCTTCCTATTGGTTTGACCTACTGATCGTTTTATAAAAATTGAGTTTGAAATGGATTAGATATATTGCAAATATCTTCTTTCTAATTCCTATCAATTCCAATTTTGTATTATATCTGAGATATTTAAAATTGACTTTGAATAATGCAGGCAATTTTAACGTTGAATAAATAATGGTCTAATGCATAGATCACTGTTTGGCATATGGAGTAAATTTTGTTTAGAAAAATTAAAAAAAAAAAACTATTATTGTTTTGCTGCAATTGACATACTGCATATAAAAGTTAAAAAATTATTTCATTATTGTTTGGCTGTATAACGAAATCAATGAACGTAAAATCAAATCAAAAAAGAGATCTGATGTTAAATGTTAATATGTATGAACGTGCTGCATAGAATACAATAATATTCATTTTTCGTAAAAGCTTAATACCTTTGGATTTAATTAATATCAAAGTGTAAAAGTTTGTAGTTTGGTTTAGAATATATGCCGTTATTAATATTTATAATGAAGATTTTAAGAAAAATTAATGCAAACCTTCATTATCGTTTTTTTTTCTTTTTTTATCGAATATGACTTTTTTTGTGTATAGATCAAACCAATAATAAGCTGACGATATGGTGTGGAATGGGTAGCGTTGCCATATTTTCCGATTTATACTATTCAAAATAAACTATTGACGCAAACAGTATATTTACATTATACCTGAAATCTAGTTTAAACCCGATTATGGTGACAATCTGGTTCTGAAACGTGATTTCAAACCAGATTTTCCATACAAATTCATAACTAGATCTTCGGACAATCTGGTTCAAAACTAGGCTGTAGCGATTTTTTATTGAAATAAAAATTCAATTCATCATCCAGTTACTTATTTTGTTTCCGGCGAATACCAGAAGAACAAAAATAAATGTTATGCTTCCAAAAAGTCATCCCCAATAAAAAACACCTTTTTCAGCAAAATTAAAAATTTTTTCTTTCATAATCTTCTGCCAGTAAATTAATAACTTTTGAGTAAAATTTTCAGTTTGAGGTTATTTCATTAAAAATGTTGTTGTCAAACCACAATCCAGTTTGCCTTCCAAATTTTATAATGTAAACTATGGTGATTTGTAACTGGATTTAAGTCGATTTTTAACCTAATCGGATTGCCAAATTTACATTTATCAATCAATTTTTAAAAATTAAACATTTTTGAAATCTGTTTGTAATTTAAAAACATAAATACGTAGTAGCCACATTTACTGTAGTTAGCCAAACTTGTGTTTTGCCAAAACACGTTTTTATGTTCTTTATTCCAACAATTCCTGATTCTTTACTACTCGTTTTGGTAAAACGCGTGTTTTCCTATCTAGTCTGAATTCCGTACAACTCATGTGATTTCTTTTCTTAATATCAAATAGTAAATCTTAATATCTATTTCTCAATTGTAATAAATTTACACTTCAACGAAATCGGGTTTTAAATCGAGTTAAACTCAGTTACAAATCGGCCTCGTTTACAATATAGATTTTGGTAGGCAAACTAGATTTTGATTAAAAAAAAAATAAATAAAATAACCTCAAACTGAAAATTTTTCTAAAAGTTATTAGTTCACTGGCGGAAGACATCCGGTTTAGTCCAGATTTGAGGTATAATGTAAATTCACTATTAAGGTTGGATGTAGTCCAAAAAATCAGTTAATATGGCAGCCCGGAACACATTTGACAGTTGGAATAAATTTGAAGTAGATATGGCAAGGTTTAACAACATCTGTTATTTGTATTCATTTTTTTTTGGAAATACCTAAAAATGCCCAATTTGGATGCAAATTCCTTAAAACTAAGAGAAATTATATTAAATACCAGGAAACCTATAATTTTAAAAGATTTTCAAGATAATTGGACATGTTTTCAAGATGGCCTTGAGAAATGGTGTAAAATCTATGATGATTTAAATGGTAATATAACAGATTTTGAACGAATTTCCAAAAATGATTCTCACGAACCGCAATGGGAACGAAAACGCCAGTTAATACAAATGACTGCAATGGATTTCTTAACAGAACATAGTAAAGATTGTGATTATTGGTCGGGCTTGAATTATAAACGTAGACATGAATTACCTACAGAATGTAGTAAAGGGATAGACTTTACTTCGTTTGGCTTTTCAAAGGCCGCAGAGGATTGCACCATGTGGTTAAGTTCAAAAGGAGCAAATACACCATGTCATTATGATGCTTACGGTTGTAATATAGTTGTACAGATTTATGGAAGGCAAGTAAACGCAATTTTGTTTTCTCTAAACATTTCCGTTGAAACTGTTTAAATATCTTTAGAAAATCCTGGTTACTGTTTCCCCCACAATCCTCACTCACTACCACTCGCATACCTTATGAAGAATCTAGTATATATTGTTTGGAAAATTTCTATGCGCCCAATATTGAAATGAGATCTAGTTTTGATAAATGCAAAGACCAAGCCTATCATGTTATATTGGAGCCTAATGATGTCTTAATAGTACCCAAACATTGGTGGCATTATGTGGAAGCTTTGGAAACTTCATTAAGTGTTAATGCCTGGATACCCTTGGAACAGGATATAGATGAACAACTAGAAGAATGTATAGTTAAATATTTAATGGAAAGTTTTGTAAAGGATGCCACAAAGGCTAACAAAGAATATATAATGAATCCAAATCAAGTAAGGTTAAAAAAAGAAAACTCCAAAGTTTCAGAATATCTTTAATTTCACTTAATTCATCTATTACAGTTAACGGATATTACAACCAATGAAGAACTCTTTAATATTTTAAACGTTTTATTAAACGAAAGTTCTAGGCAAAGTTCTCCACCTAAAAAGTTGACCAATCATTATAAATATCAGTATTTATCGGAAGAAAATGTAGACAAATTGTTAGATGAACTTCAAAATTTAATTAAAGTGCCCTTAATGTCTGAACATGATTTTGAAATTTTTTTGAAAGCGAATAGTTCACGTTATTGTAAAAGTTCTGTAAATAATAAGAAAGATGTTTTCCTAAATTCCATGCAAGAAACTCTTATTAATAGCATATGTAGTCCTCACATTGTAAATTCAATCAAATATGAATTTTGTAAACGTTTTAGAAAAGAAACTTAATAAAATATAACTGAAAAATATTCTATGAAAATAGATATTTAAAAAATTTCAGTGTTATACATGAAATTGTTTAATCCTCTAACCGGCTAGCCTGGAGGGGTATGTTAAATTACACACAAATGCGCCAAATGAGTGTAATAGGACGTCCCTTAAAATAACGATTTCCGTTCATTATATGCCCCAGGAATGGTTTTTTTAAACGTTAACCCGTACCGCAAGTTGGCCGAAAATGGCACATATTGCCAAAAAAAAGTTTATTATTAAATATTCCCAAAATTCGAAGTTTCAAAAGAAATTAGTTTTTATTTTATTTATTCATTTCATATACTTAAAATTATTCAGCTATGCAATTTTGACTTCATCGATATCACTAACCCACTTTAGACTGGAATCCAGAATGACCCAAAAATTTGATAAAAATTCAAAAAATTCCGTTTAAAAAATGAATTTTAAAGATTTTTTAAATTGTCTACTTTGGTGTTGTCTTTTGCTATTTTTATAATGTTGTTATTAAAGATAAAAAATAAATTGAAAAAAATAATAATTCGACTCCTATCCAGGGCATTTTATGAAAAGAGGTTATTTGGTCAAAAATTTACCAAAATTTTAATGGTTTTATTAAAGTTTAAATAATTTTTGGAAACATATCACTTAAATTTGATAAGACAATAATTATCTTTACTTCTAAAAATCTTTAAAATCTTTAGTGGCCTAGGAGCAAAAAACACCCATGGAACTTAATTTTAATTATGACTACAAGATTGTAAAGCCTTTTAATTCATAAAAAAATTCTCCACTTAATAAAAATAATTATTTTATGTAACATGTTTCGTATAGGGTTAATTTTTACAAACTTCGGCCAAAAATTAGGAAATTTATAGAATAATACATTTCATAATTTTCGGAAAAATATTACTTAAATTTTATTAGACTATTATTATCTTTTTTTTAAATCAAAAAATCTTTAACCCTTAGTGACCGGGAACAAAAAAGACCCATGAAACTTAATTTTAACTGTGACCACAAGAAAACAATATAAAATAAAAAAGATAAAAAAAAATTTTCAATTGTTAAAAACTATTATTTTTTGTCCATTGACCATATAGGGCTAATGTTTTCACTTTTTACCATAAAATACCCTCTAGGATATTTACAGAATAACATTTTTTAGATTTTTCTTAAATTTGAATACGTGCAATACGAACAATCGCAATTCTTTTTAGTCCCAATTTTATTTTTAAAGGTTAAAAATGTGGGGGCAAAAGTAACCCTTAAAAATAATATTGCGACTATAAAGAATTGCGCTTGTTCGCTAGTTTTGTCTCTATCACATATCCGAATTTAATAAAAATCCGGAAGATGTTATTCTGTAGATTTCCTAGTGGTTTTTTTTCGTGAAATTAAAATTTTTGTTAAGTATCTGAAAGTTTACACACTCACTAAATCCATTCAAAAAATGTGTGTTTGTAGTGTGTGTGTGTCAACACAGAAAAAATTATCCACCTAAAATATTTAATTAAAAATTTTATTTGAATTTAATTTGTTTCTAAACAAATATTTAATTGAATCAATAAATATTTTTATTGACATTTAAATATATAAATACATATTTTAGTTTAGACGCAATTATCATATTATTTTTTCATACACCGTATGCATAAATAGAAAATTTTCAGTATAAAATACCAAATACATTTGAAGTTAACAAACAAAACAAGCACACACACAAACAGAGTCAGCATTGCAAAAAACACACATACCAACTTATAGATCACACACTTTTTTTGTGAGTATCATATTTTTATTTTTTTGTAGAAGTTATTTAAAACTTTTTTTTCCTTCTTAATTTTAATAAAAGGTTTAATTGATAGTATCATTGCCGTGATAGGTGCAAAATCAATTAAAATATTAATTGATTCAATAAATTTTTTAATTGAAACCCGTTTTTAGTTTTTTCTGTGTAAATTTGTTTAGATAAAAAACCCTATTAAAAACTGAATCGATTTCAAATAACTGAACAAAACATATATATATGTATGTTACCACCTCTGTAAATTACATTTTAATTTAATTTAAACTACAAACTATAATTAATTATAGCAGGCTCGCCAAAAAGTTAACTAAACTTTTTTCAAATTATGATTTAATGGGGATACTGTTTGGCTTAAATGGGAATAACAGAAAAAATATGTGGCAAGCGTTTAAGAGTAAGATCTTTGGCAACAAAAGCTTTATGTTCACAATAAAAGATTTTCATAAAAAGTATTTAAACAGAATCAAATAATGTACTTACCTTCTTTCCTTATCCGCTTAGTTATTGCAACAAATATTTCAAATTCCTTTATTTAATGCATACATTTTTAATTATATATATACATATATAATTATTATTTCACTGACTTTATGACATTTTTATTTATTTTGACATTTTTAAAAGGCATTGTATTTTACTTATTAAAGCTTTTATGAACATTTTATCAATAGATGCTCAAACATATTTAACACTTTAAATACAACGACCAATTTTTAGATAATCGAGCATACAACCAGACTTTTAATTATAAATGCAATCGCATCAAATTATTTAATTTTTTATATATTTTAATTTAAAGGATTTTTTATTATTTTCTTTTTTTTCATATTTTAGCACAAACTATAGATTTTTTACGAAGAAACAATTAAAAGATTTTTTTAGTATAACCGCTTATTATATTTATATCAACAGGTTTTTAGCTCCTACTAACGAGCAACAAAGAAACGAACACACGATCTATGGGAAAATGTTAAATCAGCCACCGACACATTATTTAATTACCGAACATACGTTTCGTATAGAATTTGCTCACATACTAAGAGATGAACTAAAAAATGCAATGAGAAATAGAGAAGTACTTAAGAGTTTTAAAGAAGAAATAGACATTAACAGAAAAAAACACGACGTTTTAAACGGTAAAAACAAAAACACACAAACTACATATAAGTAAATGTAAAATCACACGACTTTTTTTAATAAACACAATAAAAGAAACTCACGAACTATGTGAAAATGCAAAATCACCGCAGTTGCAAGTAAATTATCATTGAATTTAACGAATTTATTGGAAAGAATTTAACGGCCTTTAAGATCGTATTATTTAACAATGATTATTTTTCTTCTTTTTATTTTAATGCCAATTTGTTTTTATGTTGAGACACACAATTGCCGAACAACCGTTTCGCATGAAATTAGCTTACAAACTAAGAAGATGAGTTAAAAATTGCAATGAGGACAATAAGAGTAATAAATAGCAATACTAATACTAACAAGAAGTAGATGTTCCCAATGGACCAAAACCCTTTAGAAAAATATTGTATTAAGCTTGCAAGCATAAGCGTTAAGCTTTAAAAAGACTTTAGAAAGTATTGAAAAACGCTTTAATTTTATTGTAGAAAAATCAAAACGGAACCCTCGTGATAATATTACTGAAATAATATTTAAATAAGCTTATGCCGCTAATTTTAGAATAAGCTTATGTCAACAATTGTAGAATTAGTTTATGCTTACAAATTTAGAACAAGCTTATGCTACCAATTGTAGAATTAGCTTATGCCTACTTTTGTAAATTTTTTTATTATCGCCCCGATTTTCAGAAATTTTTGTGACTGTCTTACATTTTTGTGACTCTTACCTAGAATTTTTTTTTTCAAGGTAAGATAGTCAGACAAATTTAGGACAATTACAAAAATGTGTAAGAATCGGGCCTTATGTTTGAATATAAGAAATTCACATTTTATTTAATTTTTTTTATAAAGAAATTTTTATTTAAGTTTTTGGAATTGAAAAACACTTAAAAAATAATTTTAAAAAAATCAATTCATTAAAAATTCAAGTTTTTTACATTTTAAAAGCAAAAACTTAAAAAATTTTAGTGTGCATAGGCAAAGAAAAAAAAATATGACTGGAATAAAAAAAGAAAACAAAACAAAACAATGCAAAGTAATCAACGACGTACATACAGAATTTAACGGGACTTTGCTGCAGCGACATGTTGTCAGCACGTTGTAAAGAATACTACTTTCTCAAACACGGTTGAAAAAGGCTTTAGTATTTTTTTTAAAAAAAGCTTATTCTAAAGTACTGTTATACTTTACTTATTTTCTGGTCCATTGGGTTGTTGTTAAAGCTTTTCTAACTTGTACCAACGAGCACTAACAAAAGATTTCAAAATCAAAACCACAACCTTTTGAACTACAAAAAAAACGAACACACAAACTATAGAAAATCATTGATCAAAAAAGTCGAACGACAAGCACACACAGAAAACAGTTTCGTTGCTCCAACCGAATTTTTTGCCAACCGAATTTTTGTAGTTACATGAACTATATCCAAATTAGATTTGCAATTCGATTGTTGTGCCCAACTTTCGTTTTGAATAATCGAATCATTTTATTGTCCAAAACGAATTTGAAAATGGGTTAGTTGATTCAATTGAATTTATTTGGTGGGGCTTATCGAATTGTTTGAAATAATGCACTGTTTTCAAGTAATTTTTTAAAATATTTTTATTCTTTTTTGTATTAAGAATGATACATAAATTTTGTAAACAAATGACTTAACTCAATTAGCAAAATTTCTGATAAAATATGAGCATTCTTAAGCTTTTTCTTAAAAAATTTACGTAACTTTAATTTTCGTATAAAGAATCCGAGATTTTGATGTATTGAAAAGAGGTTTTTAACCGAAAACCGGTTTAGAATTTGAGGAATTTTTATAAATAAAAATACATTAAATTCGCAATATTTTCTAGAAAACAACTTTTTTTTATAAATTAAAATTGTGCAAAATCTGATTGTGAATAATAGTTTTGTTTTTTAAAGAAAAATCTTCAGATTCGTTTTTGGGATATGAATCAAATTCTGGGACATTTTTCATTAAAATAGCTTTAGGCAACTTTCCTGGAAAATCGTTAAATTTAAATGCATTTTGTACATACGAAATGTATTATTTTATAAAAACATTATTTTTATTCTTATGGATTTCTTAAGTTTTAGAATAGCGGTATTGGTTTATCATGTCAAAACTGAAACCAATATGAACATTTTAAAACAAGGATACTATAGGTGTATTTGTCCAAATATTTTACCGTGTTAATTTTTCTAGTTTTGCAGCTCAAACCCTATACATATTCCCTACACATTTATAAAACCTTTACGATACCAAAACAGAAATTTATAACGGTGTTGATCATATACCTTGAATTCGAACCGAAAACATAGCAGACTAAATACGTTAAAATTTGAGGGAAATTAGCCTTTATGTTATCCTGGTTTTAAAACTTTCATATCGTGTTAAGTCTCGACATGATAAACCAATACTGTTATTTCAAACTGAAACGGTAACCATCATTGGTTATTTGTGCTTTGGGAGTTGGGATCCACAAAAACTTCCTCAGATAAAAATGTATGTTTGTATCTTAAATAAAAAGCCTCTCATCCACCTGCAGTGTTTTGGCTCTTTAACGGATTCATGAAAGTGCGTTGGATGACCTGTATAAAAGTTTCAGAATAGTTAATGCATTTTCGAATAGTATTTATTTTATATAAACTACCTTTGTGAAAATTCTGTGGCCAAATGGAATTGGCATGTCTATTTTTCCGGAAGTCCTGCCAAAATTCGTTTCAATTATCGCCTTCATAAGTAACATTGAATTTTTCTTGAAGTGCCCACAATATGTTTTATATTTAGAATTTAATTGTTTGTTTTTTTATAATTTTCTTTTTTTAATTTTGTATGTACATATATTTTTTTGTAAAATTTTTTAATTTTTCAACGTTTAAATTTTTTATATTTATTTTTGACAATTGCTATGCTACTTTGTTCATTTATCATTTGAAACAAACTACTTATAGTTGAGAGTATCGAAATCGTTTAAAAATAAAATTAATTTACAAATTGTTTGTTACAATCGAACATTTTAACACTATTTGACCAACAGTCGGTAGTAAATCCTTAATAAAATAATATGAATGATTTAAAATTCAAGTTTGATTGGAACTATTAGATTTTATTTTTCATAGCCAATTTGTCGGTTGAAATGTTAATTTTTTTGTTTTTAATATGATCGTTGCTATGGTATTCTTGTGACAAGATTTTTTTTTTGATCAATTTGGTTGGAAATACCTCCTTGATTTTTAAATTGAAATTTAATTAGTTGTAACAGTAAAATGTATGTCATTAAAGCAAAAAATTGGTTGTAATCGTAATAATTATATGCTGGGAAATAAAACTGAGTTGATGGAGAAGAATCTTGGGGGTCATGATAGTATTCCAACAAATTTATTCTCTGTGTGCAGTTGCGACGAAGCAAAGAAAATTGCGAAAAACAACACCACGACCTTTTTAACAAACCTTTTTAACGCAATTTATTTGTTATTTAATTTTTTAACAATTTTCGCTAATTTATTTAAAACAATTTGATAAAACTTTATAAAAAAATATATTAAGGGTTAGTTAAATTTTGGATTTTATTCGACCATTTTCCTAGAATGTTGGTTTACTAAATAATCAAGCTAGAGGTCTGAATCGAGGTTGAGACGTTGTTGTCAAGCGTGATCATGCGTGATTCACGAGAATCACGCAAATTCGAGAAAATAAACATGACCGAAAAAAAATAAAATGTAAAAATTAATGTAAATTGTGAATGTTTAAAAAAAACTTACTAACCGGCTAACGATGTTTTGCAACGAAATTCCATACCATGTGCTCCATTCGAAAAACAAATAATAAGTTCTTCAACAAAATTGTTTATCGTTGCCTAGTTTAGGCGATATGAGCCAAAATATTTTAGGGTGAATTTTGAAAACTAAAGCATATAAAAGAGAAGTTTTGAACAAAAATTATTTCAAACTTCAACGCATTGCTGTTAATACTTAATGTCTTCCTTCTGCCAAATTTCATAAAAATCCGTCTATTAGTTTATAAGATAAGAGGATTTCCTTTAGAGGAATCCTGCTAAAATCCTGCGAGCCCTTGGACCAAAGTAAGCACTTATTATTAAAGATAAAGCTTTAATCTGACTTGTATTTTATTTCAAAGAGTTTTTAGTCAACCTAAATTGGTTTTTCAAATTTTGAAAACTTTTTTTTTCAAAAATAATTAGTATTTGAAATTTTACGAAATTTTGATTTTGAAGCTTTCTCGCTTCCTAACCGTGGACGGCACATTAAAAATTTCTTCACAAAATATTTATCAAATTTAGTTTTTTATCGAAATATATTAATTTCTAAGTATAAAACGCTCATTTGACGCATTTGTGGTAAATTTAAGTAAATTTCAAGTTCGAGGCCATACTCTATATTTATTTATTAGGATATTGTCCTAACAAATAATCTATAGATTTTTTTGTTTTCAAATTTATTAATTGATCACTTTCAATAACTTGAATAATTTTCATTGCACAATTAAAGGTCGAAAAAACATAATTTTTATTTTTTTATAAAAATTATTTTAAACTTATTTTTTAAATTTATATAAAAAATATTTATTGATTTAAAAAATAAGTTTAATCATTTAAAATTTATTGAATAAGGATTATTTTGTGGCTAGTTCGTATGTTGTTTTTTTTTTTGTAGTTCAAAAGGTTGTGGTTTTGATTTTGAAATCTTTTGTTAGTGCTCGTTGGTACAAGTTAGAAAAGCTTTAACAACAACATCTACTTCTTGTTAGTATTAGTATTCCTATTTATTACTCTTATTGTCCTCATTGCAATTTTTAACTCAGCTTCTCAGTTTGTAAGCTAATTTCATGCGAAACGGTTGTTCGGCAATTGTGTGTCTCAACGTAAAAACAAATTGACATTAAAATAAAAAAAGAAAAATAATCATTGTTAAATAATACGATCTTAAAGGCCGTTAAATTCTTTCCAATAAATTCGTTAAATTCAATGATAATTTACTTGCAACTGCGGTGATTTTGCATTTTCACATAGTTCGTGAGTTTCTTTTATTGTGTTTATTAAAAAAAGTCGTGTGATTTTACATTTACTTATATGTAGTTTGTGTGTTTTTGTTTTTACCGTTTAAAACGTCGTGTTTTTTTCTGTTAATGTCTATTTCTTCTTTAAAACTCTTAAGTACTTCTCTATTTCTCATTGCATTTTTTAGTTCATCTTCTTAGTATGTGAGCAAATTCTATACGAAACGTATGTTCGGTAATTAAATAATGTGTCGGTGGCTGATTTAACATTTTCCCATAGATCGTGTGTTCGTTTCTTTGTTGCTCGTTAGTAGGAGCTAAAAACCTGTTGATATAAATATAATAAGCGGTTATACTAAAAAAATCTTTTAATTGTTTCTTCGTAAAAAATCTATAGTTTGTGCTAAAATATGAAAAAAAAGAAAATAATAAAAAATCCTTTAAATTAAAATATATAAAAAATTAAATAATTTGATGCGATTGCATTTATAATTAAAAGTCTGGTTGTATGCTCGATTATCTAAAAATTGGTCGTTGTATTTAAAGTGTTAAATATGTTTGAGCATCTATTGATAAAATGTTCATAAAAGCTTTAATAAGTAAAATACAATGCCTTTTAAAAATGTCAAAATAAATAAAAATGTCATAAAGTCAGTGAAATAATAATTATATATGTATAAATATAATTAAAAATGTATGCATTAAATAAAGGAATTTGAAATATTTGTTGCAATAACTAAGCGGATAAGGAAAGAAGGTAAGTACATTATTTGATTCTGTTTAAAGTTTTTTATGAAAATCTTTTATTGAGAACATAAAGCTTTCGTTGCCAAAGATCTTACTCTTAAACGCTTGCCACATATTTTTTCTGTTATTCCCATTTAAACCAAACACTATACCCATTAAATTATTATTTGAAAAGAGTTTAGTTGAGTTAACAGTTTTGTGCTTTGCAGTTTTGTGGTAAATTTAGCAATACATATCTTCTGAACTGTACTAAAATAAAATTAGTAGCCGCTACTCAATTTTAGTAAAAATTCAGTAAACTGCAATTTAAAATTAATTTGCTAAAAACTAAATTTTCGTACATCCAATAGAACTTCACAGAATAAAAATTAAAAATGTAAAATAAATCGATTTTGTTTTTCAATCCTTTACACTAGTTTTTAAATGAACTTTATTTCAATTTTAACTCTGCAATTTTATTTGTTTAAAATATAGATTTTTTTTGCGATTAGCAAAATTTTTTGCTAAATTTCATACATGAGACTAATTAATTGATGATTTCATTACAATTTCATTGATATCAATTGTAATGAAATTATTTTCATTAGCATTTGTTTAATTAATGATAATGAATTTCATTGATTTGATTTCATTGACTAATGGTAATGATTTCAAATTTCATTACCATTAGTAATGAATTAATTAAAGGAAGAAAATTGCAATTGACTAAATGCAAATATGCTAGGTTTGGGAAATATTCCGAAAGATTATATTTTTATGAAAGACCCATTCTTTTAAACAAAAACGTACGTGAAAAAAAAATTAATCACTTCGATAATAGAAGCACTCCAAAAACTGAATGGAACATTGGTCCAACATGGAACGATATGGAATGAAACGGGGAACGTTTGGAATCGGAACACTGTACATATTTGTGTTGTCGGTACAGCGTATTCTGTTAAGGTTTGCTAAAATATTGTCCGTTTTGCGATATCATGCTTAGTTTTTGAGATGCAAACCATTTTACAAAATTGCGATATTTTAAAATGTCCAGTATCTCCAAAACTAAGCGAGATAAACCAAAACGGACAACATTTTTGCTCCACAGAAATATTAATATACCCTTATAACATAAATAGGCTAGGTCCTAAAGAGATCCCGAGTGGTCAATTTTTTAAAAAACAGCCACAGGGTGATTTCATTATTTTACTTATTTACGTGATAATACAAACTTAAACATATGTTATCGTATAATATAAAGTTAGTTCCTCGTTCCATTTCGTTTCCCGTATTCAGTGTTACAATATACACTCCATTTGTTTTTTAAACAAATGCTTTTTTTGCTCAATTGTAATTAGTTTTTCAGGCATTAGTGTGATTTCATTAGCATTAGTAGGACAAATGCTAATGCCAAAAAAATTTCATTACAATTAAATGGTAATGAAATTTTTTTGGCATTAGCATTAGTTTACTAATGCTATGAAATTCCAATGCTAATGAAAAAATTCCAAGTATGCTAAATTTAGCAACTGGTTTTAAAAAATTAGTAACATACTTTGCTATAATCAGCAACAAAAATTAGTACAAAATTCAGTAATGTATGAAATAAAAAAAAATTTACTAAAATAAAAAATTGTACTAAAAATTAGTACAAAAATAGTAAAGTGCGATTGAAAACTTTTTCTACTAATTTTTTTTTCTAAGTGCAATAATTGAAAGTTGTGCGAATATTGAAAAAAAAATCTGTTAGATTTGCCAGCTTCTACAACCAGTTAGTTCTTAAAAGTAAAATAAATTATACACATATTTATTTTTTTTTTAACGCAGATACAATTTTATAAAATTATAGCATTTTCTTTACAAAAAATTTTATAATTTTGTAAATCCGTATATGAGTTTATTTTATTTATTTCAGTGCAATACATAGTTTGACTTAAAAACTAAGGCTAGAACAATAATTAATTAAAGTTTTCTGAACACTAGATTTACAGAGCCGGCCAATTTGACCGTTTTTGACTTTTAAAGTCAAATATTTTTGAAAATTTTGCTCTAACAAAGCTTTAAATTTAGTGACGATTAATACTAAACTGCAAGTAGAATTATATAGATAAAACTAATTTCGCCATCAGCCCTCGCATATCAGAAATTATGATGTGGTATACCTAGATTTACGATATCAGTCACAATTACCGGTTTTGTTTTGTTTTGTTAAAAAAATTTTTTTTTTTAAAAATAAAAAATTTAAAAACAAATTGTTAGGAAATATGTAAATATGTGTTATCATTAGATTTACATAATTTTTTTTTTGTAGCTTGTGTACAAAAATTCATGTTTGCCGGCCCTCGTATATTCGCTATTTTCATAGCCATTTCTGTATATGAAAAAAAAAGATGTTAGCGACGGACTGATCGTTGCTCAGCCCAAACAGATGGAACTAGTAACTTGATGTTTGGCATGCAGGATTCCTTTGGCATGCAGGATTCCTTTTTTTTTGATATTTAAAAGGGAAAAATTACTTACTCAAACCCCCACTAATGTCCTGCCCAAACTGGCTAGAATTATAAAATTTTTAAAATAGGTTTGGGTTGGAATTTTTGGAATTTCTGCTGGAAACGTGCAAAAAAACATTAAAGAAGGCTTGGATTTTTGATGTTTAAGGGTTAAAAAATTATGCATTAAATGATTGATTTGATATAAAATCCATTAATTTATTGATTTGATATAAAATCCATTAATTTTTTGATTTGATATAAAATATGTTAATATATTTAACAAATCAATGCAATTTTCATGTACCAGTGAAAATGGCCATTTGAGTAAATCTAGGCAAATGTCCGATTGCCGTGAATCTAGTGTTATATTTATATCAATAAATAATGAGTTAAAAAATTTATTTTTTAATAAACTTTAATATAGCTTATATAACGAATTAAGTTTCAGAAAATTTTAATTAATTAAGCTCTATCCAAAGGCTAAAATTTGCAATTCAATATTTTAAAATAAAAATTTACTGTTATTCAATTTTTATAGTTCAATATTGGATATTAAATTCTAAATATGACCGCATAGATAATAAAATTTTAAGCAGTGAATAAACTAATGCATAGAAATTTTTACAAAAAATGCATGCACATGTTAAGTCTGTGTTTAAATTTTTATTAAAAATAAGGCCGATAATTGTTTATTTTTTCAAAATTTACTTTACAAAATGTACCATGTACTTGTTTTAAATACTTTGGAAAGTTTAGAAATTTACTAATGAAAAATTCAATTAAAAATGTTATGAGATTTTGGAGTATTTAGCAATTAAAATGTTCACTTTTAATTTCTCTTAACTTTAACCATTTCTTTAAAATTTTCCATATACTATTGTGAATGGCAAAATATAGAAAAAATGCATATTCTTGGAGTTTTGGTTTTGTGGTGGTTTAAATTGTTTTGGGTTTTAATTTTTTTTTTGTTTGGAGTTTATAGGTTTTTTGCTTGAGGTATTTAAGAATATACCTTGGGCCCTCTAAGATATATTTGATATTTATTTACACATTGTCGTTAAAGAAAATATGTGTATAGATATTAAGGGTATTCACATATTGAGTGATGTAATGAACTTTGACAATGACATCAGTTTTTAAGTTATTTTGTAAATCACTTTATTATCGGACACAATATTTTCTAATAACACTTTAAAATGTAGTTTTCGAATATCAATTATATTCAGAGATGACTCAAGCTATATTCAGACCTCTTGTAGATTAAGTCTGTCAAAATTGTTTTAATCGGACACTTTGACGTTTACTTAACCTAAAATATAAAAAGGCTTAACTTGACTAGGTTCAACTTAGAAATTGTGCCTGAGTAAAAAATTATATATAATTTATGATGTTTTGGTTTTTAAAACTTTCAGTTGCAACTCTGTATTTCTGTAAAGATGATACATAGTTGTATTTGATTAGGGATTTTGTTTAAATACATCTCTGTATGTCAATATGGACGATAAAATGTTGTATATTATAAAAAAAAAACAAGTTTTAAAAATTATGTTTTTTTGTTTTGAAAAAAGGACGCATGCTTCTGATTTTTAAAAAGTATGAATTTAAATTTTTTTTTTAATAGATCTTGGTAAAGTTAAAAATAATGGTTGATATTTTTGAAACATCTTTAAGAAAATATAATTCAAATATCAAAAAATCATTGAATAATTAAAAATTTTACCCACTTATGCCATAAAATATTTAAGACTGCTTTTACATTGCGCTCGAAATCCAGTTCAAAATGGATTTCGACCGTAAATGTAAATGCAGTAATACACGTCTATCAAAATTATACGAAAAAATACCACAAAAAATAGAGAGTTTTCATAAAAAATTTTTAGACGGAAGTTTTTTTAAAATGCTTTACTTTATCATGGAGTAAAGTTTTTAGACATCCAATAATTTTTAGATATTAAAAAGGATTGATTTTTTGCAATATAAAAATTTATCCTAAATTCTAAATAACTTTTTTTTTAATTTTAAAACTTTTTCTTTACAAAAACATTCAAAATTCAGAGTTTATGAACTATTTTTAAAGTTTGCTCTATTATTATTTTAATATTCAGAAATTATCATTTAATTTGATTGAAATTCAAAAAATATCTTTTAAAATTAAAAAAAAATTCAACTAAAATTTGGAAAATCCATTTAAAGTTCAGAAATCACCAATAGAATTTCAGAAAATTCCATTTTTAAAATTTTATATATTTTCCAAATTTTATTTTATACACTCATAGAAATCAACCTGTAAAAATAGCAAAAAAAGCTACAAAAATTCATTTAAAAATGAGCTTGCAGAAAAAACTGGGGGTTTATTATGTACTTCGATTCGAACAGAATTTTCTCATTGAAAATAAAGCAGTAAAAAGTTGTTTTTAATGGATAAATATATTAAAAACGGATAGACAATGATGCAGTAAATGCGAAAAGAAAAAAAAAATATTTTAATTTTAAGTACGGAAATCATTTTACAGAAAAAAAAAAATCAATTTAAATTTTCGAATTTGAACAAAAATATTTAATTTTAAGTACGGAATTCATTTTACAAAAAAAAAAAACATTTTAAACTTTCGAATTCGAACAAAACTATTCGAATCGAATTGCATAATAACCTCCTGCAAAAAGTATCAGAATTTTTTAATAAATGTTAGTAATTTAAGAATAGCAAAAATAAATCTGTTAAATTTACAAATATTTAATTATATTTGAGCTGAATTTTAGTTAATTGAAATTAACAAAACAATCTGCTAAAATCAGCAAAAACATTTACTAAATATTAGTAGACAAAAAAAATCATTAATATATATTATTGGTTTGACCCACCGACCATTTTTGAAAAAAATGAGTTAGGAATGAATTGTATATAATGTAAATATCCTCTTTTTGATTTCGAAAACCGTTTCGCGTTATTTCGTATCATATCAGAGATATTAAGTAACAAATTTGACCTACCTGCAGATTTTGCATACAGAAATTGAAATAACTGCACCTTCTTTATCGTTTTTCATCGATAACAACTTTTTGGCGTATGGGTCAAACCAATAATAAACCGACGATATGTCAAATTTTTAAAGTTTTTTTTTTAATGCGACCAATAGTCTGCCCTTATGAAATCAGTTATCTATAATTTTCGAACAAAAATTTCTGTTGATTTTAGCAAAATAAACCGTTATTTGCATTCTACTAAATTTGAGGAAAATGTAGCAAAAATTTTGTTAATATTGCAGTTTTTGTTTGCTCTTTTGAGGCTACAAATATTTAGTACATATTTAGTATTTAGTACAGAGTAAAATCCTACTTTCAATTAACTAAAATTCATATCGAATATAACTAAAATTTTGTAAAGTTAACAGATTAATTTTGCTGTTCTTATTTTATTAATATTTAGCAAAAAAATCTCCTAAATTTAGCAGTTTTTTCTGCAAGCTATTTTTTTTTCTACTTTTACAGTTTTATTTCTATGAGTGTAGTTTCTGAATTTAATTATTGTTTTCAAATTTTGGTTTAATTTTTACTATAACAAAAATTTTTCAAAATATTTTTTATTAAATTTTAGAGTTTTCTTTAAAAAAAAAAAAAAAAAAACACAAATAAAATTTAAGTTTTTCATTTACAATACTGAAATTTTAAATTTTCATTTGATTGATATTCAAAAATATTTAAAATTAACAGACTTGGGCGACGTCAATTACATTTCACAATCGTTCACTTGTGATATTTTTCCATATCATTAATTATATCAGACTTACGCTCACACTTGTGAGCTTAATCGCTTTCTTGAAAATTTGTAAAATTTTTAATACCAGACATGGGGATTAGTAACAACATCTGGGTATTTAATTACTGGGCAATTACTCAATTACATGTAATTGAACATAAAGTAATTGAACTGTTATTAAATACACAGATATTGGAATTATGTCCCATGTCTGGTATTGACAAAACAGAAAATTTTCCCAGGAAACGTTTAAGCCCACAAGTGTGAGCGTAGGTCTGAAACTTTAAAAGATATAGAAAAATTTCACAAGTGAATGATTTTTAAATGTAATTGACGTCGCCCAAGTCTGAAAATTAAAAACAAACAAATTTAATTTCAGAAAAAATTATTTGAATTTCAGAAATCATAAATAAAAATTTTGAAAATTATTTTTTTTATCCTCGGATTCCTTGTATAAATAAATAAAACTATTTTCATTCATTTCATTCAAAAACAGGCAACCCTATGCTTGCCAAGGCAAGGTACCCTGCAGTATTTTTTGGTGTGCATAAATAGAAATTCAGAAAATTTAATTTTACAAATTTTATATGATATTTTCCGAATTTAAATTGATCATTTCTGAGTTTGAAAAGCGTAAGATCTTAACTTTAGCTGATGCTTTCTAAATTTCATATGAAAATTCACAATTTCAAATGATAAATTCTAAATGTTAATTAATATTTTGTAAATCACGATTTCAAAAGATGTGAAAGACAAATTTTTCAAGAATTTTAAATTATTTAAGAATGTAAAGAACTAATTTTTATACGGCAAAATAACATTCCAGATTTAATTTTGGTTTAAAAATCCGCCGAGTTGCATTTTCGCCGTTTTAACTACGAAAAATTTCTGTCAACCTTCATTTAAAAAATTATTGTTTTTACTTGAATAAAATCAAAAGATGTCCTTGAAAATTATTTATCTAAACTAAACTTAAGACTAAATTAACTTCAAAATTCACTTATTGACTTTCTTTAATATTACCCGTATTTTTGGAATCTGCTGGAATTTTGTGCTGTGTAATTTGTTGACGCTTGCGACAGCCCTCGGCTGTATGACCCCGATAATTACAGTAAGCACATCTATTGGGTTTTTTGTTTGCCATTTCATTATTTGCCAATTCTAAATTATTCAGTTCTATATTACGGCCTTTTTCGAGAAGTTCGCAAAAAGTTTTCACATCTTCACGTCGCATGAATTGACGATATTTAATATTTAGTAGACCGTAAATAAAATCAATTTCAGTAGTTTCATCGTGCCTTCCTTCGGGTAGTTGAGCCAAAAGATTTCTTTTATCAATTACAAAAGCATTAATTGATTTATCATTTTGTGCTGATTCAAAAATTTCCATATACAATTGATAAGCCGATTTTTTGGGGGAAAAATGTTCTCGTATAAGCTGGATGCATTCTTGCCAAGTTTCAGCTTGTTTTTTTATGCCCTGCCACCAGGTGCTGGCGGTGTCTTTAAACAGTAACGATATACCCTTAAGAGCATCGTCATTGGAAATTTGTTCCAACTCCTTAAACGTTTCAACACCATTAATAAATTCTTCAACCGCATCATGATCGTATTGACCATAAAATCTTACGTGACATTTAGACATAGTTGATTTTTGTGTTAAAGAGGCCAATAATTCTTTAGTGGCATCCAAATTTGGTAGGCCAGTAGTTGTTGACATGTCACGATTAAGAAGAATATCTTTTAATAAATCAATTACTTGTTTTATTAGTTCCTCTGTAATTTCTGCCATTGTCAGGGATGTTGTTGGTAATATTTTGAAGTAAAATTTAAATCCTTTGCCGTTTCTATTTTGACTTTTCCGTTAAAAGCGTTAGTTGTTGTAAATGCGCTGATGGTCGTTAATAGACTGAGGATTGTTCCAATCGCTTAAAATTATTTAAATGTAAAAAATAAAATGTTTTATTCTCATGATTGAAATTGTACACTTTTTGTATACAAAACATGATAATCTTATCGTTTATGAAAATGTAAAGTATACAATTTACTTAAGAATAAAAAAATATACACTCAAAAATAGAGTCAGTAAAGTCAGCAATATTTTTGCTGGGAGGATGCTTGAATTGAATTGAATTGCTGGGTGGATTCATGCAGTAAAATTGCTAATATCAGCAAAAAAAAGTTTGCTAAATTCAGCAAAATGTTTTTGGAATTTATTTTTTCCTGATATTAGCAATTTTACTGCAAGGATCCTCCCAGCAATTCAATTCAAATTACAAGAAATTGAAAAATTTTACACAAATTCGTGTGTTTATACATTTTCTAGAAAACAAACAAAAAACTGAAATAATTTTAAATAACTGTGTATAACTTTTATTTTTACTGATAGTTAAAATTTGTACATTCATTTTTAACTTACTATTGATTTGTTCTTATGGATTTGTTAGTTATTTAAACGATACGAGGGCGGATCAAGTCCGTGACTTCCCTCGTAGTTAAATAAAACGCAACACTGCTCCCATCAGGTACCACCTGTAAATGAGCAAGTTCCGTTATTTACTTTGCGTTTTACAGCTGTTCAAAACATACAACCTCGTGGATTTTTTTAAAAATGGAAAAATCTGAATTTTGAATACTCACTAAACATTATTTTTTGCGAAAAAAACCATCAATCAAACCAAGGAAAAGCTTGATAAATACTATGAGGAATCTGCACAATCGATTTCAATGGTAAAAAAGTGGTTTACTGACTTTCGCTGTGGTCGCACAAGTACAAATGACGCTGAACATTTTTTACGTCCAATTGTGGTCAATGCACCCGAAAATGTCGAAAAAATCCACGATATGATGTTGGCCGATCGAAGAGTAAACGCGCGTGAGATTGTTGATGCCATAGGCATTTCATATGGCAGTGTGTTTTCGATTTTAAATGATCAGTTGGGTTTAAGAAAGCTTTCTGCAGATGGGTGCCGCGTTTGCTCTCAATTAACCATAAACGTAATCGTGTCCAAAAAGGTGATGGCAACAGTTTTTGGAATGCACGCGGGATAATCCACATCGATTACCTTCAAAGGGAAAAAACAATAAACGGCGAATATTATGCCAACTTCAAATTAACGAGGATTTTAAGAAAAACGACCCCATATGGCCAAGAAATGCCTATTTCATGGAACTAAAAATTGGAGAAACGTTGGACTAAGTGTATTGAGCTAAAAGGAGATTTTGTTGAAAATTTTTTTTTTTACGAAAAAAACTGTGTTTCATTTAAAAAGTCACGGACTTATTGATCTGCCCACGTATTTAAAAATAAATAAAAAGATACATTTGATTTAAGTGAAAAGTAAGTAAAGCGGATTTTAAGTGATTTATCTTTTATGTTAAATTACATTTTCAGTTAATTTAAACTACAAACTATTTTGAGTGTACGTGAATATTAACGAAATGTCTTTACCAATCAACAAATTTGAATTAAATTGGCATCGATTTAGTAATGCATTGCATATATTTATAAAAATACATATTTTGCTATTTTTGTTGCATATTTTGCTATAAATGCATATTTTTAATTAAAATTAAATTGTGTTTTTGCATAATTTTTATATTTTATAAAAAAAATATTTTTTGAGTTTTATCGATTAGAGGAAAATAACAGGCCAATAAAATAATAAACTTTCTGTCGGCAATTTTTTAACAACTTTTTAAAGCGTAGAGATATCCTGGCACGTAGCCAGGTTTTTACTGTGTAATGAAAACGAATTAAAGTTTTTAAAATTGCAAGTAAGTGAAATATGTGAATTATGTAAAGAATGTAATGTAAATAATGTAAAATATGTAATGTAAATAGTGTTAAAAATATAAACAATAAAAATAATGTAAATAATGTATGAAATAAAAATTTTTTGTTTTTAATTTATAACGAGCTTCCAACCTCCTAATATTTACAAAAATAAAGCAAATCAAACATATTAGCTAGGTTGATACTAGTATTTCAATCTGGCTAAAGATCTCATAAGAACCCGAAGTTTTAGAAAAGTTAGAGCCTCCATAATAGGCAGAACTTTAACAAAAAATCTATTAATCATTAATTTTGCTCAATTCTTGCCTTCTTAGTAATCAATCACGTGGTTATGGTATTGTCCTAACAAGCATCATGACGTTACTAAACTTTAAAGACCAATAATGTTCTATTTATATAAAAAGAATTAAGTTTTTACTCTGGCTCAAGTAATATTTTTTACAGTTTTGTTAGTTTTTTTTATATACATATATCGAGATTATTTTTGTGTTATTTTTAATTTATAACGAGCTTCCAACCTCCGTATATTTACAAAAATAAAGCAAATCAAACATATTAGCTAGGTTGATACTAGTATTTCGATCTGGCTAAAGATCTCATCAGAACCCGAAGTTTTAGAAAAGTTAGAGCCTCCATAATAGGCAGAACTTTAACAAAAAACCTATTAATCATCAATTTTGCTTCATTCTTGCCTTCTTAGTAATCAAATCAATGTGGTTAGGGTCTTTTCCTAACAAGCATTTCACCGAGGAAGGATATCCTGTCTGACAGAATGTTTTGTTTGATGTCCTGTAGGATGTCTTGTTTGATGATTTTTGTGACTATTTACACACAAAAAAATAAAATTTCTATTTTTTTATAAAAAAGTTCATATTTTTAAAGGTTCATACTATTTATAAAATTTACTTACTATTTATGAAGTGTTCCTAGTTTCACTAGCATTTATGAAAAGGTACATAAAATTCCCAGTTTTATTGCAATTTTTGCAAGATTTTGTACATTGGCAAATTTTTTAAGTACTTTTTTATAAATATTCAGTGTTTCTACATATATTTAAGGAACCTTGTCATAATTTACGAGACACAAACTTTCAACTAAACTATTTTATTTTATTTTATTTATTTATGATTTTTTTTTTGTGTGTATATTTAAACTACTTATTGTAGAGTGCTTAGGAAATTATAATGACGTGTACTTGTGAAAATGTGAGATTCCTTGTTGCCGATCTCATATTACTTCTATACAATAGCCACGTATTTATTTATTTTTCTTTGGTTCAATAATGTTTACTTTATGAGGGATTTCACAGTTCACAGTTTTTACAATTTTTTTTTTAAATTTACGATAAACGCCAATTTACTTCTTAAAAAAAACCATCCTCGAAATTAGTTTTATACTACCCAGTGTAGAAAAGCATTATAGAAACATGTGGTTACCTATATGCTTACCAGGATGGATAAAAATAATGAGTCTAAAAATAAATTTGTGGAATTTTTCTCTTGTTAGCATGAGTGATTGTGAGTCAAAATTCATACAAGTTCACATCTCGAATTTAAAGAGACAAAGAGCTAGTTTTGATTCAAAAACTAGAAGTTTTCAAAACTACAAGTTTTCTGTTATAAAAATCAGTTTTCAGGTTAATTTAAAAACCCACAATAGATTCTATTTCACAACCGCATCGCTGGACGCTTTTTTAATGTCAATATTTATGGAAATAAACGACAAGCTCTTATTCTGTTTTTTGGTTGCCCTAGTAATAACCTAAGTCATTTTAGTAAATAGACAATTTTAAAACGCTTTAAATAGATAAACTAATTTTTTTTTTTGAAAAAGTATTTTTATATATAACACAGTATAGACTATAAATTTTTTATTCACTTTTAGTAGAGAGCCAACGCACCGCCATCTTCAATTCACTTCAATCATGCTTTAGACGACATTTATGTCAATTTTAATTCTTTCGGCAATTCTTTATTGCATTTGGCTTCTCATCTATTTTCATACACTCTTTAGCATAAAAGATCCCAAAAGTCCTGAGTTGGACGTGATTTTGGGACGTTTGGAGAATTTATTTTTTTGAAATTATTTTTTTTTTGAAAAAGTATTTTTATATATAACACAGTATAGACTACATATTTTCAATTCACTTTTCGTAGAGAGCCAACGCATCGCGAGCTTCAGTTCACTCCAATCATGCTTTGAACGACATTCAATATTAATTCTTTCGTCATTTCTTCAGGGCAATTGGCTTCCCAACCATTTTCATACACCTTTTGGCATAAAAGATCCCAAAAGTCCTCAATTCGACGTGCTTTTGGGACATTCGAGTATTTGCGTATTTCGGTACAAAAGATACGTTTTTTGCATTAAGCCAGTCTAACGTCTTTTTGGCATATCTAACGACAGATTGCTCAATCTGGCCAAAATAATATGTCGTATTTAGAGTATCTATCTCTGACAAAAATTTTCCAGTTTTACTAAACGTTTATTAATGTAATCATCCGCGTTTACAGCCAAAGCTTTTGAATCCTGGATGTAAAGTTGTGACATAACTTTTGCCGAAATGGCTGCACACACTAGTTCTTTTGGTTCAAACTTCGCTTTGGCCGAATACCGCAAATTGTTGGGAGTATTTTTCAAGTAATCACAATAAAATCCAAGCATAATAAAAGTAATTTATTTTTAATTTATAACGATCTTCCAACCTCCGTATATTTACAAAAATAAAGCAAATCAAACATATTAGCTAGGATGATACTAGTATTTCGATCAGGCTGAAGATCTCATCAGAAACCGAATTTTTAGAATCCTATAGATTAGGCAGAGCTTTAAAAAAAACCTATCAATTATCAATTTTGATCCATCCTTGTCTTCTTAGTAATCAAACACGTGGTTAGGGTATTTTCATAACAAGCATCATGACGTTACTAAACTTTGAAGACCAAAAATGTTTTATTTATACATATAAAAAAAATTTAGTTTTTACTCTGGGTATCAATTATGTGTCTTTTTATTTATTTGTCGTGTGTCGTAAAAAATATACATAATTGATACCCTGGCTCAAGTAATATTTTTTACAGTTTTAAAAGTTTTTTGTTTTTATATACATCGAGATTATTTTTATGTTATTTTTAATTTATAACGTATTTTTATCATCAAAATTTTTTTTCCACGAAGTTTTTTCTTAGTTGTCTGGATTTTGTTGGTATTTCTGCCAATTTTTTTTTACTATATTTGGGTACTGGTAGTGTTTTACGTACATTTGGAGTAAGTTTTTGCGAATTGTTTCCTTGGAAACTCGAAATTTTCCGACCAACTTACGATTTGATGCCCCAATTTGATTAACCGCCGATTATTTCAATTGTTATTATTTTTGGACGTCCTTTCTTTTTTTATCCCGGTTGATGCAACTCCATTTTCGAACCGTTTAAATATGGAATATATTGTGCTACTTGGCACTTGTTCCTTAAGGAAATGATGTAACCCTTTGTTTTTAAGACACCGTCGAAGTATGTTGTAGACATTTTTTCTTAAACTGTTTTGTTCAACCACTTTCATTTTGAATTTTTTTATTTTTGAATATTTACAACAACAAAATCATTCCTACTTAGCAGTAATATATTTGAATTTTATCCATTTACTTAGTTGGCATAGTATATGGCAGTAATTCAACATCGAAAAGTGATCCATTGAGCATGGTTAAATAGTTGTGTGTATTAAATATTTGGCTTTTTTGCTTACTCGTTACTCAAAATAACTACTCGGTGTTTTAAAAGTAGCTTTTTGCACAGGAAAAATATGAAAAAATGCGATTAGCATTAAAATACAACTCTGCTAGAAGTGAAAGCCTTATTCAAAAGTTAAAATTCAAAAGTTAAAAAAAACATAATTTTAATTTTTAATAAAAATTATATCAAACTTGTATAAAAGACAAAGTACAGTCTAGTTTACTTCCCCCTGTTTTTGTTTATATTCAAAACAAAAAAAATAAAAAGGAGGAAAAAAACAAAAAACGTGTATTGAATATCCACGTAAGGTGGACCTTGCACATAACAAATAAATTTTCAATTTATTTTTTGATCAATGGTGATAATCTTTAACTTCGAGCTCATATATTAGTTCTCATGTAGTGAGTAAACTAGTTTATATGAATGTTTGATGTTTGGCATGGGATTGTTACCTCTTTCAAAACGTGTTCTGATGATGGGAACCTAGAAAATTCCCGAAATAGATCTATCAACACATTCCTGGAAGGGTCAAATAATAAATTTGAAAACAAAAAACTCTATAGATTATTTGTTAGGCCAATATCATAATAAAGAAATATAGAGTATGGCCTCGAACTTGAATAATTTTCATTTTCATTGCACAATTAAAGGTCGGAAAAAAAAACATAATTTTTATTTTTAATAAAACTTATATCAAACTTGTTTAAATAGTTAATAAAAAAAGTCTACAAACATTTTTTTAAACAATAAATTTTCAATAAAAGTGAAAATGTTTAAACAAATATTTTAGAAATTAAAATAAATTCAATATTAAAAACTGGTAACAGTATATAGTAGTATCGAGTATACTCTATAAAAATATAGAGTATATTGAAAAGTAACCGAAGTTGCCAGCACTAGTGTCTTTAAATTTTTCTGTGCGCATATCTGTGAGAACCCTAATGATATTTAAATATTTAAATTGCTCCATTAATGCGTATTTTAAAAAAGGCGAAATATGAATATAAACAATAAATTAATTAGAATTATTTAAAAAATTTTTAACGAGAATTTTATTTATGGTATATTATGAGGGCAAGTTTTTTTTTTTGACACGAAAAAAGTTAAAAATGGCAGGTAAAATAGCACGTAAAACCATTAAAAATGGCACAAAAAATGGCAATATAGCCGCAGGTTGTTGAAAAATGTATAAAATAGAGACAATCTGACAATTATAAATACACAAATAATGATACAATTTAAATGGAAAATCACTGATGCCGCCTGTCCATAAAAAGAGTCAGTCTGATTTAAAAATGAATAGTGTTTTTAATTTTTAGAGAAAAACCTTTATTCTTCTTCTTAACCTCAACATTTCTAAATATATAGAAAAAAAGAAAATTTTGATACAAATGAGGTTTGTGATTTTTTTGGAAATCAAATGCAATTTTGAAATTACTTTTGGTTTTTTTTTTGAATAACAAGTGGAAATGGTGTAGATTTTTCGAACCCTCGTCAATTTCTAGATGGGTATATATATCGTGTAAATCGAGGGATAAGTGTAAAGATTTTTTTACCAAACAAATTCTTAAAACATCTGTTTACACAACATTTTCGTAATGAAACATTGCTCTATAAATCTGTAAAGTTTGGACCAATGACGTGTTCTTAATGAGTTTAAGACAAAATAACATAAAACTTAGTTTAATCAATTTAAAACTCGATAGACTTTTGTAATAATATACACTTTGTTAAAAAACAATTTTATTGAAATTCATATACATTTACATGAGATTACAATTTTATACTTATAAATTTAAAAATTTTTAGTTTTTGAGATATTTTTCACTAGCTTTATTGATTTTTAGAGTTTGTAAATTTTAATTGTTGTGTCGTCCTTAGATTCGCCTTTAGATATTTTTTTTTAACTACACCAATAGTAGCAGCTGCTGCAAGATGAGCCATTTATGCGTAAAATTGTAAATTGCAATATTTGTTTATGTGAATTACAACGTTTTCCCAGATATTGAAATTTGAAACTGATCACCATTCAAATTTTATTTAAAAAAGTAGTAAAGAGAGTTCATATATTGAACAATTACCTTAATTTTATAAAGTTTCGGGAAATTTAAATTTTTACAATTTCGAATATTCTCTCAAATTTATTCTTTTACAGAATTAAAATTCTTATTCCAAAATTTTTTCGAAAAAATTCCATTCAAATAATGCCACCGACACTGTTTGGATTTATATGCACGTTTCTCGGTTTTTAATTCAAGATCTTTTTTTATATTAGACTTATTCACTTTATTACTAATACAAATTTTACAATGACATTGATGAATTGCGTTGTAGTTTTTATATTTTAAAAGTGCCGCCATTTGTGCCATTTCTGCAAAACCAGCCATCATACTTGTAGTAACCTTTGTTGAAGACTAATTTAATAAAATTCAAACGTTAATCGTTTTATATAAATATTAATTTTTTATCTTTAAATAATGAGAAGGGAAATTTCTCACATATTTCAAAAAACTTATTGGTGAAAAGGAAAGTTCCCTAAGTTTAAAAGTGATTTTCTTTGTTGTTTAAAGAAACTGAAATGTTTACGATAAATACAAATGAGGTAATTCACAATAAATGCCCGGATGCAACAGCCGATAAAATAGTTATAAAACCAGTGTTGCCCCTACTGAATCAATTTTCTACTTTAAATATTCACAATATATTAATTATACTTTAAATATTCACAATATATTAATTATACGGTCCTTAACTCATTAGCGGCACGCTATAAATCCGCGGGACATTTTTTGACCAAACTTTGTTGACATGTAAAAATTAATTAAATTTTAGAATTTTTTTTTTCACTATTTTTCAACGAAAACGAAAAAACTAAATTTAATTTTTAAAAATTTGGACTGTCTTTAGTTTACGACTCTGATATGTAAGCTGAGTCGTACATTTTATTTTATGTTTGTCAAACACGCCCCCTTTAGAGGCAGCAAGACTTAAAAGTTAATTTTTTTATGTTACTGTTTTACCCAAAATTGCTTATTCGTTCGGGAAAAATTATATATCATTGGAAAGCTTATAAAATCTTCTTTCGCATGATACACGAGGGCGGTCCTAAAATAAGTCGACATGACGTTTAGATGGCGACAGTAGTTTGATAAAAATTTCTTTGGTGAACAGTAGCAACGCTATAAAACATATGTTTTAGGTTTCAAGGTGCCACGTTGTTTAATATTTTTTTTTGAGCCATCAAAAATAAACGATCTCAGTGAATTTGTAACATACATGGGACTAATAAATAAGTGGACTAATAAAATAATGATTTCATTACCATTACATTGATATCAATAGTAATGAAATTATTTTCATTATCATTTTTTTAATTAATAATAATGATTTGAGGATTTAATGTCATTGATTAATGAAAATGGTTTTAAATTGCATTGCCATTAATAATGAATCAATTAAAAAAAAATAATTACCATTGAAAAATAGACTATTAAAATTGTGAAAAATCATCAGACTCATGCTAATTTGAAATAAGATATTAATTTTCTGAAACGGAACGAGTGAAATTGGAACACTAAACACAAAACAAATTTTTGCTCCTCATGAGAATTAATGAACTATTCATACAAATAGACAAGGTCTGAGAAGAATCCCGAGGGATTAACATTTTATGAAACAAACACAAGTTGTCTTAATTATTTGTTTACCCATATATGTACGTACGTGAAATTCAAATTTAAACACTCCGATAACAGAATGGAACATTGTGCCAAAATGAAACGTTATGGAATGGCCGTATTAAATGGCCGATATTTCCAAAAATAAGCGAGATTGAGCAAAGCGCACAAAATTTTTTCTCCATAGGAGTTTTAATATACCCTGCTAATAAACATAGGCTAGGTAGAGATTCGAAGAGATTAATTTTTTATGAAACAAACATATTTTGAGTGTGGTATAACTTTTATTAAAAATAATGTTTTTTCGACCTTTACTTGTGCAATGAAAATGAAAATTATTCAAGTTCGAGCCCATACTCAATATTTCTTTATGATATTGTCCTAACAAATAATCTATAGAGTTTTTGCTTTCAAACTTATTAATTGACCACTTTCAGGAATGTGTTGATAGATCTATTTCGGGAATTTTCTAGGTTCCCATCATCAGAACACGTTTTGAAAGAAGTGACAATCCCATGCAGCACATCAAGCTCTCATATAAACTAGTTTTCTCACTAAACGAGAATGTGCTCAAATTTTTTCGGTAATGGCATTTTAAGGATAACGCATGTTAAATTATTTCTTTAACGTTCTTTTAGCAATAATTGTATTTTAGTTATTTCGGTTACGGTTATACCTTTTGCACTTCTAGAGATAGCCCACAGTGGTAAGCGTATTTATTGTATAAGCGTATAATTAAAACAAGTTTTAAATTTATTTTTGATCAATGGTGATAATCTTTAACTTCGAGCTCATAGTTAAAGAAGTTAAAGATTATCACCATTGATCAAAAATAAATTTAAAACTTGTTTTAATTATACGATTATACAATAAATACGCTTACCACTGTGGGCTATCTCTAGAAGTGCAAAAGGTATAACCGTAACCGAAATAACTAAAATACAATTATTGCTAAAAGAACGTTAAAGAAATAATTTAACATGCGTTATCCTTAAAATGCCATTACCGAAAAAATTTGACAAGATAAAACAAATATTCGCTGTTAATAGATATATCTTCCTAAAGTTTGATCATAAACTAGCCAGTCAGTAGAATTCGGGCATAATGGGGCTTAAAAATATCAGTGGTTCACTGACATTCCCTGAAATAATGTTAGGAAAAAAACTAAATTGCCATTACCGCTAAAATACCAATATAAGTAAAATACCGTTAACGCTAAAAAATAGATACCAAACTAACTGAAATATCGTTACCCCTAAAATAACGTTACCGAAATAAACGAAAATAGCGTCGCCTTACCGATACCCGCATCGAATCGTCTACCATCTGTGATAATAACCGATTTGCTAATAATTTTTAACCTCTTAATGGAATCAGAAATTAAGATTATGTGCCAAGTTTCAACCAAATCGGATACAATTTTTGGATATCCGTCAAAAATGTTTTTTTTTTACATTTTTTTGAAAATGTTAAACTTTTTTATTATTTATAACGATCTTCTAACCTCCGTATATTTACAAAAATAAAGCAAATCAAACATATTAGCTAGGTTGATACTAGTATTTCGATCTGGCTAAAGATCTCATCAGAACCCGAAATTTTAGAAAAGCTAGAGCCTCCATACTAGGCAGAGCTTTAACAAAAAAATATTAATCATCAATTTTGCTCCATTCTTGTCTTCTTAGAAATCAAACACGTGGCTACGGTCTTTTCCAAACAAGCATCATGAAGACCAAAAATGTTCTATTTATATAAAAACTTTTATTTTGCTGTAAAATATTTCTTAATGAACGTATTGTAATGAAACTTAATACTAAGCTGTACGTTGCTTTTGTTTTTATTAAAGCATAAAAAATATGTATAGGACTAAAGGAAACCACAGAATTACCAAAAAACTTTAAAAATTTCCTAAAATGGGATTTTTTACATTTATTGCTGTCTTGTCCACATTTAAAGCGATGTTTAAAAAGGATAATGCTGTATTTTTTACACTAATTTGAAGGAGAAAAAATTGATTAAAACTGAAATTTGATTAAAAAATGGTCGAATTCGAAGCTGTCTTTGGGGAGAACAATAACCAACTGGGAAATATAATTTCCATAAAACGCAACTATATTTAGTAGACTTTCAGAAAAACATAAACGCTATATGTGTTCCTAAAGAAACTTTTAATCTGGAAGCAAAAGAGTCTTAATACCTTTTTCAGCAAAAAATTACTAAAATCACATTAGCTGGATTCATGTAATGTCGTATATATACAGTGTAGAAACGGTAATGACAAGACATTACTTTTATCACTACCAGTAATGACATCATTTACTCTCTGCCTTACTTTAAAACATATATATATATATATATATATATATAATGACATACTAATAGCTAGTGAATTTTCTCATTATTTCAATACAAAAAATAATGCGTTACCCATATGCACTTATTTGTATCATTATTTTGAATATAAAGTAATGATCTACAATTTTTTAGAAATTCTGTTTTTAGACTCATTATTATTTCACCTCTATTTTTGAATTTTTGTTAGCTGGAATGTAATGGCAATTTGTGCAAGCAAAACATATATGTTTTTATCTATCTAGTATACCATATCGAGATAGCTTTGATGGTAGAGCGGTTGACTGACAACTAACTAAATTTTCAATAAAAAAATACTTTTTTTTTATTAAATTTAGTTATATTTTTAAATTTAATTTCAGACCCATTGTTTTTGTCCATAACCAATTGATCATTTCTAGTATGTCATTATTTTGCGCGACATTCCCAAATAAAAGTAATGAGATTTGTAATGGCAAGTGTTAGTACTTGCCATTACCAAATATCTTATTATATAACCACTTATATGATAATGCTTTTCTACACTGGGTAGTGTAAACATCGTAATTTTACAACATTAGTGTCAAAGAAGTTTTGCCAACCCTGGGAAGTTTATTATACATTTTGTTTTGTATTTTTTTTTCAATGGGGGTATTCATAATACGTATTTCCAGGTACGAAAAATAACAATTGTTACCGAAATTTTAATATAACTAAAATAGAATATTTTATTATAAGCAACTAAAACAATTATTTTTTAATTTTTTTTTTGAAACGTTTGATACTTTCAAACAAATTGTATATAAACCTTCCAGGGTTGATAAAAATCTTTATGACACTAATGTTATTAAAATACGATGTTTACATATACACAACATTAGTTACATGAATCCGGCTAATGTTTAAAACATTTAAAATATATAAATAAATAACTGTTTTGATTGTTCATAATAAAATATTTTAGAAGAAATTAACGAATTGTATTTCAAATCCGGCAAAAACTGTTAATTTCTGTACCTGAAAATACGCTTTGTGTATTTATAAACCAACTACTAAGCATGCACTTAGAATACTATGTAGGTAAAGAACACTGCCAATGTAGTTAAAAACAAATGAAATTTCATTTAAAGAAATGACGACTTGCATTTCAGTAAATTCATCTAACATTGTCATTTGTTTTTTAATGTTCAAAAAATTACTAACAATTGTAGTACAAATGAACTACATGTTAGTAAAAAAAAATAAGCAAACAACAAAAAACTACTGTCAAACATTAATGTGAAATCATAAAACACATGTGGTTTGTTTTTTTAAATGAACTAAAATGTTAGTAAAAAATTTAATTTGTTCTACAAATAACTGACATTTACATTAAGAATAAAGAAATTTTATAAACAACTAAATATTTTTAAAGCAGAAGTTCCCTGAGTATATGAGTTTCTCAAATCTCCTTAAATATAAATCTTTAATATTTTTTCATAAAATTATTTTGGATAAGCAACCGGATTACATCTTTGATAGAATTAAATTCGGCCGCAGTGCACGCGGAAGAAGAATTATTCAGATAAAACATAAATATCTTTTATCGAAAAGACAATTCTTAATCTCAACTATAAGTCTTTGGAACAACATTCCTTATAATACTCAAACTATAAGCAATGCAGTTACGTTTAAAAGGGAGTTAAAAAAATTATTTTCTTAAAACTATCATTTAATTTGTTTTTTTTTTTTTTGTTATATGTAATTTTTTAATTTTTAATAATTATATTTCATTAATACATTTCATACTTTTTTGTATCAAAATCAATTGAACTATTTAAAATTCATATTATATGTTTATTATGTATCACAATATTTAGATCAGGTTATTTTAACTTTTATATCAAAAGCTAAATTGTAAACTTTATATCACTAGCACTGTCATTTATAAGATTTCAATCTTGTTGTGCTAGGCTTATCAATTGAATAAAAATAAAAAAAAAAAAAAAAAATAAATAAAATGAATACCCTCATTTTTTTATAATATTGCATTGAATGTTTATTTGTTTAATTAAATAACTTGGTAATATCACCAATTGGACTTGATTTGCCATTTCCAGTGCCAACAACCAGGACCAAGTTATTGCAAAAATGCAAAATTTTGATTTTCAAGTGCGAACAACTTTTGTAATTCAAGATAACCCACGTATTTATTGTTGGTACTCATAGGCAGATTTTAAAAATGTTTCGGTTTTGAAAATCGGTTGACAAGCTTTAAACATTTTTGAATATCCGAAGTGTCTTACTTTGGTGTCTAATTGATCAGCGCCTAATGGTTCTAGTGGGCCCTTCTTTAAAACTTAAGCTTCAAATTACGTTGATTATATCTTAAATTACGTTGATTATTATGGCAAACCATATCAGCTAATAATAAATGGCTGAATTATATTCAAAATATTTGAGATTCACCCCACTGTGCAATATAAAAATACTTTGTAAATTTTGAGAATTTCCGAACAACCGAAATTTTTAGCGATTTGCAAATGCCTCAAACGTAAATAACATTCAAACTTTTTAAACATATTTTTCGAACTTTTATTGAAAAACAATTTGTGTATATTTGCATTGAATATAAATTAAAACGTGCTCAATTTCTTACTATAGTTTTTTTTAGCTGAGAATTCTTTGGTTTTTTCTATCGATTTCCGTCATTTTTCATCCTCAGCTAGTGTTGGCAGTTACAGCATTTATTGCTTTTTTTGCTCGATTGTGAATTTCTTCTAATTGTTCTGGAAAATAATAGAATTTAATTTAAATTTTAAATTGATTGGGTTTTTGTAGGAGAGTAGTTTATTTTTATATACAAATTAATAAAACTTACACTTTTTGTATTCTTACTTCTCGGCATTTTGAAAGGTACATTCATCTCCATATTCGTTAAAAAGGGTATTCACTGCATATGTTTTAATCTTGCAAAAATGTGAGATTTAAAAATTGTATCACCTGTGAAGTAAGCGACTGGTTTAAAATTAAAATAAAGCACAACATCAAAAATTATATTATTTGGCAGTTACAGCATTTATTGCTTTTTTTGCTCGATTGTGAATTTCTTCTAATTGTTCTGTAAAATAATAGAATTTAATTCAAATTTTAAATTTATTGCGTTTTTGTAGGAGAGTAGTGAATTTTTTTTTGTATACAAATTAATAAAACTTACACTTTTTGTATTCTTACTTCTCGGCATTTATACCAACCACCTCCATATAAGGTAATATTGCCGCCCATATCACGATCGATATAATGACGATTTTGTAAGGTACATTCATCTCCATATTTGTCGACAGCCTGTCCAGCAAATTTAACTAAATATTTAAAATTTGACATTCTTTTTACTAACTCTAATATACAACTAAAGTATTTGAAATTTTCCCTTCACTTTTATAGACAGATATTGTAAGTAAGAAAAAGGTAAATTCCCTAATTATTATCAAAATATTGTTAGTTAAAAAGGAAAATTCCCTAATATTTTTACAAAGTTGGAGTTTTTTTGTTAATATAACATTTCTATTGAAAGAAATTGATAAGAGTTAATAAGGGTATTCACTGCATATGTTTTAATCTTGCAAAAATGTGAGATTTAAAAATTGTATCACCTGTGAAGTAAGCGACTGTTTTAAAATTAAAATAAAGCACAACACTCAAAAATTATATTATTTGATTAAAACATTAATACTACACTCATAAAAAAAAATCCCGTACAAATATTTGAAAATTCAGCTACGACAGAAAATAGTACCAGAATTAACGCCAGCAGAATTTTGAATGACGTTGAGAATCAAAGCCAGCTAAAATTTTAGTGACCTAAATTTTATAAAAACCAAATTTAAGTTCACAGTTGTGTTGAATCAACAGAAAATTTTTGCTAAAAAGATTTTTGTGGATCTGACCAGAGGCAAGTACATTACCAGGGACAGAAACGTTGTGCATTAAAAAAGAGTGTTTTAGGCGCATACATTCATAGAAAAGAACTTGTAAAAATAGCAAAAAAAAAACTAATAAAAATTAATTAAAAATAATCTTCCAGAAAAAAAAACTGCTAAAATTAGCAGATATTTCTACTATATATTAGTAATGTCAGAATAGCAAAAATAAATTTGTTGAATTACAAATATTTAGTTATATATGAGCTAAAGTTTAGTTTACTAAAAACCACAAAATAATCTGCTGAAATCAGCAAAGACATTTACTAAATATTAGTAGACAAAAAAACATTAAAAATTGTGAAATTTGTAAAGTTTTTTTCTTATGAAAACACCAATCTACACTTTTTTTTGAAAAAATTTATGTTGATTTTAGCAAAATAAACTGTTATTTTCATTCTACTAAATTTGAGGTAAATATAGCAAAAATGTTGTTTATATTTCAGTTTTTGTTTGTTATTTTGAGTCTACGAATATTTAGTAAAAGTTGTTGCTAATTTTACGGAGTAAAATGCTTTTTTTGAATCAACTAAAATTCACAACGGATATAACTAAAATTTTGTAAAGTTAACAGATTTATTTTTGCAGTTATTGTTTTGTTAATATTTAGTAAAAAAAATCTGATAAATTGAGCATTTTTTTCAGCAAGTTTTTTTTTTACTTTTTCTGCTATTTTTACGGTTTTATTTCTATGAGTGTAATTTGCAAATAATAATTAGAATATTTCATTGTATCTCTAATGCATAAAAACATCATAACTGGAATATAGTTCGGAATTTTGACTTTGCATTTTAAATAGGCTGTAGGAAATACAAATTTTTATTGTAATTAAAAGCAAAAAATGTAGTTTTTTTGTTAAAAAAATATTTTTAAAATACCGAAAAAATTACTGTTAAAAACAGTAGTTTTTACAACTTATGTTGTCGTTCTTTGTTCATTATTTTACTGTTTTTATTGTTTATGCATTCATTTAGTTGTTTTTAACTGCTTCCGTAGTCGTTTTTAATAAAATTGAGTGGTTTTATCACATATTTAAAAATGACACATGATTAGTCATGTTTGTGACAAATTTTTGGCTATTTTTGTAGTCATTATAACTGCCATTTTTAGTCAATTCTATCTGATAAATTTAGCATTTACCATTTTACACTAAAATATCTACTAGTTTTTGCAGTTTTTCTTGCAAGGACACTTTGAACTAATTTTTAGTAGTTTTAGCAAAGAATTTTACTAATTTTTTGTATCAGTGTTGGCAAATTTAATATTTAAAAAGTTTATTAAACTTTTTATACATTCCCATAAGATCGTTATGCCTATTAAATATTGCACTTCTTCAAATCATATTTTTTAAAACACGGTTTTAGGCAGTGCAGAATTGTCATGTGTGTATAAAATTATTCTCATGTATTTATGGATAATTTAACTTTTTTTTTTGAAAACGTTAACAGGTGACGAATTTCGAACGAAAATGGCACATGTGTGAGACAAGTGTATTTATATTAAAAATTCCCAAATTATTACAAATTTAATATTTCATTTAATGTATTCATTTAGTATATTAAAGATTATTTAGATATGGAAGTCGGATTTCATCGGATATCATTAACCAAGTTTAGCTGGGAATTAAAAAATTACCCACGAACTTGAAAAACATGATTTTTTCTAATCAATTTTAAAGACTTTTTAAATGTCCACTTGATATAAAAAATTGTTTCATGGAATTTGATCCATATATGGTTATTGTTTTCACTTTTGACTAAAAACAAAACATTAAGGGTTCTAAACTAATATACAAGCGCAATTCATTATAGTACCAATCTTATTTTTAAGTGTTAAAAATGTGGGGTCAAAAATATCTTTAGTTTTCCTATTTTTCTCTTTTTTTTACAATTATCAAGAAGAAAGTGTAAAAAAATGTTTATCAAACTAAAAGTATATTAAAAATCGATCTAACGATTTACCAAATCGGATTGGTACGAAAAAGAAATGCGCCTGTTCGTTAGTTTAGTACCATTTATCACACATTTAAATTTAAATAAAATCAGAAAGACGTCTTTCAGTAAATTTTCTAGTGGGTCCGATTTTGGTCAAAAAAGAAAACATTAGCCTCGTATCATTATTTGTGGATTTATTTTTTAACACTCTTGTAAATAGTAATAATATAAATTATGTTTTATGTGTCTTTTTTGTTCCCAGGCCACTAGGGGTTAAAGATATTTTAAATAAAAGTAAAGATAATTATAGTCTAATAAAATTTAAGTAATATTTTTCCGAAAGCAATGTAAACTTTGATAAAAACATTAAAATTTTGTTAAATTTTTGACAAAATTAATAAGTTTCCATAAAATTTTCAGGAAAGCAGTCGCTTCACACAAAAACACTAATTATTATTTTATTTCAATTATTTTTTTTTTCTTTAATTATAACCATTATATTATAAAAATAGCAACCTACATCTCTAAAAATTAAAATTTTTATCAAATACGTTAATGATATCCGATGAGGTCAGAATATCTGATTAATTTTGATTATATTAAAGGAAAACGAAATAAAATATGAAATTTGCCAAATTATGTGAATTTTTAATAAAACTACACTTTTTTCAAAAAATGGATAATTTCGGCTGGAATTTTGAATATACATACAGTGGTGTTCAAAACATTTGCAACTGAAATCATGGTTTAGGTAATTATAAATTGTTTTGATCAAAGAGATTTGCGGTATAAGTTTTTGGTTTTTTTTATTAAATTCAGTTATAGCATATTATTTTACAAATACAAAAAATTGATTCATAACTTAACAAAAAAAAAAAAGTAATTTTAACAAAATAAGTCGATAGTGCAGTGTTCAAAACATTTGCAATTCTTAAAGTAATTAACAGGAAATACAAACAATGTTTTTAACGCTCAGTATTTTGTAGCGTAGCCATTATTTTTTATAACTTCTGAACACCTCTTAGGCATTGCGGCAATGAGCTTTTTAATATAATCGTCAGCAATTTTATTCCACTGCTTCTCAAACTCGACGAAAAGTTCATCACCATTTCGGAATACTTTATTGCCGATATTCCGTTCTACAATCATCCACATGTTCTCAATCGGGAGATTGAGCAGGCCACGACATGATATTAATTTCATTTTCCTGCAGCCAAACTTTTACAACCCCCGCCGTGTGTTTTGGGTCATTGTCGTGCTGGAAGGTCCATGAGAGTGGCATTTCCCATTCAGCATACGGAAGCATAACTGAACTCAAAAGATCTATAGATTGTGGCCGTCATTGTGCTAGTAATGCGGTGAATTTGGCCAATCCCATTTCCTGAAAAACACCTCCACACCATAATGTTTCCACCTCCCTGCTTCACTGTGGCGGTTGTGTATCTGGGATTAAACTTTCCCCTCGTGGTCTTCGAACATTTTCTCTTCCATCTGATCCCCGGAGGTTGAATTTAGACTCATCTGACCACAATATATTTTTCCATTGCTGTTGAGTCCAGTTCAAATGGGTGCGTGCAAAGTCAAGCCGAGCTTTTCGGTTTTTTTTCCAACACAAACTGTTTTTTTGTACATATATAACTTTTAAGACCATATTCTCTGGCTCTTCTTTTAATGGTGGGAAGACTGGCATCTATTAAAAGTTCAGTTTTAGCTTCTCTGGGAACTGCTTTGGGATATTTCGTAAAAAAATTCTTGATTTTCCGATCTTCTCTTACAGTTCCACCTTTATGAGTTGTGTGGATGTTACCACTATTAACAATGCGGCAAATCGTTGATTTTGGAACGGAGTACTTTATAGAAATTTCTTTTTGGGAAAGTCCATTTTGAAAATCATTTAAAACTTTTGATTTAAAATCAGAATTGTATTTATTTCCTGCCATTTTTTACAAAAATTATTCTTACGTTGTTTATACTTCCAACATCTTATTACAACTATTAAAGAACAATAATTATAATAAATTTGTTTAAAAAATGCATCGGCCTTAATCGCATATTAAAAAGGAATACGATTACCGTTATATCCTAGCATTTGTTAGTATAAATTGTTTTGTTAAGAGTGAGAATAATGAGAGTTGCAAATGTTTTGAACACCTGCATTTTGAATACATCTATTATTATTAATTTTGTTGTTGTTTTAATTTAACGGAATTAATTTTTTTTATTTGTTTAACATAAAACAATGTATGAAGAATATGTAAAAAATATATTTTAGTAACTAAGTGTGATTTGAAGAAAATAAATCAATGGAAACAACAAATTCGATCTCAGTTCCAAATGTTTTGACCACTACTGTATATATAGAGACAATCTGCCAATACACAAATAATAATACAATTTAAAATGGAAAATCACTGATGACGCTTGTCCATAAAAAGAGGCAGAAACTAGTCTAGTCTGATTTAAAAATTAATAGTGTTTTTAATTTTTAGAGAAAAACGTTTATTCATCTTCTTAACCTCAACATTTCTAAATATATAGAAAAAAAAGAAGAACATTTTGATACAAATGAGGTTTGTGAATTTCAATTGCAATTTTTTGAATTTCAAATAGAATCTTTTGAATTTGATTTGCAAATTTGAAACTACATTTGTGATTTTTTTGGAAATCAAATGCAATTTTGAAATTACATTTGTTATTTTTTGAATAACAAGTGAAAATGGTGTAGATTTTTCGAACCCTCGTCAATTTCTAGCTGGGTATATATATCGTGTAAATCGAGGAATAAGTGTAAAGAGTTTTCACCAAAAAAATCTTAAAACATCTCTAATAGTCTAGAATTCATATTTTGTGCACAAGGGACGCATTAGGGCAACTGTTTACACATTTTCGTAATGAAACATTGCTCTATAAATCTGTAAAGTTTGGACCAATGACGTGTTCTTAATGAGTTTAAGACAAAATAACATAAAACTTAGTTTAATCAATTTAAAACTCGATAGACTTTTATAATAATATACACTTCGTAAAAAAAACAATTTTATTGAAATTCATATACATTTACATGAGATTACAATTTTATACTTATAAATTTTAAAATTTTTAGTTTTTGAGATATTTTTCACTATCTTTATAGATTTTTAGAGTTTGTAAATTTTAATTGCTGTGTCGTCCTTAGATTTTTCTTAAACTACACCAATAGTAGCAGCTGCTGCAAGATGAGCCATTTATGCGTAAAATTGTAAATTGCAATATTGGTTTATGTGAATTACAACGTTTTCCCAGATACTGAAATTTGAAACTGATCACCGTTCAGATTTTATTTTAAAAAATAGTAAAGAGAGTTCATTTGTTGAGCAATTACCTTAATTTCATAATTTTATAAAATTTCGGGAAATTTAAATTTTTACAATTTCGAATATTCTCTCAAATTTATTCTTTTACAGAATTAAAATTCTTATTCCAAAATTTTTTCGAAAAAATTCCATTCAAATAATGCCACCGACACTGTTTGGATTTATATGCACGTTTCTCGGTTTTTAATTCAAGATCTTTTTTTATATTAGACTTATTCACTTTATTACTAATACAAATTTTACAATGACATTGATGAATTGCGTTGTAGTTTTTATATTTTAAAAGTGCCGCCATTTGTGCCATTTCTGCAAAACCAGCCATCATACTTGTAGTAACCTTTGTTGAAGACTAATTTAATAAAATTCAAACATTAATCGTTTTATATAAATATTAATTTTTTATCTTGAAATAATGAGAAAGGGAAATTTCTCACATATTTCAAAAAACTTATTGGTGAAAAGGAAAGTTCCCTAAGTTTAAAAGTGATTTTCTTTGTTGTTTAAAGAAACTGAAATGTTTACGATAAATACAAATGAGGTAATTCACAATAAATGCCCGGATGCAACAGCCGATAAAATAGTTATAAAACCAGTGTTGCCCCCACTGAATCAATTTTCTACTTTAAATATTCACAATATATTAATTATACTTTAAATATTCACAATATATTAATTATACGGTCCTTAACTCATTAGCGGCACGCTATAAATCCGTTGGACATTTTTTGACCAAACTTTGTTGACATGTAAAAATTAATTAAATTTTTGAATTTTTTTTTTTTCACTATTTTTCAACGAAAACGAAAAAACTAAATTTAATTTTTAAAAATTTGGACTGTCTTTAGTTTACGACTCTGATATGTGAGCTGAGTCGTACATTTTATTTTTTGTTTGTCAAACACGTCCCCTTTAGAGGCAGCAAGACTTAAAAGTTAAATTTTTTAAGTTACAGTTTTACCCAAAATTGCTTATTCGTTCGGGAAAAATTATATATCATTGGAAAGCTTATAAAATCTTCTTTCGCATGATACACAAGGGCGGTCCTAAAATAAGTCGACATGACGTTTAGATGGCGACAGTAGTTTGAAAAAAATTTCTTTGGTGAACAGTAGCAACGCTATAAAACATATGTTTTAGGTTTCAAGGTGCCACGTTGTTTAATATTTTTTTTTTTGAGCCATCAAAAATAAACGATCTCAGTGAATTTGTAACATACATGGGACTAATAAATTAAGTGGACTTATAAAATAATGATTTCATTACCATTACATTGATATCAATAGTAATGAAATTATTTTCATTATCATTTTTTTAATTAATAATAATGATTTGAGGATTTAATGTCATTGATTAATGAAAATGGTTTTAAATTGCATTGCCATTAATAATGCATCAATTAAAAAAAATAAGTACCATTGAAAAATAGACTATTAAAGTTGTGAAAAATCATCAGACTCATGCTAATTTGAAATAAGATATTAATTTTCTGAAACGGAACGAATGAAATTGGAACAATAAACACAAAACAAACAAAATTTTTGCTCCTCATGAAAATTAATGAACTATCAGGGTTCATACAAATAGACAAGGTCTGGGAAGAATTCCGAGGGATTAACATTTTATGAAATAAACACAAGGTGTCTTAATTATTTGTTTACCCATATATGTACGTACGTGAAATTCAAATTTAAACACTCCGATAACAGAATGGAACATTGGTCCAAAATGAAACGTTATGGAATGGAACCAGTGGAATTGGAACAATTAACACATAAATATTATCGGTATGTGTTTTTTAAGTCAAATTTTGCAAAAATGTTGTCCGTTTTCCGATATATCGCTAAGTTTTCGAGATACACGCCAAACGGCGTTTTTTTAAATGGCCGATATTTCCAAAAATAAGCGAGATAGAGCAAAGCGGACAAAATTTTTGCTCCATAGGAGTTTTAATATACCCTGCTAATAAAAATAGGCTAGGTAGAGATTCGAAGAGATTAATTTTTTATGAAACAAACATATTTTGAGTGTGGTATAACTTTTATTAAAAATAATGTTTTTTCGACCTTTACTTGTGCAATGAAAATGAAAATTATTCAAGTTCGAGCCCATATTCAATATTTCTTTATGCTATTGTCCTAACAAATAACCTATAGAATTTTTGTTTTCAAATTTATTAATTGACCACTTTCAGGAATGTGTTGACAGATCTATTTCGGGAATTTTCTAGGTTCCCATCATCAGAACACGTTTTGAATGAATTGCCAATCCCATGCAGCACATCAAGCTTTCATATAAACTAGTTTTCTCACTAAACGAGAACTAATATATGAGCTCGAAGTTAAAGATTATCACCATTGATCAAATATAAATTTAAAACTTGTTTTAATTATACGCTTATACAATAAATACGCTTACCACAGTGGGCTATCTCTAGAAGTGCAAAAGGTATAACCGTAACTGAAATAACTAAAATACAATTATTGCTAAAAGAACGTTAAAGAAATAATTTAACAAGCGTTATCCTTAAAATGCCATTACCGAAAAAATTTGACAAGATAAAACAAATATTCGCTGTTAATAGATATATCTTCACTGACATTACCTGAAATAATGTTAGCAAAAAACTAAATTACCATTACCGCTAAAATACCGATATAAGTAAAATACTGTTAACGCTAAAAATAGATACCAAACTAACTGAAATATCGTTACCCCTAAAATAACGTTACCGAAATAAACGAAAATAGCGTCACCTTACCGATACCCGCATCGAATCGTCTACCATCTGTGATAAGTACCGATTTGCTAATAATTTGTAACCTCTTAATGGAATCAGAAATTAAGATTATGTGCCAAGTTTCAACCAAATCGGATACAATTTTTGGATATCCGTCAAAAATGTTTTTTTTTACATTTTTTTGAAAATGTTAAACTTTTTTTTTTATTTATAACGATCTTCTAAACTCCGTATATTTACAAAACTAAAGCAAATCAAACGTATTAGCTAGGTTGATACTAGCATCGGAGGGTTAATTTACTTCAATATATATGGTAAATAATTAAAGTACTGGTTTTAGCCAGGTTTGTAAAGAAAAAAGAATTTTAATACTTTTTGTTCAAATATATAAAAATTCTCGCAGTAACTTCTTTGACCTTAATGCGGCTCGGCAAGGGTTAACTTTGTTTAATATGTTCAAAACTTTTGGCACAAAAACTTCAAATATTGTGTTATTATATTTTACATCACGTTTATTAAAATTTAAAAGTAGTAAGAAAATCTTCAACGTTTTTTTTAAATTGAAATATATAAGTGTGGGGTCTCTTGGGGCCTCTGGTCCTCATGGGTTAATCCAAAATTTTTTATTTTCAAACTTAAGTCATGATGATAAAAAAAAAACAACAAACGGTACAAAAGTAGCTTATTTGCGATTTTAAATATTTTATGACAACAAATAGGCGAAAAATTAAAAAAAAAACACAATTTCCTCGAAATTTGCAAAAATTAAATCGTTGCCTTATCCAAGTGTGCCAGGGGATATTTTTCAAATTTTTTTATTTTCGATCTCTAACATGTTTTAAACAAGTCACTGGAGTCCAAATCTCAATTTTTGCGATTTTGTTGAAGAAATTTTTTTAAAATTTGAAATTGGAGATTTGAAAAACACCCCAAAAATTTTGTCCGTTTTTGACATCACATTAGGACAGGTTAACGCCATCCAAAAAAAAAAACTTCTTCCACATCTCACAAATTTGAGTCTTTTAAGTAAAAAAAAATATATTTCAGTAATCAATTTCAAAAAATTTTAAAATGTGTGCTCGAATTTCTCGGTCAAGTAATAATTGCCACCTTAGTGGTCTGGGGCATTATTTATTACTGGGCTAGTTTTTAACCGATTTTGTGTTTTTATACCTTTTTGAAAACATAATTGTATCTTTATTTCGATTAATTTACCTTCTTGAGTAAAAACTTTTACGACATTTCAACAAATTTGACAAAAACTAAAAAAAGTGACTTTTTCGCCTTGTATTCCGGTTTCTAAACTTAAGGGCTGTTTCGGGTCGGGAAGGCATAGTCCGATTGAGCTAAAACTTTTACAATAGCATTTTTACACTAAATGACACAATCCAAGACCTGAGCACCTATAAAAATCGAAGATCAATTTTATAAAACCATATATGTACATATATGTATGACTAATTATTTTTGAATTTTTGTAAGCTGGAAAGTAATGGCACTTTGTGCAAGCAAGTCATATATGTTTTTATCTATCAAGTATACCATATCGAGATAGCTAACCATATCGAGACAACTAACTAAATTTTCAATAAAAAATATTTTTCTTATTAAATTTAGTGATATTTTTAAATTTATTTTCAGACCCATTGTTTTTCTCCATACTGGTAAGCATATAGATAACCAATTGATTTTTTTTAGTATGTCATTATTTTGCGCGACATTGCCATATAAAAGTAATTAGATTTGTAATGGCAATTGTTAGTACTTGCCATTACCAAATATATTCTTATATAGAGCAATTCCATATGAAAGCGATCACCTTTTGGACGACCCCTCTCCGATTTTAAAATAAATAGTCTCAATCGATTGCCCAGCAAAAAATAATGTACCTACATATTTTTTTTTTTTTATAGTGACTGGTTTAGTGGTGGTGTGCACCACTGTCATGTGACAAAATTGAAGAATTCTTCATAAGGGACCTCATTGAAAGTTGTTTTAAAAAAAACTACTAAAGCGATCGCAACGAGTGATAGCTCGTTGGAAAGGTATTGAATCAGGCTTTAATTGAAAAATAAAATGTTCCTTTTTTAAAACAACTTTCAATGAGGTCCCTTATGAAGAATTCTTCAATTTTGTCACATGACAGTGGTGCACACCACCACTAAACCAGTCACTATAAAAAAAAAAAATTTGTAGGTACATTATTTTTTGCTGGGCAATCGATTGAGACTATTTATTTTAAAATCGGAGAGGGGTCGTCCAAAAATTTGCCAATTTTGATCGTTTTCATATGGAATTGCTCTATAACCACTTATATGATAATGCTTTTCTACACTGGGTAGTGTAAACATCGTATTTTTACAACATTAGTGTCAAAGAAGTTTTGCCAGCCCTGGGAAGTTTATTATACACTTTGTTTTGTATTTTTTTTTGCAATGGGGGTATTCATAATACGTATTTATAGGTACGGAAAATAAAATTTGTTGCCGAAAAAATAATCCTATATTTATAAAATAGAATATTTTATCATAAGCAAATAAAACAATTATTTTTAATTTTTTTTTTTAAACATTTGAAACTTTCAAACAAATTGTATATAAACTTTTCAGGGTTGATAAAAATCTTTATGACACTAATGTTATTAAAATACGATGTTTACATATACACAACATTAGTTACATTAATACGTCTAATGTTTCAAACATTTAAAATATATAAATAAATAACTGTTTTGATTGTTCATAATAAAATATTTTAGAAGAAATTAACGAATTATATTTCAAATCCGGCAAAAACTGTTAATTTCTGTACCTGAAAATACGCTTTGTGTATTTATAAACCAACTACTAAGCATGCACTTAGAATACTATGTAGGTAAAGAACACTGCCAATGTAGTTAAAAACAAATGAAATTTCATTTAAAGAAAGGACGACTTGCATTTCAGTAAATTCATCTAACATTGTCATTTGTTTTTTAATGTTCAAAAAATTACTAACAATTGTAGTACAAATGAACTACATGTTAGTAAAAAAATAAGCAAACAACAAAAAACTACTGTCAAAAGTTAATCTAAAATCATAAAACAGTCATTTGCTGTGGTTTGTTTTTTTTAATTGAACTACAATGTTAGTAAAAAATTCATCTTGTTCTACAAATGACTGACATTTACATTAAAAATAAAGAAACTGTATCACAACCCAAACAACTACATATTTTTAAAGTAGAAGTTCCCTGATTGTATTATGAATACCCTCATTTTTTTATAATTTACAAATTTAGAGGCATTTTATTTTAACCATGAGCAAGATATAGCATTTAATTTTATTTGTTTAATTAAATAACTTGTTGTTAATATCACCAACACTTTTCAAAGTAATTGGACTTGATTTGCATTTTCCAGTGCCAAAAACACGGACCAAGTTATTGCAAAAATTCTAAATTTTGATTTTCAAGTGCGAACAACTTTTGCAATTCAATTGATAGCCCAAGTATTTATTGTTGGGAATCACAGGCAGATTATAAAAATGTTTCGGTTTTGAAAATCGGTTAACAAGCTTGAAACATTTTTGAATATCCGAAGTGTCTTACTTTGGTGTCTAATTGATCAGCGCCTAATGGTTCTAGTGTGCCCTTCTTTAAAACTTAAGCTTCAAATTACGTTGATTATATCTTAAATTACGTTGATTATTATGTCAAACCATATCAGCTAATAATAAATGGCTGAATTATATTCAAAATATTTGAGATTCACCCCACTGTGCAATATAAAAATACTTTGTAAATTTTGAGAATTTCCGAACAACCGAAATTTTTAGCGATTTGCAAATGCCTCAAACGTAAATAACATTCAAACTTTTTAAACATATTTTTCGAACTTTTATTGAAAAACAATTTGTGTATATTTGCATTGAATATAAATAAAAACGTGCTAAATTTCTTGCTATAGTTTTTTTAGCTGAGAATTCTTTGGTTTTTTCTAGCGATTTCCGTCAGTTTTCATCCTCAGCTAGTGTTGGCAGTTACAGCATTTATTGCTTTTTTTGCTCGATTGTGAATTTCTTCTAATTGTTCTGTAAAATAATAGAATTTAATTAAAATTTTAAATTTATTGCGTTTTTGTAGGAGAGTAGTTAATTTTTATATACAAATTAATAAAACTTACACTTTTTGTATTCTTACTTCTCGGCATTTATACCAACCACCTCCATATAAGGTAAGAGTGCCGCCCATATCACGATCGATATAATGACGATTTTGTAAGGTACATTCATCTCCATATTCGTCGACAGCCTGTCCAGCAGATCTAACTAATTCTGTAAAGTTTGACATTATTTTTACTAACTCTAATATACAACTAAAGTATTTGAAATTTTCCCTTCACTTTTATAGACAGATATTGTAAGTAAGAAAAAGGTAAATTCCCTAATTATTTTCAAAATATTGTTAGTTAAAAAGGAAAATTCCCTAATATTTTTACAAAGTTGGAGTTTTTTTTTTTTTAAATATTACATTTCTATTGAAAAAAATTGATAAGAGTTAATATGGGTATTCACTGCATATGTTTTAATCTTGCAAAAATGTGAGATTTAAAAATTGTATCACCTGTGAAGTAAGCGACTGTTTTAAAATGAAAATAAAACACAACTTTCAAAAATTATATTATTTGATTAAAACATCAATACTACTAAAATAGTACCAGAATTTACGCCAGCAGAATTTTGAATGACGTTGAGAATCAAAGCCAGCTAAAATTTTAGTGACCTAAATTTTATAAAAACCAAATTTAAGTTCACAGTTGTGTTGAATCAACAGAAAATTTTTGCTAAAAAGATTTTTGTGGATCTGATCAGAGGCAAGTACATTACCAGGGACAGGAACTTCGTGCATTAAAAAGAGTGTTTTAGGCGCCTACATTCATAAAGGGTGGTTAAATTTCAAGGGCCGATGTTGATTTTGATTAAAACACAAACTATTTAGGAAATTATTGTAATTTTATTTTATTATGATATATTGGTATTACTCAATTATGTATGGAACAAAATATCGGCCAAATGGGCGCCGCGACCACGGCGGCACACCTCCATCTGATGGTCCAAATTTTCGATGACGCTGAGGCATAATGGAGGTTCTATGCCGTTAATGTGCCGAATTATCTCATCCTTTAGCTCTTGATTTGTTGCTGTCTTATCGACGTACACCTTTTCTTTCAAATAACCCCAAAGAAAAAAGTCCAACGGTGTCAAATCACATGATCTTGGCGGCCAATTGACATCGCCATTACGTGAGATAACACGGCCATTGAATTTGTTGCGCAAAAGAGCCATTGTTTCGTTAGCTGTGTGGCAAGTGGCACCGTCCTGCTGAAACCACATATCGTCCACATCCATATCTTCCAATTCGGGCCATAAAAAGTTCGTTATCATCTCACGATAGCGAACACCATTCACAGTAACTGCCTGACCGGCCTCATTTTGGAAAAAATACGGCCCGATGATGCCGCCAGCCCATAAACCGCACCAAACAGTCACTCTTTGTGGGTGCATTGGTTTTTCGACAATCACTCTTGGATTCTCATTCGCCCAAATGCGGCAATTCTGTTTATTGACGAATCCACTGAGGTGAAAATGTGCCTCATCACTGAAGATGATTTTCTTCGAAAATTGATCATCCACTGTTGCCATTTCTTGCCACCATTATGCCCATTCACGACGTTTGGAATGGTCAAGAGGCTTTAGTTCTTGAGCCAATTGCACCTTGTAAGCGTGTAAATGCAAGTCTTTATGCATAATGTTCATCAACGACGAGCGTGAGAGGTGCAATTGTTGGGCACGACGACGAGTTGAGGTGGACGGCTCTTTAGCCACACTATCGCGAACAGCAGCAATATTTTCTGCAGTACGAGCTGTACGAGCATGCACTGGTGTTCTACAGACCCGGTTTGCTCGAATTTTTCCACGATTTTTGCGATTGTACGCACATTTGGACGATCAAATTGACCAAAAAAATCACGAAGTGCACGATATGCATTTTGATTTGAACGCCCATTTTCATAATAAGTCTGGATAACTTTAACACGTTGTTGGATTGTGTATCTCTCCATGGTTCAAATTGAGTAAGTCTGAAATAGAGAAATGTCAAATAAAATTCGGAAAAAAACTTGGCGTTTAGGTGTGGTTCACATTCAACATCGGCCCTTACAATTTAACCACCCTTTAGAAAAGAACCTGCAAAAATAGCAAAAAAAAAAGCTAAATACTTGCAGAAAACATTTCTAAAACTGGCAGATATTTTTACTAAATATTAGTAATGCCAGAATAGCAAAAATAAATCTGTTGAATTTACAAATATTTAGTTATATATGAGCTAAAGTTTAGTTAATTGAAAGCCACAAAATAATCTGCTGAAATCAGCAAAGACATTTGCTTAATATTAGTAGACAAAAAAATCATAAAAAATGTGTATTTTTTCTTATGAAATCACCAATCTACAATTTTTTACCCAAAAATTTATGTTGACTTTTTGTACTTTTTGAATTATACAAAAAATATTTAATATACATATATTTACAGCGTAGAGTACTCCTCCAGTATTGTGAATCAACCTTTATAATTCAGCCAAAAATATTTATATAAAAAAATCATTTTTGTAGAAAATTACCAACATTTTTATCATTGGGTATTTAGCTTAAAATTAATTTAGTCACCTCAGTCGGGGCCTTAATTGCCATTTTTATTTTCTAAAAGATAAGCAAAATTAATACAAGAGCCTTTAAGAATAAGTTTTATAAAATTAAAAGGTTTTTCATTAATGAAAAAAAAATTTTAGTTAATTTTTTAAAATTGTGTTTCAAGTCTTTTATGAACCTACACCCAGAAAACTGACTAAAAAGGGTAGTCTCCCGATGTGTTCTCTCCGATCTTAATGATATTTGGCTATGCGATAAAGAAAAAAAATAAGGGATCCGTATTTTTTTAACGTCCAAACCTTACATTTAAGGTTTAAAAGATGTGGCCAAAGTTAATACATTTTTGTATGGAAAATAATAAAATTCAGATTTTTTTGAACACATCACAGTACATCAAAACTGTACTCGAAAAAAACAAAGATTTTGATACCAATATTGCTTATGTAGTGGGTTATTGTTGCCATTTATCTAAAATATTTAAAATTTATATTAAAAATCTCTTCGGAAAAAGTCGCATTACAGCCGAACAATTACGAATGTCGGAAAAGTCTTAGACACTATTAAATTTGATAGGCTTTAATATACATATTTTTTATCATACTCCAACTATAATTCTTTAACAAAACCCCAGTTTTAATATCACTTAAATCACATTTTATTTAATAAAAAAAATACTTAAAAGTTTTCGGACATGTTTCGTATGCCAGTAAATGCGTTTTAAAAAGCTTTTTCATTTGGTACTCCATTTGTCTAAAATTTCTCTGAAACAATTCGAATTAAGCAAAAAAATCCAAAAAGGGGGTAATTTTTGACCCCACTTTTTAACCCGTAAACATCATATTGGGCCGATATTTTTCTTTTCTTTATCATACATATATCCAAATTGGATTTATATCGGAGAGAACACATGGAGAGACTCCTATTGAATTTACTGTCATTTTCAGTAGATTCTACTGTAAAACTTTTTTGAGTGTAGAGTTTCCATTCCACTCGTTCAATTAAAGTGTCAGAGTTAAAGTTTTATAGTGCCAATAAAAGTTGCATTGCGTAAATGCAATAAAATTTAAAAAAATTAAGAAAAAAAGTCAAAGCCGATAAAGATAAAACTTAGTTGACATCACTAGTAGATATAAACAAATTTAAAAGATTTTAAGAGAATGTTTTTAAGACTATGAAGAGTTTCCATTCCACTCTTTCAATTAAAGTGTCAGAGTTAAAGTTTTATAGTGGCAATAAAAGTTGCATTGCGCAAATGCAATAAAATTTAAAAAAATTAAGAAAAAAATTCAAAGCCGATAAAGATAAAACTTAGTTGACATCACTAGTACAAGGTGGCGCAAAAGTAATCCTCCTATCAGAAAATGTTATAAATTTTGCGATTGGCCCCTAATGTCAGTTCTGTTTTGACATTTGTGTAGTAAACACTTGCGAAATACACGTTAATAAACAATGTTACGCTACACTGCTCCAGAACGCGAAATATTTCACCACCAAGAGGAAGATGATTTTTCATCAAAAATAATCATGAGTGATGAGGCCCATTTCCATCTTAGCGGGTACGTAAATAAGCAAAATTTACGCTTCTGGGGCACTGAAAATCCGCGTGTAACCCACGAAGAGCCATTACAACCGCCCAAAGTCACTGGTGTGTTGTTTTCGCTGGAGGAGTCATCGGACCTTTTTTCTTCGAAGACGTCGCGGGCCAAACGGTTACTGTGAATGGTGAGCGCTACAGAGCAATGATCAACGAGTTCTTTTTGCCGCAACTTGATGAATTGGGATTGGAAAACATGTGGTTCCAACAGGACGGTGCAACGGCACACACTGCAAGTGCCACAACCGATATGCTGAAGGATGCATTTCCCGGGCGCCTAATCTCCAGTTTTGGCGATTTGCACTGGCCAGCAAGATCGCCTGATTTGACCGCTCCAGACTTCTTTTTGTGGGGCTTTTTGAAGTCGCGGGTTTATGTCAACAAGCCTCAGACTCTTGCAGCTCTTAAAGACAATATCCGTCAAGAATGTGAGGACCTATCGCCGGAAGTTTTGGCCAAAGTGATGGAAAATGCCATAATAAGGGCTCAAATGACAATCAACTGTGGCGGCGGCCATTTACATGACATCAAATTCTCGACTTGATGTAAAAAAAATTAAAATACCAAATAAAAATAATCCACAAGAAGAATCAAAGTTTTTCATTTTTTTTTTTTTATTACAGCCAAAAAACATCGGAAGGTTATTTTTGCGCCACCTTGTAGATATAAACAAATTTAAAAGTTTTAAGAGAATGTTTTTAAGACTATGAAATATTTTTTAAGAGAACGCTAAAAATTTTTAAAAGAGAAAATATTTATAAAAATGTGTAGCCCAGCAAATTCTTTTAAAATAAATATAATAATACGAGCATAGTGTGCAAAGCTTGTCGCTGCGATAGAAAATGTATCCAAAGTAACGACGCTCGACAGTGACTGCAAAAGCTGTTTATTTATTTTAGAGGGTTATTCCTTCTCCAGTATCTCTTTCGCTTATTAACAATACAACATAACAGGAGAATCTTTTTAATTTTTTTTTTTTTTTTTTGGTTTATCCGATTGCAATGAAATTTAAATACGGTAAAAAGACCAAAACATAATGCAAATAAATTTTTTTCTGCTGGCGAAAAATACGCAAAAAACAAAAATAGGGTAGAACTGGACCCCCTTGTTTAACCCATACTGTATATCGAACGGGACTGATTTTTATGAATTCCGTAATTTTTCGGAAATCCGGGATTTTTCGGGATTTCGGGACTAATTTGTTTTTATACATTTAGTTTATATAAAACATACAAATAAAATAATTAATTAGAAAATGCAATAGTGTAATTTTCCTTTTTCGTAAGAGGAAAATTTCTGACCTGAATAGAACTTATCAGTCTATTAATTAAAAGTATTTTAATTAAGTCATTTCTGTAGAATAAAAAATTATTCCAAATTTTCTTTAAAATGGAATTCAATGCATATTAAATTTTATTTCCATATAAGTATTTTAAAAACAATAACAAAATTATTTATTTGAATGAAAATTTAGTATTCGAACATATTAAGTTGGTTTATATTACATTGTAGTGAATATGAGAATATATGAGCCATATAATATCTCTGTTAGTTATACTCAACATATGTTGTTTGTTTACAAAATATAGTTCAAACGCGGCAGCACTGTTAAGAGAATGAGTAACAAAAAATCTGAGAGTAAGAACAAACGCTGTAAAAATAAAATATATTCTATTCAGTGTTGCCAGGTTTGTTGAGTACAAAATCGGCAAATTTTCCAGAAAAAATCGTCAAAACCGTCATCAATGGTTTCGTTTCTTTTTAATGGTTTAAACTTTTAAACTTCGAAAGTCATGATATTTAAAAACGATGGAAGTTTTCAACTGTTAATGACTTCTACATAATTCTGTGAACAACATTTCAGTAGCTCAATTTTTAAATCTTAAATTCTTTTTAAAAATTTGGAAACTCTTTAACAATGTTATTTTCTTTAATTCTTATGCTATAAACACATAGACCACAGCAGACTGCAGAGCTACACGACTACAAATGCCGTTCACTGCAATCGTCGCCGTGTGGCCAGCTACTTATTATTTTGGAAACGACAGCAACATAATAAAAAGCTGTTTTTATACAAATGAATTTTTATTTCAGTAGTGCCAATTACATTTTTTTTTTTTTTGCTTTATTAAAATAGAACAGCATGCATGGCTGTAGACACGTATATAAAGTTCACTTAAAATACAATTACTTATTTATAATACATTATTATAACGTGTAAATAAATTTATCTAACCCCTCTTGAATATTAATGCAATTATACCATTTAATGTTGCGACGTTTTTTGTGTTTAACAAAATAAAATATTTTTAAGCACTAATTTGTTACATATATTGTTTTATTGTCAACACTATTTTTGTTTTGCAGCCAACAAAAATAGAAATTATCCTAAGTTGACTACAGCGGCAAAAGTAGTCGGGTAGCCGTGTAGTTGTGTTGGTGCCAAAATAATCGTTTTCATATAAACGTGTGTATTTTATTTTTGACAGGCTGTAGTCGTGTAGCTGCAGTCGTCTATGTGTTTATAGCATTAAATTTGGACTTCCATACAGTGAGAGAATTCTCTTCATATTATCAACGAATTTTTAAATCTATAAATGTCGTTGGAACTAGTCTAATAAAACTTTTTAGTAACTTGATTCAGTTTTTAAAACTTTTCATTAAATTAATGCAGTTTTTCATATAATTAAAAAAAAAATCAATTTTTTTTTTTAATACGAATAATGAAAAAGTTTCATTAAATTTTTCATTCAGATTGTGCAGAAACCATTATCAGTTTAGTGAAAAATTTCATTAAAACTCGTCCAAAAAATACACTCTTCGTTATAATAGATTGTGAAATTTTTGATTATTTCATATTTTTCATTTTGGGTTCGGTTTTGATATTTCTAAATACAAATTATTTTTATTCAAAAATAGTTTATTATTGCTTGTTTTTTCATTTTCAAATACAAATTTTGAACATCAGAAATTTCACTTTGGGACACTTTATTTATGTTATTGGCCGGATTTATTTTAAAACTTATTTTGTATATTTTAAAGTTGTATTTATTCGAGGTCTGTTTGTTTCGCTAAAATTGCCATGCTGATTTTTTTATTTTCATTTAAATCTTACACTAATTAATTTTTCTAGTATTTGCATTTTTTTCAAAATTTTATTTTACATCATAATACCAAATTAATGTTAGATTTCGATACAAAATAAAGATTTTTTTTTTTAATTTTGCCAAAATAATGTAAATCGAAAAATAGATCCGGTGACAAATGAACATGTTTTGCTGACATATTAAACTTTTATCAAAAATTCGTCATTTTGGAAGCAAAAATAGTCCAATCGTCATTTAGTTATTTTGGGTACCAAAAATCGTCAAAATGACGATAAATCGTCTAACCTGGCATCACTGATTCTATTAAATAGCTGCATCGCTCAATGCTTTTTAAATTTCAATTTGTATTTAAAATTTTAAATAGACTAAGAGCTCTTATTCTCTTATTCTGTTTTTACACAATTATTGTTAAATTTATAAGAGTTTAAGGTTTTTATTGCAGATGGAGTATTTTGCGTTAGTCATTATCAGAGAAGACAAATTTGTTATACATATATGCTTTATTTGCTTTTTTATGCTAGTTTTACTCATATTTGCTTATTTTGCCATTTTCTTGATTTTTAATTTTTTGCCTAAAACCACCTTTTTCTTAAGATTTTTGAGCTTTAAAATTGCCTTTTTCAAATTTGTTTCCCTTGAAATGCTATTTTTTAAAGTCAACTTTTTTACCTTTTTGTAGTTTTGCTATTTTTTTTTTGCCTTTTTCTTATATTATTTTGTCGTAAACACCACGGATTTTTAATTTTTTGCTTAAAACCACCTTTTTCTTAAGATTTGTTGAGCTTTCAAATTGCCTTTTTCAAATTTTTTTCCTTGAAATGCTTTTTTTAAAGTAACATTTTTTATCTTTTTGTAGTTTTACTGTTTTTTTTTGCCTTTTTCTAATATTGTTTTGCCATAAACACCACGGATTTTGATTTTTTGTCTTCTCTGGTCATTATAGTTCCCAGCTCTTTTCAAATTTGTTAGATTTTCTAGTTCGTAAATTTCTTCCAAATATTTAAAAGATTTTATTGGTCAATGTTTTTTTCAACAATTCTGAATAAAAAGAACAAAAACCAGAATGATCATTAAAAGTTTAATTAGATCGTGAACTAAATGAATTATAATGCCAAAATCTAATTGGAAATATATGAAGAGTTACAAACGAAGTGACAAATTTAATTTACCTTCCTGCACAGTGGAATGGATGGTAAAAATTTACAGTCATCAGGAGCTAGTAAATTTTTGTTTTAAATCTTGAGTTAAGGCAGACTGAAAAATAAGCGATAAAGTTAATTTTTTTTTTTAAATGAATATCTTTATAATAGTTTAAAGCGGATTGTTTTGAAAATGTCAATAGATTTTTAATTCGGATTATTAAAAACAATATTAGGGATTAAAACAAAACAAATTGTTATTTCTTTAAACTTAGTTTTATTTAAATATAAATCTTACCTACACTTAAATTAATTTATGAACACAATCTTAATAAATTACAGTAAATTTATCTAAATCTAATGCCTTTCTATATTTCGACCCTTTTCCAGTAGATCTCGAAATGATTTGATCTCATGACGTGGTATATGCTGACGATATTTGAGACTCAGCAGACCATATATGAAATCAAGTTCACATTCTTCATCATGACGACCCTCTGGTAATTTGGCTAAAAGTGCACGTTTTGTACATATGAATGGATCAATGGGTTCATGATCTCCCTGTTTTTGATCAAATATTTCCAAATATATTTGATATGATGGTTTGGTGGGTGAGAAATGTTCTCTTAGCAAGCGTGTAGCATCATCCCATGTTTTTGCTTCTCTTCGTACTCCCTTCCACCAAGTGGTGGCCAAACCGGATAGGAGTAACGATAATCCCCTTAAAGCATCATTATCGGAGATTTGTTCTACCTCTTTATAAGTTTCTACAGCATCTAAGAAAACTTCCACTGCGTCGTGATCTCGTTGACCGGAAAAACGTGTAGGGCAATTAGCAAAACTACCTTTGGACTTTTTTTCTTCCGCTTCAGTATGTTGGGATTGAGGTGCCAGCGAACGTATTGTTTCAATTAAAATACGAAATTGTTCATCAGACAATTGTGTTGTCATTGTTGTTGTTTGTTTGATTGGAACGTTAGTCGTCGTCGTTGGTGTGCATTTGCTTCAAAGTTAAAGAGAAACTAAAAGTGGGCAAATGAAATCATACAACTTTAAGTGGCTTTTGGTTGTGAAATTCAAAAGAACATGAACTAAACTTGTGGATGATTCATATTATTGCAAAAAAGCGGAGAAGTGAAAACATGTTTTATTTGTTCAATGAGAAAAATCAATTATTTAGCTTATTACTCTGCTCTTTTACAATGTTAATACTAGAATTACCAAATGGGTCATATGTGATGTTTTTATATATTTTGTATTGGGGAAAGGGGAGCATGAATGTCTTACAAGACATTTTTTTTATGCAACAATTTTTTTTGCTCTAATAATATTAAATCTTGAAAATCATAAAAACATGGAAAAAATTAGAGTATCCAATGAAAACTACAAAACATTTTTTTATATTTAGTTAGAATAAAGCTCTACCTTTTTCTCTTTCAGACAACTGAAGATTTGGGTGATGCCAATGAAACAATTGTATTGTATATCATGAAAAATATCAAACTTTTTAAAAAGCAACAAATAAAATCTAATATGACAATATCATTTCATATTCGATTTTTTGACTTGAGTTAGAACAATTTTTGTATTTTTAATAAAAAATTTAAACATTTTTGAACAATTAGCATACCACGGCTCCCCTCAACAATCACTGTTTGTTGGGACATATGTAGTTTTTACAACTTGTATTGATCAGGCAGTTTATACTTTAAGGCAGGCAAAAAGATTCTCATAGTTTATTTTGTCTGTTGTATTTAATGTCTCGGTTTGAGTTAAGCCAATTATCTTTTTCTATTGCAGACAACTGAGGATTAGGTTGATACCAATGATACAGTTGTATTGTCTATCATAAAAATGATCAAACTTTTTGAAAAGTAACAAATAAAATCTAATATGACAATATCATATCATATTCGATTTTTGGACTTCAGGTAGAACAATATTTTAACTAAATATATGAATTTATTTATAAAAGAATACCGTTACTGACTGACTCAAACTGCCATTGGCGGCCTGCCCAAACCTCTTTGGCCAGAAAGCTTACATTTTGAATGAGCACACAGAAAATAAAATTGCCAACAGAATTGAAAAGTGTATTTTGGCGGTAACAACCAATAAATTCGGTCAGTACATCCATATTGGAATTTGATTTCTCTATATTTTTTAATTTGTCGTAAAAACCAATACTCAGTTGGACCAACCGATTTCTTGTCTTAGTAAACTAATTTAAGTCATAGTAACCATATAGAAGTTGGCACATAGAAAAACTTTTCTCTGTGTTTGTATATGGTACTTTTTAGAATTTTTCCCAGTAACGTGGTACAATATGGGTTAAAACGGGAATAATGTCTCCCTCTTGCAGACCTGGAGATACCGCTAACGCAAGAAACTGGAAATTTGGTATGTGGATTCCTAATCCTGCCACATGTGGTCTAGAATTAGGTATTGACAAAAAAAAAAAATACTCCACAAAAAGTGAGTATACATACACTCAAAGGAAACTCTTCAGCATATCTATGAAATGTTTCATAAATAAATGTTCGTCCAATGTAACGTTTATAGTATTTATGAAACATTTCATAAAAAGCAAAATCAATTTCATCATATTTATAAAATGTTCCAGTATACACAGAAAAAACTAAAAACGGGTTTCAATTAAAAATTTTATTGAATCAATTAATATTTTAATTGATTTTGCACCTACCACTGAAATGATAATATTAACTAAAAAAATTTGCAGACAGTTTATTAAAACTCTTTCAATTAAAATAATAATAATATTAATTAAAAGAGTTATTGTTTTTCTAAACAACCTCAAGAAAAAAGTTTCGTTACATTGATTAAAACTTTAATTGAAACTTGAGAAGAAAACAATGGTAGTTTTAATTGAAAACTCGTATTTTTTTATTTTTGTTATATGCCCCCCATTAAATAAAAAATTAAATGTAGGTTTGTAAATTAAATTGACATTTTATTTATAATAAAATTAAAACTTTTTAATATAAAAATGTATTATAAGAAAACAAATAAAAGTAAAGACATAATTTTTGTTTCGCTTGTCTTGTCTTGAACTTTTTCTTGTAATTGAATTGCTTTCTTAAAAAAATCACACACAACTTTAATATGATAGTTTAATGACACTTATACTTATTGAAAATTTAATTATTTACAAAAATAATAGTTTAATTGTCCTCTTTCGATAAGGTTTATTTAAATTCCACAGATAAAACGCGAAACTAAATTAAGTTTTCGTGCGTACACGAATATCTCAACAAAAAGAGTGTTGCAAGCTCTAGTGAAATAACTACGATTTTGCGTGTATTTGAAATCGGTAAACTATTCAACTTATTAAAAGTTGATCATTTGCGATTTTTTTTTTCTTTTTATTTACAAATTAAATAATATATTGATATAATTAAACCTTTGTTTGATTATTTAATCTAAACAAAATAAAAAAAAATAGTTTGCCAAATTTTTAAAAATTTTGTTTACATGTTGTCAACACTGTATGGATATATTAGAAAATTCAATAAATTTTTTAATTGAATCAATTAAACAAATTGTTTAAATTGCCATTGATATTCAAACAATCGATTAATTAGATATTCTTGGCCCATAAAATAGTTTGCCAAATTTTTAAAAATTTTGTTTACATGTTGTCAACACTGTATGGATATATTAGAAAATTCAATAAATTTTTTAATTGAATCAATTAAACAAATTGTTTAAATTGCCATTGATATTCAAACAATCGATTAATTAGATATTCTTGGCCCATAATTTTTTCTGTGTATATTTGAAGAATATTTTGTGGTAGTATAGATTTCATTATTTTTATGTAGAAAAAATTCATAGAGACCGTGATATGGTCATTACAATTCTAGTTGTTTATGAAATGTATTTATAGTGAGTATTTTTAAAACTAAACGAGTTCGAAACTAAAAGCTTTCGATAAAAATTGATAAAATTTATTTATTTATCTCGAGAAAGTGAAATTAAACTTTTTAAACAAAAAATAGTGTAAATTATTACATAAAAGTGAAAAAACTGCACTACACGACTTTTTGGTTAATTAATATATTGAAATTGCAGTTATAACCTTTTGATTTTCGTTAATAAAATCGGCATTTTTGAACGTAAACGTGTACAATTTTGTGGGAAGGTGTATTTTGGTTAACTATATCATAATCAATCAAGAAGTCAATTTTGAATATTTTGTTAGTTACGGCCTTTTGTATTTTAGGTGACGATATGTGCAATGTGTTATATTGAGTAATAGATGAGAAAAATAATAGTATGAGAAAAAAAAAACATATGATTTTCTATTGTTGATTTACTTGAATAAACGTCACTACATTGCTAGGTCTGTCAAAAAAACAGAGTAGTATTTGGAAGATGACAAAGCCAATTGTGACAATTTTTGTTGTTGTTTTTGTTTTTTCTTTGATATTTTAAATTTTGAATCTCGCTCCTAGACGAGGACAAGAAATTCTCATTGAGTTTGTGATTTAACATAACAAATATCTCTAGAAATTCGAATAACAAAGTCCCCTGAAGATTTCCTTGGGCAGGAATGAAATCCGGATAGGGACACGCCTACATCAGATTGCTTTTCACAATTTGTTAAATAAGTTTTGGGACTTTAGCACATTTAATTACTATAAATAATTTTTTACGATATTTTTTTTTATTTTCTTGTGTTTTTATGTAGACTTTAAAATTATGAAAAAAATACATTTTAATTTTTTAATGAAAAAAAAATAAAAAATAAATCGCAAATACTTCATACCAAATAATTATCGCCCATGTCCTAGGTTTCCTTACTTTTTGAATACAAATACTTTTTGAATACGAAATTGAAATTTGATGCTTTCTAGCCCCATAAATGTATAAACTTCGAAATAATAATCGAAAAATGTCGAAAAATTATCGAAAACATATGTTTTCGGTCAAAATGCTAAATTTTAACTTATAAAACAGTCTTATGATTTTTAAAAACTTCTGTAAGGAAAAAAGTGCTTTAGTTTTACTTTCTACATGAAAGTAAAACGAAAATAAAAATAGGTTTCTCAAAGTGACAGTATCAATATCCATACGATGATGATTTTCATACGATGCAAATATGCACATTATCGTTAATACTGCTTAAGGGTAAGAGAATGCAAATATCCGTATGTGCTTATTTGCATCGTGTGCAAATGAGTGTAAGTTTTTCGACACACATATTATTTCTATATTCGTATATTTTTGGTATTGGGTGATTCGAATATTTTGGTTTTTAGCTAATAAAATCGTTAAAAACGAAAAACACCGAAATGGGTGTTTATTTATTTTCCATTTACTATCAAAATATACGACATAATTAAGATCTGGACTTTCGTGCAGTAAAGGATTAACTGCATTAACTTAACTAGTTTTTTTTTTTAATATTTCCTCTACTCGGGCAAAACACGTGTTTTGTTGGAAAAAAAAATGTATGGGAAACCATGTGTTTTTATTTTTTTATTTCAAAACACGCCCAAAAGACGTGCAGTGGAAATGTAGTATCATAAAACAACTAATCCTTCCGGACCTAGCCTATTTGCCTATTTGTATTAATACTCCTGTTGATCAAAAATTTGTTCGTTTTGCCCTATCTCCTTTAGTTTCTGAGATACCGCCCATTTAAAAAAAAAGTCATTTTACAAAATGGCTTGTAGTTCGAAAACTAAGCGAGATACCGAAAAACGGACAAACTTATAGCAAAACTTGATTTACGAGTACCGATAATACAAATATGTTAAGTGTTGCGATTACACTCGTTCTCCGTTCCATTTCATAGCGTACCATATTGGACCAATGACCCATTCTATTATCGGAGTAATTAAATTTTTTCAAGTACGTATATGGATAAACAAATAATTAATCCCTCGGGATCTTTCCCGGACCTACCTTTTATAAGGTTTAATTTATTTATCAGGTTAAATGCTCCTTTGGAGCAAAAGTTTTGTGAGTTTTGACCTATCTCGTTTAGTTTTGAAGATACTGGCAATTTAAAATAATGGCAATTTTACAAAATGGTCAGTATATTAAAAACTAAACGAGATAGCGCAAAATTGACAAAAATTTTGCAAAAGTTTACCTACGAAACACGTAACTTGATAATACAACTGATGTAGTGTTGATTTATTTAAAGAATGATTTATATTTAGAAAATTATTACAGGGTGACTTAATAATTTTTTCAACAATATGTATTAATGCATTAAACACACGCCAAATTCAAATTTCTTTCCCCGTTTTATTCCATTTTGTTCTTTGTGGTTAGTGTTTCAATTCCACTCGTTTCATTCCATTTCGTTATAATTTTACCGAGAATTCTCGTGACAAAATGCCTATCAGTAAGATATAAAATTTTTTTTGTTCCGAAATTTCTTCACTTTAACTTTACAATTATCCGATTTAACATAAATGTTGATCATATCTGTTTCAAATCAAGTGGTACAGTTATGCGCTTGAGTCTCAGCGAAAATCCAAAGTTGAATTCAGAGTGCCACCCTAGTTTTTAGTTTTATATTTATATAAAACTAGCTTTAAACACGTAATGGTTTTATTTTATTTTTGGAAACTTAACAATAATTCTTTTATTCGAGGTTATTTATAAATATTATTTTTGTTAAAACTTATAACTAAATATAACTGTTTACGGAAAATGATGAGCGTAATAATGTTAAACGTTCTAGAAATAATTTAGAAGCCATCGTTTTGTAATGTAGCGAATTTCACCTAAATTAGATAAAAATTTCGGATATCCATCACACGAGTTTTATTGAGCTTTTTTTGCGCAAAATTTGATTATGAGCGAAATTTAAGTAAGAAATTATTTAAATTTTGAAAACATAAATAAAAAATTTATGTGTACTTTTTTTGCTTACAAAAACATCATGTTTATCATATAAAAAACATGTTTACAACGAAAATCAATATACAGTCAAGGAAAAAAGTCTACATACACCCTTTGATTTAGGGGTTTTATATAGTTTTTTATAGAAAATTAAAAAATATATTTATGTCAATATTTAAGGCATTAATAAATAAGTTTATTTATAAAATAAAAAAGTAATTATTTTACATAATAAAAACAATAATAACAAAAACATTAAAAATTCGTTGGGAAAAAGTGTATGTAGACTACAAAAATTAAACATTATTTCAAAATGTTATATATAAAAAAAATAAAAAAATGTTAACTTTTAGTATTTGGTCGGCATCAATAACTGCTTGAAGGTGACGGGGCATTGATCTCACCAAAATTTCCGTAATATCGGGTGTTATTTCGGCCCATGCACGAATATGGGCGGTTTTCAATGTTTCGCGGCTACTAATGCTATATTTTCGTACCGATGTTTCCAAAACGGAGACTGGATTAGTGAATTGAGCTGTCTTGGGGCATAGTATAGAAGCCAGTCTCGAACAACGTGTGCAGTATGTTTAGGGTCGTTATCTTGTTGGAAAATCCATTGATTTCCCAGGTCCAAGCTATCAACAGATGACTGCAGATTATGTTCCTATATGTTCTTATATTGATAGCGGCAAATATTAACCTTGACAAAAACAAAAAGACAAACTCCAGATGACGCTATGGCGCCCCAAACCATAACGTTACCACCACCATATTTGACAGTAGGTATTATATTCTTTGGATCAAGTGCTGTATATGGTTTTCGCCAAACTTTGGATCGACCATCACTTCCAAAAATGTTATACTTACTTTCGTCGGTAAATATAACACGCTTCCAAAAATCAATATCCTTGTCTAGATGTGCTTTAGCAAACTAAAGGCGAAGTTTACGATTCTTCGCTGAAATTAGAGGTTTTTTGCGAGCCACTCTGCTATTAAATCTATTGTCATGTAAAACATTTATTATTGTTCGTGGAGTAACAATTATGTATATTGGAGCATTTTTCGATGTGTTCCGCCAATTTTGGGGCACTTATTTTCGGATCCTACTGTTAATATCGCGTCTCGAAAGCTTCTTAGGTCTGCCATATCGTGGCTTTTTTCGGTACTATTGGTATTATTATAATTTCTAATGATCGTCTGTACAGTAGCACGACTTAATGTAACTGTCTTAGCAATTTCTCCATAAGATGTAAGGAGTTGCCAAGCTGTATGTAGACTTTTTTTCCCGCTTATAATTAGTTTTTCCTAAAAATTTCTATGTTTTATTTTTTCATGTTTTTTTTTCTTCAAATAATCTTTATTTTAAATGCCTTAAACATTGATATAAAATGTTTTTCAATTATCGCTACTAATTCACTAGAACTTCAAATCCGTAGGGTGTATGTAGACTTTATTCCTTGACTGTAAACCGTTAAAAAATATGCAATTTCACAAAAACTTGAAATTATATATATAAAAAAATAGACAATGCATTTCCAAGAACTGATTCTCATATATATATAATTTAAAAATAACGCTCAAAATTAAAAGAGCAGAGATAATTATTAAAAAAAAACTCTGAGAGATCAAAATAGCTTAATTTAATCATATATTGAAATTCAATTTTATAAATTTTTCGATAATTTTTGCTTTAAATTTATATTTTTTTTTTTATAAAAATTATAGAATTTTATTTATCTATAAATAAATTTTTTAATTTATATAGATTAAAGATAAGATAATAGAAAATAAATAGTTTAATGATAAAAAAATAAGAGTAAGATTGTTTTTTTTTTAATTTTTTCAGCATTTGGGTAGCAATAGTGTTAAATTTTATAAATATTTTTTATTTTTATATGGGGTTTTTGCTCTTTTCTTGTGGTTCCATGAGTAATATTTAGTTTTGGCTCTTTTACAAATGCCGGGTATATAAGGTACACCCATTGCTGTGGAAACTTCAGTCTACAGCGAGTTTTCAAAAACGCAACGACCATTTGTTAAAAAAAACGGTTTTTTTTAAAATTAAAATAACATTCGCCAAGTTTAATAAGTGGCTTTGTTATAGAGAAAAAAATACCGTTAATGTATAAAACTTTAGTCACCATTTAAATCAAAAAGTGAAAAAAAACAACAACAAATTCTTACAAAATGGCTCAAATGGTACAAATGACTACCGAACAATTGCAACAACTGATAGAATCTATACGTGCTGCAGCTACCTCTGGAGCTGCTAACAGCACCGCAGTGGAAACCAAATCAAAGGGAAGTTTTAGTAATTGTTCCTCCCGCTTTGGAGGTCAACGTGACCATGAAGCTGTTGAAGAATTTATAACCTCAATTGTTACCTATAAAGAAATCGAATCGATTAGTGATGAAGATGCTTTAAAAGGCATTTCTTTGCTATTCTATGGTTTGGCCTCCACCTGGTGGCAGGGTGTACGCAAGGAAGCTAAATGTTGGGATGATGTTTTGCTGCTGATACGTGACCATTTTTCACCCACCAAACCAGCCTATCAAATTTATATGGAAATTTTTGAGAAGAAACAGGATGATAAAGCCGCCATCGATACATTTGTGTGCCAGAAGAGGGCCTTGTTGGCTCAATTACCCGATAATCGACATGATGAAGAAACTGAAATAGATTTAATCTATGGTCTTTTAAATATCAAATATCGTAAACATATTGCCAGACATGATATTAAAACATTCCGTGAATTATTGGAAAAGGGTCGTATCATTGAACACAATATGATGGAAGATGAAGCTCAACAACAGGGACCTGTACGTGGTTCTAAAGGCACTAAAAGATGTACTTATTGCAATTTCCGTGGCCACAATGCCACAGAATGTCGTAAACGTAAAAGCGGCGACAATGCTGATGCATAATGGTGATTAATTTAAACAGAAAAACCGCTACTTTAGACACACTTTTACTATAGTAGCGCTCTTTAAAAAAAATGATGTCATCTTTTCCACAATTTCAACCACAACAAAATATGTCATCATTGAAAGAGTTTCAGTAAATAACTCTTAATTATAAATTTCTATAGGTTTCTCTTAATTTTTTAAAAGAGTTTCTTTATATAAATTTTGAATGATTTTATTAATTTTTATATAAATTTTTTATTTTTTTTTTAATTTATATAAAAATTTTAAATATTCTTAATTTGTTTAAGGAAATTTAGATATTAAATTAAGGGAAATACCTCTCTTATAATAATTAACGCTAGTTTTACAAACCGGCTTTTTACAGGCTAAGAACGCCTGGCCCCTCATACAATAATTTTCTGTAAATCTTAGATTTTAATGAAATTTTAAATTTTAATGAACTTGATATTTTATTATCAAACAAACAATTATAAGACGGATATCTTTCTATATCCAAATAGCTGAACCGGATATTTTCTTAAGATGTTCTAATTTTCAATAGTTGATATTTAAATTGTCGTTTTTCAGCCTAAACCAAATTTTGGCCTTGTACTAAAATTAGTTTTAGGCTTTAAAACTGAAAATTTTTATTTCAAAATTATAAAAATTAAAAAATCTTAGGACAATAACCAAAACCCGTTATATTTATGGTTTATTTAGAAAGAGTTTTGAAAAAAAATTTGGTATTTTTTTTCCAGGAAATTTAAATAGTTTAATTTGAAATTTCTTTTATAAATTTGTAAATAAAATTTAAAAAAGAAATTTCTTTTTAAATATTTTATATATCATTGGAAAATATCAAAGTTTTTTTTAAGATTCCAACTTTTAAATTATAAATATAACAAACCCTTTTTTTAGCGTAAAACCTAAAAAGAGGTCTCTTTCGGGAGAAACCCCGTGATTTTAAAATATTTTGAAATTATATGTATTGAACATCGAAAAGGATTTGAAGTTAGGCATTTAATGTTAGGACAAAATTAAAAAAAAAAAAAAAAACTATTTTTCATTAGTGTTAACTTTACACACAAAAGACAGTTTAAAAAAAACTTTCTTTTGTCTGTTGCGTTAATTGTAAATTTAAAATCGTTTTTTTTTTTTCTTTTTTTAATTTTGTGATATCTTTCATTAAGCTCTTAACCCAAAATTCTTTAGCTGTTTATCGCATTTGTTTTTCTTAATAATTTAAAATCGCAAAAAACTTTTTTTTCGCAATGCGAAAAAAAACAATTTTAAAAACTTACCATTTATGGTAAACAATTCATTGCAAAACAAATTGTACTCCAATGGCTAAGCTGTCGCCATTCGTACAATTGGCACGCCAATTTGTTATTTTAAACTATTTAATTTGACCTATATTGGCACGCCAATGCTCTCTATTATAAGTTAGGAATTGCTATTGATTTTTCTAACCTCCAAAATCAAAAGGCTTTCTTTAACTTCCGTTATATTAACTAGAGTTTATTTTTTGTAATCAGAAAAAGTTAAGAAAAAAAAACATTTCAAATTTGAAATTAATATCATAAATTATTTAAATGATGGCTTTATTCAGGAGGTTTTTTTATTAAAGCGCTTTAAAGTCATTTAAATAGTTGTTATTTTTAATACAATTTTTTTTGGTTATTTTTTTGAATTCTAGTTAATAAAATATTTTTTTTTTTAGTTATAGCATTGTAAAGATCGATTTTTATAATCTCCAGTTGTAAAAAATTATTTATTTTTTTTTTTAATTGTAACTTTTACTGCAGATTATGAAAAGAAATCTAAATTTTTTTAATGTATTTATAAAAATAATTATTTTAAAAAAACTAAATTTTTGTATTTAGATTTTAAGTATTTTTTTTTTAACTGAAAGAAAAGACAAAAAACGAAAAAAAATAACTTAAAAAGATAAAAAGAAAATTTATAGCCCACAAAATAATAAATTAAAACAATGCTATTCAAGAAAAACTAAAACTTTTATGTGTTTTATTATAACAAAATGTTTATTAAATTTATCAATATATATTCGGCTTTGTCGAATTAAAAATATTGCCATTATAGGTATTTTAAATCATAAATTCAATATATTAAAATTTCATATGGTAGTCCCTTTCAATGAGAGGGCTGATGAATTGGCCAGATTGGCTTTGGACAATGGTGCTCCTATAAATGTGGATTATTCGATGGATTGGGCACTGAGATCAATTCGTAATTCTCTGCAAGAGAAATAGAATATTTCTTACTCGGAGATTTCTAGGAGTAAGGGGGCGTTATTTTTCTCTTTGAACTCTGACATTCCAGAAAAGCCTTGGTACCGGGGGCTCTCAATGCATCCTGGCTAAATTAAGTTAATAGACCGTTTAATATCTGGTCATGGGTATGACAAACAATAGTTGTGGAGGATTAATGCATTTGACTCCAACCTGTGTGATTTTTGTGGAGTTGTTGAAAATGCCAACCATTTGAATTTTTATTTTTTGCGACAAGTATTATGATATCCGAAGGAAGCATAGAATTTTTGATAACTATATTTGTATTCTCGACTTGTTTAAGTCATTTAATAAAGAGGACTTATTGTACCTAATTGATTTTATCAATGAATCGAATATGTTTAATCTTTTATAATGTTTGTAATCTTTTTAAATTATAAAAAAATAATTTTTTGAAGTTAACGTTATTTGTTGTGAACACAACCCCTCAATGTTACAGAAGTATTCTGTGGAAGTAGGCATTTTTCAATGCCCATCGGTTTGTTCATAATAATCCTGATCTACCATCGGAGCGCTTGGTTCTGGCTCGTTTTTACAAGGCGTTTCTAGCGCCCATCGGCAGACGTGTTCCATCAGGCACCCTCTCAACAATTGTTTTGCAATCGTTTTTCAAGCGTTCGTGTTAAACACTTTTTATAACATTTAATAACTCAAAAAAAAATAAAATATATATTAAAACAAATATAATTAAAAAAGTATATTTTTAATTTTCGATTAAAAAACGTATTTGAGAAAAAAACATGCGCAGAAATTAAAACAAAAACATTCACCCCTATCGTGAATATTTTTTCCCTCGAATTGTGTTCCCTTTTCACTTAATTCCAATCGTGAATAAAAGTTCCCTCGAAATTTTGTTTCCTTTGTATAATTATTCACTCGTGAATAGCATAATACAATTTCAGGGAAAATTCTCGATACCAATTTTCACTTGAGGGGGAATGAAAATTACATGGGAACAAACATTTCCCTTTTTATTCACGATATGGGTGATTGAGTCCAATTTTGTAAGGACAAAATATTATAAAGGGTCCACCATCTAACGTTTTTTTTTTTTCAACCAGTGCTTATTTCGTGAATGGTAACACTTAGCTCATGTCTGATTTGACAGATAATTAGTTTTATCCTTCCGCTGAACGAATATGGTTGTGCATACGCTTGAACAACGCTGGGAAATATTGCGACATTACTTTGAAAATCATGGTAATGTTGCAGTATGTGTGCGAAAATTGCGTACGGATGGAAGAAGAGAAGCACCGTCAGCCAGAGCTGTGAATGAATATTTAATTTTTGAATTAAATAGCGAATCATTCATGCACTGAATTAGTAACATTTTGAATTAATTCTTTTCGCCAAAAAACGAATTGAATGAAATTTGAATCGATTCATATGCATTTGGTTGGAATGAATTGCAATTTATTTTAAATCAAATGAATTCAGCAAAATGAATTGCAATTCATTTTCAATTCAAATGAGTTTGGCGAAATGAATTGCAATTCATTTCCAATTCATTTGACTTGAATTGATTTTGAATTAATTCAAGTGAATTAGAGAAATGAATTGCAATTATTTTTCAATTCATTTGAATTAATGTAAGTAATACTTGACGAAACAAACTCCAAACACCATGTTTAATTTGATTTATTGCAATTCATTTTTCATTTCATTAATATGAATTGCAATATTTTTTCTAATTCATTTGAATTTATTCAAAATCAATTTAATACAAATGAATTGAATATTAATTGCAATTCAAACTCATTTGAATTGAAAATGAATTGCAATTCATTTTGCCGAATTCATTTGAATTGAAAATGAATTCCAATTTATTTTTACCAAATTCATTTGAATTAATTCAAATTTCATTCAATTCTTTTTTTATGTGAAAAGAATTATTCAAAATTCAATTCAAATTCGTAATGAATTGAAATCAAAAATTAATGATTCATTCACAGCTCTGCCGTCAGCTCCGTATGTTCGTTATCTTATGAAAAAAGTGAAAGAAACTGGCATCCTCATCGATAAACCAAAGCGTGAAAAGCCAAAAACAGTGCATACACCCGAGAATATTGCTGCTGTGGCAGAAAGTGTGCGTGAAGCGCCATCAACATCAATTCACCGATAATGTGCTTAAAAATTGGACCGATCGTGTAGGCTACTGCATGGCCAGCCGAGGCAGCCATTTGAATGAAATTATTTTCCATTATTAACCGGAAGGATTGTACTTTCAGATAAAAAAAGAAATTTGAGAAAATATTCAGTAGTTTTTTTTTATAGCCTTTTCAAAAAAAAAAAGTTATTTGGCGGACCCTTTAGTTTTACTATCAAATTTTGATAAAACACTTAAAAACTCGACTAAACGTTTCTAAGATTTGGAAAATATTGGTGCATTAATTTTATAAGTTTTTTTTTGTTTTTGTAGATTTTTACAATTTCATAAACGAATATTAGCTTAAAATACCTATTTTAACCCTTGTGTAAAAGTTAGTATTCGTTTAAAAATCTCAACTTGATAAAAAGAATTATTTTGATCCATATCGGCCTAATTTTTACACTTTTGGCTAAAAAAGATCCACTTGAAAATTTACAGAATAACACATTTAATTCGCGTTTGAAAAGACTAAAATAATAAAATCAACATATAAAATGACTGAAAACATATAAAATCAGCCACTCGATTTTCTCCACCACTTCTGATTTTAACCAAACTTGGTATAGAAGATGTACATTATGTAAGTATAACTTCGTTCAACTGAAGGAAAGCTAATCCTAGTAGATTTTGAAATATCGCGTTTCAAAATATGAAAAATATTCGAAAATTTTCAAAAAGTATTGGTACAAAATATTCCATATCTTTTTAACAGCTTAACCTATGAAAATGTCAAAATTTACAAAATTGTACTTACTTAATTGTAATTTTCTTAAAAAGTATTATAGGTAGGCAACTCATCAAGGTCGCATTTGAAAGCTTATTAAATTACCTTTAATTTAATATACAACATGATTTTTGTTTTGGAAAGGCCAAAGGTCACATCTTTTGACATATAATTCGGGAGGCTATATCTTTAAAAACGATATTTTTAAAAATCTGAAAAAAATATATGTTTAAGACTGGTTCCTTCCCTAAAGTTACGAAAAATTTCAGAGAGGAGGTATTCTTGGATCCAGAAATATTAATCATATAGTAAAGGTAGATATTTAACAAGGGAATTAAAACTATGTGGCATAAAGAGCCCTTTAGTAAAAAAAAAGAAGAAATGTCTACATTGTGTCAGAGTTTGAGTCCCGGCTGCACTTAAACAATATAATGTTTAATATTTCTGGATCAAAGAATAGCTCCACTCTGAAATTTTTCGTAACTTTAGGTAAGGAACCAATCTTAAACATACATTTTTTTCAGATTTTTAAAAATATCGTTTTTAAAGATATAGCCTCCCGAATTATAGGTCAAAAGATGTAGCCTTTGACCTTTTCAAAAAAAAAAATCATGTTGTATATCAAATTAAAGGTAGTAACCTTTCAAATGCGACCTTGATGAGTTGGCTAACTGTAATACTTTTTAAGAAAATTACAATTAAGTAAGTACAACTTTGTAAATTTTGACATTTTTTTACGATTTTCAAGACCTCATATTTCCGGATCCAGAAGCGTCAGCGAACTTAAATTTTGAATTTTTCTTAGTTCTACGCTTTATTCCTGCCAAAATTCAGCAAATTTGGAAACAGTGATGTAAAAAACAGCCATATTTTAAGTTGAGTTGAGATGGTTCAACCCATATGGTACTTTTTTCAATTCTTCCCAGAAACGTGGTAAAATAGGGGTTAAAACGGGAATACAGTCTCCCCCTTGCAGACCTGGAGACACCGCTAACGCAAGAAACTGGAAATTTGGTATGTGGATTCCTAATCCTGCCACATGTGGTCTAGAATTAGGTATTGACAAAAAAAAAAAAAAAAATACTCCACAAAAAGTGAGTGATACACTCAAAGGAAAATCTTCAGAATATCTATGAAATGTTTCATAAATAAATGTTCGTCCAATGTATTTATGAAACATTTCATAAAAAGCAAAATCAATTTCATCATATTTATAAAATGTTTCAGTATATATTTGAAGAATATTTTGTGCTAGTATAGATTTCATTATTTTTATGTAGAAAAAATTCATAGAGACCGTGATATGGTCATTACAATTCTAGTTGTTTATGAAATGTATTTATAGTGAGTATGTTTAAAACTAAACGCGTTCGAAACTAAAAGCTTTCGATAAAAATTGATCAAATTTATTTATTTATCTCGTGAAAGTGAAATTAAACTGGTTAAACAAAAAATAGTGTAAATTATTACATAAAAGGGAAAAAACTTCACTACACGACTTTTTGGTTAATTAATATATTGAAATTGCAGTTATAACCTTTTGATTTTCGTTAATAAAATCGGCATTTTTGAACGTAAACGTATACAATTTTGTGGGAAGGTATATTTTGGTTAACTATATCATAATCAATCAAGAAGTCAATTTTGAATTTTTTGTTAGTTACGGTCTTTTATATTTTAGGTGACGATATGTGCAATGTGTAATAAATGAGTAATAAATGAGAAAAAAATAATTTTTTACGATATTTTTTTTATTTTCTTGCGTTTTTATGTAGACTTTAAAATTATGAAAAAAAATACATTTTCATTTTTTAATACAAAAAAAACAAAAACGCAAATACTTCATACAAAATAATTATCGCCCATGTCCTAGGTTTCCTTACTTTTTGAATACGAAATTGAAATTTGGTGCTTTATAACCCCATAAATGTATAAAATTCAAAATAATAATAGAAAAATGTCGAAAAATTATCGAAAATATATGTTTTCGGTCAAAATGCTAAATTTTAACTTATAAAAAGTGCTTTCGTTTTACTTTCTACATGAAAGTAAATCGAAAATAAAAATAGTTTTCTCAAAGTGACAGTATCAATATCCATACGATGATGATTTTCATACGATGCAAATATGCACATTATCGTTAATACTGATTAAGGGTAAGAGAATGCAAATAGCCATATGTGCTTATTTGCATCGTGTGCAAGTGAGTGTAAGTTTTTCGACACACATCTTATGATATTTCTATATTCGTATATTTTTGGTATTGGGTGATTCGAAATTATCGAAAAACGCCGAAATATGTGTTTATTTATTTCCCATTTACTATCAAAATATGCAGTAAAGGATTAACTGCATTAACTTAACTAGTTTTTTTTCTTAAATATTTCCTCTACTCTTAAAAAGTAAATAGCGATACCGTTAAATAAATTTAACTTTAAAACAGAGATGGCAGGCAATACCGCTAAAATACCGTTTCCGATTCAAGCTTCTTTCAACTGGCTATCGTTATTCTTAAAATGCCGTTACCGCAATAATTGAAATACCGTTATCCGTAAAATAGCATTGCCGATATAACTAAAATACCAATATCCTTAAACTACCGTTACCGAAATGACTGAAATAACGTTATCGGTGAAATATCGCTACCAAAATGGTTGAAATACCGTTAACGAAATAATCCGAAAAAAAAAAAAAAAATTATCGCCAAAAATATAAATATATTGTCCCAAAGCTTGGTCATAAACTAGCTAGCCATTGGAATTCGGTCATGATGGGGCTAAAATTATCGATGTGCATTGTCATTACCTGAATAACTTAACTAATGTTATCCTTAAAATACCGTTATCCCTAAAATACCGTTACCGAAATAAACAAACGTAACGTTACCACTAAAATAGCGATACCGAAACAAGTAAAAAACCGTTAACGCTAAGAAACCGTTACCGAAATAACTGAAATGTCGTTACTTCAAAAATACCGTTACCGAAATAACGAAAACAGCGTTACCTTACCGATACCCGCATCGAATCGGTTACCATCCATGTTTTAAAATAATAATCTAGTACTTAATAGGGTAGTAAAATTTTCGATTTCACATTAGACGTTAACAAAAATGTTGTCACAGCTATTATCGTACAAACATATACAAATAATCTACAATTATAATTCATAATGGGACTCCCCTATACCCACTTGTTTTTATTGATTAAAATACACAAAATAGTTACAAATATTTTCATTTTGCTGTTTCTTTAATCCACCCACTATATGTATGACTAGCTTAAAAACACGATACTTGGTTATCGGTAGTTTTAAATACCATCAATTTATTTAGATTTTTATATGACACACCAAACCCCTGGGACACGCAAACTTAATTTTGGGTCGTAGAGTCCAGTGGTATAGTCCGTGCTTAATATTGGGAACGAAACTTAATGTAAAGGAGAAAGACTAAACACGAAGAACGATATGACATGGAACAGGGAACGAGTTGAATTGTAACATTGTTTATATGTAACGAAATTGTATTGAACTGGGAACGAACTTTGTTTTATTGGAATTCCTTTTTTAATTTATATTATAATTAAAAAAAAAAAATAAATCAACCTGTGTCCGATTTTATAAAATGACTAGTTTCTTAAAAACTAAGTGAGATATTCCACTCATTCCCCGTTTTTTCCATGTTCCATTTGGACCAATTTTCCATTCTATTATCGGAGTGTTGAAATTTGTTTTTTCATATTATACTATGTTTCCATTTACGCGTTTCGGGCAAAACACGTGTTTTGTTGAAAAAAAAAAATTTATGGGAAACCATGTGTTTTTATTTTTTTATTTCAAAACACGCCCAAAAGACGTTCAGTGGAAATGTAGTACCACAAAACAATTAATCCTTCCGGACCTAGCCTATTTGCCTATCAGGGTGTATTAATACTCCTGTTGATCAAAAATTTTGTTCGTTTTGCCCTATCTCCTTTAATTTCTGAGATACCGCCCTTTTAAAAAAAAGTCATTTTACAAAATGGCTTGTAGTTCGAAAACTAAGCGAGATTCCGAAAAACGGACAAACTTATAGCAAAACTTTATTAACGAGTACCGATAATACAAATATGTTTAGTGTTGCGATTACACCCGTTCTCCGTTCCATTTCATAGCGTTTCATTTTGAACCAATGACCCATTCAATTATCGGAGTGTTTAAATTTGTATTTTCACTTACGTATATGGACACAAATAATTAATCCCTCGGGATCTTTCCCGGACCTAGCCTATGTGTTTTATCAGGTTTAATTAATTTATCAGGTTAAATGCTCTTTTGGAGCAAAAGTTTTGTGAGTTTTGACCTATCTCGTTCAGTTTTAAAGATACTGGCCATTTAAAATAATTGCAATTTTACAAAATAGTCAGTACATTGAAAACTAAACGAAATAGCGCAAAATTGAGAAAAATTTTGCAAAAGTTTACCTACGAAACACGTATGATGTATCGTTGATTTATTTAAAAAAATGATTTATATTTACAAAATTATCACAGGGTGACTTATTAATTTTGTTTAACAATATGTGTATAATACTTTAAGCACACGCCAAATTCGAATTTCTTTTCCAGTTTTATTCCAATTTGTTCTTTGTGGTTGATGTTCCAATTCCACTCGTTTCATTCCATTTCGTTATAATTTTACCGGGAATTCCCGTGACAAATTCCCTATTCGCAAGACATACAATTTCATTTATTCCGAAATTTCTTCACTTTAACTTTAGAATTATCCGATTTAACATAAATGTTCATCATATCTGTTTCAGATCAAGTGGTACAGTTATGCAATAATTCTTTTATAGAGTTTTCGAGGTCATTTATAAATATTATTTTTGTTAAAACTTATGACTATAACTGTTTACGAAAAAAGATTAGCGTAATAATGTTAAACGTTCTAGAAATAATTTAGAAACTATTCTTAATGTAGCGATATCCATCATACAAGTTTTATTGAGCTTTTTCGGTGCAAAATTTTATTATGAGCCAAATTTAAGTAAAAAATTATTTAAATTTTGAAAACATAAAAAAAAATTATGTATACTTTTTTTATAAAAACATCATGTTTATCATATAAAAAACATGTTTACAACGAAAATCAATTTACAGTCAAGGAAAAAAGTCTACATACACCCTTTGAAAATTAAAAAATATATTTATGTCAATATTTAAAGCATTAATAAATAAGTTTATTTATTAAATAAAAAAGTAATTATTTTACATAATAAAAACAATAATAACAAAAACATAAAAAATTCATTGGAAAAAAGTCTACATACAGCTACAAAAATTAAACATTATTTCAAAATGAAAATGAAAATTATTCAAGTTCGAGGCTATACTCTATATTTCTTTATTAGGATATTGTCCTAACAAATCGCACTTGATCAACAAGAGGGTATTAACTCAAAATTTTTAAAATATCACTTTTTTCAAGAAATCAACTAACAACATCAATATCTATCTATTGTAAAAATTTCAACGTATTCCGATTACTCTTTCATCTCGAAAATCACTTTTGAGACCATTTTCATGATAATGTAGTGATTACCTTTATTTCAACAAAAAGGTATTATTTCGAGTTAATACAAAAGTTCAAATAGAAATTAATCGTATATTTCCATAAAAAAGGTATTATTTTGATTTGAGCCTTTATTTATGTTAAAAATAATCAAACTGTTTTATTTATATTTGGTTGTATTTTGAGTTGATACTGTTTTGTTGATAAAATTTGTTTTATTCTATAAATTTAATTCGAAATGTAACTCTTTCTATAAAAAAATTGTTCACATTTTTTTGAGTTGTGACCCTTTTCATGAAAAAAATTCGTTAGTTATAACCATTTACATGATATCGTGTTTTTAATAAATCTACTTTAACATAAATACTTGCTGATAACGAAATCAATTGCTCATTGCAATAACAATAAAAATATTTAATATATAAAAAATCATTGTATTTTATATTGTTCAAACCAACAATAGTTAATAAAAATTCAATATGACGTGTCCAAACCTACAACATTATTCTGCGTCTTTGCGTTTAGAGGATATTCATAGTGATAATAATAGTTATAGCTCTGCAGATCCATTCAGTAGTGATTCGAATGACGATTTCAATCCGTCGTTAGTAAGTCAAAGCAGTTCTTCGGACATAGAAATGCGGGAAGTGGTTAACGGAAGAAAAAAACGTACTAATTACGTACGCCAACAACATTTGCGAAACTTAGGATGTTCATATACTTCGCTATCTAATCCTACATATAAAATAAAATAAAAGAAAAGCGCCTGCGAACTGCTTGTGGAGAAAACTGCCGTTTTAGGTGCAACGAAAAAATAACAAAATCTTCACGTTATCAAATATTTCAAAAGTATTGGGATACAAGTGACTTACAAAGACAGAGGGAATTAATTTCAAGTCACACAAAACCTATAAGCCCCAAATATAGATATTCAAGCAATCAAAATTATCGTAGTTTAAACAACGCTTTTTTCTTGGAAATGGACTTAAAACTTATCCGAGTATGCAAAACATTTTTTAAAGCAACTCTCGATATAAATGATAAAATTATTGCAACAGTAATTAAAAAAACGAGCGAAGAAGGATTTGCGGAACCTGATTATCGTGGAAAGCATAATAAGCACAAGTGCGTTAGCCCAGAAATCAAAGGTGGAATAAGGCAATTTATAAAAGATATTCCAAAAATTGAGTTCCACTACTTGCGCGCGCAAACATCCCGTGAGTTTATAGAGAGCGGTAAAAGTATTGCAGACTTATACAAGGACTATGAAGAAATCTGTAAAAATAATCATTCAACACCAGGAAGTAAAATGATGTTCCCCAGGATATTCAAGGAAGAATTCAATATTTAATTTTTTAAGCCGAAAAAAGATCAATGAACATGTATTCAAGATATAAAAAAATTTTGAACTAATATCATCTCGTTGGTAAAATATCATTAGGTAAAATTTTAATTTATTTTTTCGAGTTAATACGTTTTTCGAGTTGAAAAAAAAATTTGAAAATATTATTAAAATTTCAACTAAAGCGTCATAATTCAAAATAATACCAAAAAAAAAATCGATAAAATTTCAAAAAAATGGTATTAACTCAAAAATTGATTTTTTTTTTGCAATGAATGGTAAAATTTAAAACTAAAACAATGTATATATATTTTCAAATGGAATTTGCTTATTATGATATGTTTGAATTTTTAAATTCTGTTAAAATGTGGCCATAAACAGTTTTTTGACTCTACTGAAAATTTTATAATTTTGAGTTAATACCCTCTTGTTGATCAAGTGCGAAATAATCTATAGAGTTTTTGTTTTCAAATTTATTCTTTTACCCTTTTAGGAATGTGTTGATATATAGATCTATTTTAGGATTTTTTTTTTTTTAATTATTTCAAAATGTTATATAAAAAAAATAAAAAAATGCTAACTTTTAGTATTTGGTCGGCATCAATAACTGCTTGAAGGCGACGGGGCATTGATCTCACCAAAATTTCCGTAATATCGGGTGTTTTCAATGTTTCGCTTCTACGAATGTTATATTTTCGTACCGATGTTTCCAAAACGGAGACTGGGACACTGGATTGGTGAATTGAGCTGTCTTGGGGCATAGTATAGAAGCCAGTCTCGAACAACGTGTGCAGTATGCTTAGGGTCGTTATCTTGTTGGAAAATCCATTGATTTCCCAGGTCCAAGCTATCAACAGATGACTGCAGATTATGTTCCAATATGTTCTTATATTGATAGCGGTCCATATTAACGTCGACAAAACCAAACGACCAACTCCAGATGACGCAATGCCGCCCCAAACCATAACGTTACCACCACCATATTTGACAGTAGGTATTATATTCTTTAAATCAAGTACTGTATATGGTTTTCGCCAAACTTTGGATCGACCATCACTTCCAAAAATGTTATACTTATTTTCGTCGGTAAATATAACACGCTTCCAAAAATCCATATTCTTGTCTAGATGTGCTTTAGTAAACTAAAGGCGAAGTATACGATTCTTCGCTAAAATTAGAGGTTGTTTGCGAGCCACTCTGCTATTAAATCTATTGTCATGTAAAACATTTATTATTGTTCGTGGAGTAACAATTATGTATATTGGAACATTTTTCGATGTGTTCCGCCAATTTTGGGGCACTTATTTTCGAATCCTGGTTAACTACTTTAACCCTCTCATGCACCAAACTTCTTTAGAAAAGCTGTATTTTTTTTTTAATTTTAATATGTAGCACAACATTTTTTTACTTGTGTTCAAGTAGATAGCAAAACTGATTTATAGGTCTCTGAATTCTCTTTGTAATACTTCGAATGCTGCTCCGAAAAAGTGTTGTTGTGTACATACAACAAATGCGTGAAAGGATTAATAATACTGCTAATATCGCGTCTCGAAAGCTTCTTAGGTCTGTCAGATCGTGGCTTTTTTTCGGTACTTTTAGTATTATTATAATTTCTAATAATCGTCTGTACAGTAGCACGACTTAATGTAACTGTCTTAGCATTTCTCTTTATTTTAAATGCCTTAAACATTGATATAAAATGTAATGATCGTCTGTACAGTAGCACGACTTATGTCTAATGATCGTCTGTACTGTAGCACGACTTAATTTAACTGTCTTAGCAATTTCTCCATAAGATGTATGTATGTAGACTTTTTTCACGCTAATAATTATGTTTTCCCTAAAAATTTCTATGTTTCAGTTTTTCATATTTTTTTTTTTCTTCAAATAATCTTTATTTTAAATGCCTTAAACATTGATATAAAATGTTTTTCAATTATCGCTACTAATTCACTAGAACTTCGAATCCGTAGGGTGTATGTAGACTTTATTCCTTGACTGTAAACCGTTAAAAAATATGCAATTTCACAAAAACTTGAAATTATATATAAAAAAATAGACAATGCATTTCCAAGAACTGATTCTCATATATATATAATTTAAAAATAACGCTCAAAATTAAAAGAGCAGAGATAATTATTAAAAAAAAACTCTGAGAGATCAAAATAGCTTAATTTAATCATATATTGAAATTCAATTTTATAAATTTTTCGATAATTTTTGCTTTAAATTTATAATTTTTTTTTATAAAAATTATAGAATTTTATTTATTAAATAAAATTTTTAATTTATATAGATTAAAGATAATACAATAGAAAATAAATAGTTTAATGATAAAAAAAATAAGAGTAAAAGTGTTTTTTTTTTAAATTTTTTCAGCATTTGGGTAGCAATAGTGTTAAATTTTATAAATATTTTTATATGGGGTTTTTGCTCTTTTCTTGTGGTTCCATGACAGGGATGTTAAATGGGGTTTTCAATTTTGTACCAATCTCCAAAAAAAATTGTACTTTTTGGACCTTCATGGTACCATTTTTTTTTTTAATTTATTAAAACTAAAAAACAAAACTTAACAATAACATAAGGTACAAAAAACTTATGAATATATGAGATCAAAATCATGGAATTATTTGTTTAGTTAATAAACTATTTGGAATTTTTACATCATAGCAGCACGAATTTGTCGATCTTAGCCAATCATTTGTCTGTATAAGACTTGATAATGCACATGTAGTCTGTTTCTTTCCTTAGTTTTTTTTTTTTATATTTTGAAAAGAAAAAACTCTTGCCACATTTGCAGATGAGTGTGGAATGGATAAAATTCCAGAAACAACTCTAGAAATGTCTGGAAACATATTGAAATTCAGTTCATTTTGAAAATTAGCTACTACAGACCAAAAACTACAAATGTTTTAATTTTTTAACGACTTCAGTTGCTCAAAATCAGCGAAAGCTCTAAATTTATTATTTATTGAATCAAAATTTGCAATTTCATTCTGGAACATTTTTACTAGAATAGGTACAACACTACTTGTTTTACCTGAAAACCCATTTTCTGGAGTAAACTTATGGAACCCCATTAATAATTCGTTATTAAAGTTGACTTTGGTTGTCAAAACTTCGCATAATTTTATATAAGATTGTGTGGCATTTTCTTTCATTTCTTTAACAATAATTTAATTTAATTTTCACTTCTTCAGAATTTTAATAAATTTAAAACACACAATACCTGTCTGCCAGATAAATTTTGTGAAAAATCGTCAAATTTTCGATATTTAAAAAAAAAAAATCGCCAATTTTATTCTACAAAATCCTCAAAATGATGATAAATCGCCAAATCGGATATGGTCGCATATATTTTAAGCGCTCATTATATAAAACGAATAAATGCAATGAAAAAGGACACAATACCAATTTGTTTGCAATAATAAAAATTCAAAAAGGGGAAAAATTTTTAATTTTTAAATTGTACCAAATGAGTCGCGGTAGTACCACGGTACTTTAGAAGGTCAAAATGTACCAAAAAAAGTACAATTGTACCAACTTTAACATCCGTGTTCCATGAGTAATATTTAGTTTTGGCTCTTTTACAAATGCCGGGTATATAAGGTACACCCATTGCTGTGGAAACTTCAGTCTACAGCGAGTTTTCAAAAACGCAACGACCATTTGTTAAAAAACGGTTTTTTTAAATTAAAATAACATTCGCCAAGTTTAATAAGTGGCTTTGTTATAGAGAAAAAAAAATACCGTTAATGTATAAAACTTTAGTCACCATTTAAATCAAAAAGTGAAAAAAAACAACAACAAATTTTTACAAAATGGCTCAAATGGTACAAATGACTACCGAACAATTGCAACAACTGATAGAATCTATACGTGCTGCAGCTACCTCTGGAGCTGCTAACAGCACCGCAGTGGAAACCAAATCAAAGGGAAGTTTTAGTAATTGTTCCTCCCGCTTTGGAGGTCAACGTGACCATGAAGCTGTTGAAGAATTTATAACCTCAATTGTTACCTATAAAGAAATCGAATCGATTAGTGATGAAGATGCTTTAAAAGGCATTTCTTTGCTATTCTATGGTTTGGCCTCCACCTGGTGGCAGGGTGTACGCAAGGAAGCTAAATGTTGGGATGATGTTTTGCTGCTGATACGTGACCATTTTTCACCCACCAAACCAGCCTATCAAATTTATATGGAAATTTTTGAGAAGAGACAGGACGATAAAGCCGCCATCGATACATTTGTGTGCCAGAAGAGGGCCTTGTTGGCTCAATTACCCGATAATCGACATGATGAAGAAACTGAAATAGATTTAATCTATGGTCTTTTAAATATCAAATATCGTAAACATATTGCCAGACATGATATTAAAACATTCCGTGAATTATTGGAAAAGGGTCGTATCATTGAACACAATATGATGGAAGATGAAGCTCAACAACAGGGACCTGTACGTGGTTCTAAAGGCACTAAAAGATGTACTTATTGCAATTTCCGTGGCCACAATGCCACAGAATGTCGTAAACGTAAAAGCGGCGACAATGCTGATGCATAATGGTGATTAATTTAAACAGAAAAACCGCTACTTTAGACACACTTTTACTATAGTAGCGCTCAAGAGTAGCGCTCTTTAAAAAAAATTTCAACCACAACAAAATATGTCATCATTTAAAGAGTTTCAGTAAATAACTCTTAATTATAAATTTCTATACATTTCTCTTAATTTTCTAAAAGAGTTTCTTTATATAAATTTTGAATGATTTTATTAATTTTTATATAAATTTTTTATTTTTTTTTTTTAATTTATATAAAAATTTTAAATATTCTTAATTTGTTTAAGGAAATTTAGATATTAAATTAAGGGAAATACCTCTCTTATAATAATTAACGCTAGTTTTACAAACCGGCTTTTTACAGGCTAAGAACGCCTGGCCCCTCATACAATAATTTTCTGTAAATCTTAGATTTTAATGAAATTTTAAATTTTAATGAACTTGATATTTTATTATCAAACAAACAATTATAAGACGGATATCTTTCTATATCCAAATAGCTGAACCGGATATTTTCTTAAGATTTTCTAATTTTCAATAATTGATATTTAAATTGTCGTTTTTCAGCCTAAACCAAATTTTGGCCTTGTACTAAAATTAGTTTTAAGCTTTAAAACTGAACATTTTTATTTCAAAATTATAAAAATTAAAAAATCTTAGGACAATAACCAAAACCCGTTATATTTATGGTTTATTTAGAAAGAGTTTTGAAAAAAAATTTGGTATTTTTTTTCCAGGAAATTTAAATAGTTTAATTTGAAATTTCTTTTATAAATTTGTAAATAAAATTTAAAAAAGAAATTTCTTTTTAATTATTTTATATATCATTGGCAAATACCGGAGTTTATTTTTAAGATTCCAACTTTTAAATTATAAATATAACAAACCCTTTTTTTAGCGTAAAACCTAAAAAGAGGTCTCTTTCGGGAGAAACCCCGTGATTTTAAAATATTTTGAAATTATATGTATTGAACATCGAAAAGGATTTGAAGTTAGGCATTTAATGTTAGGACAAAATTAAAAAAAAAAAAAAAACTATTTTTCATTAGCGTTAACTTTACACACAAAAGACAGTTTAAAAAAAAACTTCCTTTTGTCTGTTGGGTTAATTGTAAATTTAAAATCGTTTTTTTTTCTTTTTTTAATTTTGTGATATCTTTCATTAAGCTCTTAACCCAAAATTCTTTAGCTGTTTATCGCATTTGTTTTTCTTAATAATTTAAAATCGCAAAAAACTTTTTTTCGCAATGCGAAAAAAAACAATTTTAAAAACTTACCATTTATGGTAAACAATTCATTGCAAAACAAATTGTACTCCAATGGCTAAGCTGTCGCCATTCGTACAATTGGCACGCCAATTTTGTCATTTTAAACTATTTAATTTGACCTATATTGGCACGCCAATGCTCTCTATTATAAGTTAGGAATTGCTATTGATTTTTCTAACCTCCAAAATCAAAAGGCTTTCTTTAACTTCCGTTATATTAACTAGAGTTTATTTTTTGTAACCAGAAAAAGTTAAGAAAAAAAAACATTTCAAATTTGAAATTAATATCATAAATTATTTAAATGATGGCTTTTATCTGGAGGTTTTTATTAAAGCGCTTTAAAGTCATTTAAGTAATTGTTATTTCTAATATAATTTTTTTTTGTTATTTTTTTGAATTCTAGTTAATAAAATATTTTTTTTTTTAGTTATAGCATTGTAAAGATCGATTTTTATAATCTCCAGTTTTAAAAAATTATTTATTTTTTTTTTAATTTTCACTTTTACTGCAGATTATGAAAAGAAATCTAAATTTTTTTAATGTATTTATAAAAATAATTATTTTAAAAAAACTAAATTTTTGTATTTAGATTTTAAGTATTTTTTTTTAACTGAAAGAAAAGACAAAGAAAAGAAGAAAAAAAAATAACTTAAAAAGATAAAAAGAAAATTTATAGCCCACAAAATAATAAATTAAAACAATGCTATTCAAGAAAAACTAAAACTTTTATGTGTTTTATTATAACAAAATGTTTATTAAATTTATCAATATATATTCGGCTTTGTCGAATTAAAAATATTGCCATTATAGGTATTTTAAATCATAAATTCAATATATTAAAATTTCATATGGTAGTCCCTTTCAATGAGAGGGCTGATGAATTGGCCAGATTGGCTTTGGACAATGGTGCTCCTATAAATGTGGATTATTCGATGGATTGGGCACTGAGATCAATTCGTAATTCTCTGCAAGAGAAATAGAATATTTCTTACTCGGAGATTTCTAGGAGTAAGGGGGCGTTATTTTTCTCTTTGAACTCTGACATTCCAGAAAAGCCTTGGTACCGGGGGCTCTCAATGCATCCTGGCTAAATTAAGTTAATAGACCGTTTAATATCTGGTCATGGGTATGACAAACAATAGTTGTGGAGGATTAATGCATTTGACTCCAACCTGTGTGATTTTTGTGGAGTTGTTGAAAATGCCAACCATTTGAATTTTTATTTTTTGCGACAAGTATTATGATATCCGAAGGAAGCATAGAATTTTTGATAACTATATTTGTATTCTCGACTTGTTTAAGTCATTTAATAAAGAGGACTTATTGTACCTAATTGATTTTATCAATGAATCGAATATGTCTAATAGGGTGGGGCGATTAGAATGGAAGAAAAAAATTTTAATGGGCGCTTCGCGTTTCTGATTCTTGGGATTGTACTGAGCAAAAATGTCCACTAGACCATACGTCTACGGTGAAAATCGAGCTTCCAGATTTTGACTTTAAGGCAAAAAAGCCCTATTTTGAAATTAAAAATTAACCCCTTAAACCCCAGCCACAAATATGATTGATGAATTAATCTGCCAGAGAATCTTCCAAAGAAGAGATTGATACCATAATCTTGGATAAGCTCCTCCTACTTCCTGAGATATGTCTATCCCACACATTGTTACTTTCACAAAATACGACTAAAAAGTCAAAATCTGGAAGCTCGATTTTCACCGTAGACGTATGGTCTAGTGGACATTTTTGCTCAGTACAATCCCAAGAATCAGAAACGCGAAGCGCCCATTAAGATGATCAAATCGCCCCACCCTAATGTCTAATCTTTTATAATTTTTGTAATCTTTTAAAATTTTTAAAAAATAATTTTTTGAAGTTAACGTTATTTGTTGCAAACACAACCCCTCAATGTTACAGAAGTATTCTGTGGAAGTAGGCATTTTTCAATGACCATCGGTTTGTTCATAATAATCCTGATCTACCATCGGGGTGCTTTCTTCATCGAGCGCTTGGTTCTGGCTCGTTTTTACAAGGCGTTTCTAGCGCCAATCGGCAGACGTGTTCCATCAGGCACCCTCTCAACAATTGTAGTGCATACGTTTTTCAAGCGTTCGGGTTAAACACTTTCTATCAACTCTGTCCTATGTTTCACATTCCCATGAAAGTGAAATCAATACGACTTTTTGGTGCTTTGACTTCCAGATACCCATTTTTATTTTCGATTTACTTTCCTGTAGAAAGTAAAACCAATGCACTTTTTTCCTTACAATTTTTTTTTAGAAATCAAGATTGCTTTATGAGTTTAAATTTAGCATTTGGACAGAAAACATGTTTTCGATAATTTTTCGATATTTTTCGAATATTATTTCGAGCTTTATACATTTATGGGGATTAGAAAGCACCAAATTTCAATTTCATGTGTTTTCAAATTCATTCGTATTCAAAAAGTAAGGAAACACAGGACATGGGCGTATAACATTTAATAACTCGAAAAAAAATATATATTAAAACAAATATAATTAAAAAAGTATATTTTTAATTTGCGATTAAAAAAATAAAAAATAAAAAATGCGCAGAAATTAAAACAAAAACATTCACTTCAATCGTGAATATTTTTTGCCTCAAATTGTTTTCCCTTTTCACTCAATTCCAATCGTGAATAAAAGTTTTCTCGAAATTTGTTCCCTTTGTATAATTATTCACTCGTGAATAGCATAATACAATTTCAGGGAAAATTCTCGATACCAATTTTCACTTGAGGGGGAATGAAAATTACATGGGAACAAACATTTCCCTTTTTATTCACAATAGGGGTGATTGAGTTCAATTTTGTAAATTTACAGAATAACACATTTAGTTCGCGTTTGAAAAGACTAAAATAATAAAATCAACATATAAAATGACTGAAAACATATAAAATCAGCCACTCGATTTTCTCCACCACTTCTGATTTTAATCAAACTTGGTATAGAAGATGTACATCATATAAGTATAACTTCGTCCAACTGTAGGACAGCTAATCATAGCGGATTTTGAAATATCGCGTTTCAAAATATGAAAATAATACGAAAATTTTCAAAAAGTGTTGGTACAAAATATTCCATATCTTTTTAACAGCTTAAGCATGAGAGTCATTGATATCTCATTTTAAAGCTACTTAAATTGTGGTTTTACTAGGGCACAAATATCGTTCACTTATCTACGGCAAAATGCATTGTTTTCAATAACTGTGGTTCAAAAAGATGTATTTCAAAAAACTGTTTTTTTTAAATTTTGTAAAAATATATGTTAAATAAAAATTAGTTCTCTATGCCGTGTCCAAATCCCTACGTGGAGATGTTACGGTATCTTGACTTATGAATAAAAATGTGAAAAAATTTAACTAAAAAGCCGATAATTCAGAAACATGCAGGAGTAGTACATGGGGATTTGGTGACGGTATAGAAGAATAATTGATAATTAACATATACATTTTTTTTGAAAATTTTAAAAAACCTGTTTTTTGAAATACAGCGTTTTAAACCGCGGATTTTGAAAAAATATGTATTTTACCATCAAAAAATTATTTTTCGCTTATTTTATTTACAGCACGATACAGTGGCTTTAAGAGGTATCAGTAAATTACATAGCTTTCACCGTTAAAAAGATAAGAACGATTATGTACGACTACGTTTGTTAAATTTTAGATATTTTTGCATATTTCCACAATCGTTAGATCTAACGACCCAAAACTTGAACGATAACATACTTACATAACACTTTCCTTTCATTCCAAATTTGGTTAAAATTGAAGGGGAAAGAGGTCGAGAATTGGATATTTTTTGATGGTTTTATATGGAATGAGTCATATACTTTTATTAAAAAAAATATGTTTAACCCTTATTGGCTGGGGAACAAAAAAGACTCATGCAACTTAATTTAAATTATGACTTCAAGATTATAAAGACTTTAAATGGATAAAAAAAATTTCAGACATATTCAATTTTTGACAAATCGTGCGTTTCGCACATGAGGCATCATATTATCGCTAGTATAGCGATAAAATTCGCTTAAACCGTTAATAGTAGGAAAAATAAGAAACAGTTTTGTGAATCAATTATGTACCCCAAATAAGAATACAATTAGTTGTCTTTACATTTCATTAGAAAAGAGTCAGATTAATTATATTTTAAAAACGTTATATGTAAAGGATTGTATTTACATGCGCCAAATTTAAAAGTACGTCATTAAAATCAGCGTACCGGTTATATATAGAATTGATGACCACCATATTAATTTTTAAAAGTTATGATTTTGATAAAATTATCAGATTTTGTGAAAATTTATTTGAAGGACATTGTTTTGGCGGTAGAGTAAATCTAGGGAAATATTTGAAAAATGTTGAATGGTGTCTTAACATATATCGTTGTGTTATTCAAATTTAACGTTTTAACATTTTAACGACAGTGCCCTCTATATGTCAATTATTTAATTATTCATTAATTGTGCTAGCAATCCAAAGTGAATGTTCAATTCTAATAAGTTTTAATTTGGCATGCAAATTGACAACAATGCTGCACAGTTGACGGAAAAACTGCAAAAGTAGCGTTTTAGACAACATGTTCGTCGTTATAACCAATTAATACAGAAAACTTAATACAGTAATGCCCAGTTTTTAACTTCGTATTTAAATATGCAATTAGTTAATTGCCATTTAAATTAAAGTTTTATTTAATTAAATACAGTTTTTCAGTCTTAAATGATAATTGTTATTTATTTGCGACAAAAGTATGGTAGCATCATGAAATGTTAAAAAATTAATGATCATTATTAAGAAAACAGCTGTTTAAAGAATAGAAAAAAAAAACAGAAAATATAAAATGTAAAAATAAAAAATAAATATATAAATATATATATAAATCGAAATATAAATATAAATTATAATTAAATTAATAAAATTAAAATGAAGAGAAGTGAAAATTTCATCCGAAGTTGAATTTTTATTGGCTGCTGTAATTTAATTTATTTTTTATTGTTTGTTTTTCCACGCGAAAAAAAACAAACTGTCAAAATCATATGTTATATTTGTACAATTTAAATAGACTTTAAATGCCCAAGATTGGTCACTTAAATGTGATTTAAATTTGAAGTTAAAAACTGACGTTTGTATTTAAATACGAAGTGAAAAAATGGGCATAAAAGTGGTCTAACTGCTTAGTATAGTAAAAACGGTCGATGAAAACATATATAAAATATTTTGATTTTGATTATTTCCACACCGAAAAAAATTAGCTTAAAATGATTGCAAATTATATCCCTTGAACAGATGGATGAAGTAATATAAGTCCAATATTAAATCTCATATGAAAAAAAAAATAATCTGTTTTATTTTTTAAGGATAAAGAGATGGCATAAAAGGTTAAAAATCGGACCAGTACCAATGAGAAAAGTGTAATTAATTACTATTCATATAGCAAGATTAGATGTGAATATTGATATTAAATGAATTGTAAGGAAACTGTGCTGAAATTCTTTAAAAATTTAATACTTATGTAAACATGTTTTCTTCAATTTTTATTTTTTTTTAAATATAAAGCCGAAGCTTTAAGACAAACTCTTTAATCATATTCAGAATAGCGCCAACTGCAAACATTTCATAATTTTAACTAACAAATCGTTCAAAATAACTGAATTTCAGTTCAATTTGTTGAAGCAATTTTAACTGCCAACCTAGATAAATATATTTAAATTTATCGACCGAACCTCAGTAAGGGGTATTTCACCGGAGACTTAGTTAAAAATTTAGTAACCATTAACTGTGAAATGTTTTCGATGTAAACTACTCTGTATTCGTGCTACTAATTATGTGTAACTCGGTTATCAACACTAAAAAATAGATATACAATGTGAGATCTTGGCATGTGTGAGATAAAATTGAACGTTGGTGCAAAATGTTTGCTAACACCAACATTTTCTTTGTTCCTCTTATGTCGGCTCTCAGTCGGCGTCACTTTGGTATTCTAAACTGACAAGATTGATTTTTTTTAACTGTTAAGTTAAACTTTTAACGTTTGCGCAGAATGTTTGCTAACGCCGATATTTTCTTCGATAAAAGTTAATCAAAGTTGATCTTTCAACTGTCAAGTAAAACTTTTACGTACCAACAATGCATATATAAACGAGGAAGATTAAAACAATGAATTAACTTATATCAAGTACATTAATTTCGCTGTCTGAACTGGCTATTAGGCTTTATGGTCACAAACACAACGATTTTTAAATTCTGCGTTTTTTTTATTAGTATTGTTGAAACACTAACGGCATATGAAAATTGAAGTCGGTTTTGACAGTTCTCAGTTGTTTTTTCCTGTTGAAGAGTACGGAATCTTTTTGTATAAAATTTCGCAAAGTTATTAATTAAATTTAAATAAAAATAAACAAAAACAGTTGCAAAGCAAGAAATACTGCTCAACAATAAATAAACTTAAATATAAACACAAAAACTTCCAAAAAAATACAATTTTTGCTTGAAAAAAACTTCAAGGTCTTTCAAAAGCATCAAAAAATTCAGCGAATTCGCAAAATTCACATTATCCCCGCATAATTTCATCATGACCACCAGTAGTGAAGATGTTTTGCTACAAATGGGTGAAGTACGTTATAAAAAAGGTGATGGCACTTTGTATGTAATGAATGAACGTCTAGCCTGGATGGCAGAAAATCGTGATACTGTTGCTGTTTCCCATAGATTTGCCGATATTAAAAGTGGGTGTTATGGAGTAGAAAATTAGCATTTTTCATTGACTTCTGTTTTTCATTATTCTAGCACAAAAAATTTCTCCCGAAGGCAAACCAAAGGTACAGCTGCAAGTTGTCCTACATGATGGCAATACGTCCACATTCCATTTTGTCAATCGTAATGGCCAACAGGCCATGTTGGCTGATCGCGATAAAGTCAAAGAATTGCTACAACAATTATTGCCAAATTTTAAAAGAAAAGTCGATAAAGAATTAGAGGAAAAGAATCGTATATTAGCCGAGAATCCTCATCTTTTTCAACTATACAAAGATTTGGTTACATCTCAAGTATTAACGAGTGATGAATTTTGGAATACACATGCCAAGGAACATGCTTTGAAAAAAGTCAATAAAAAACAAAGTATAGGTAAGAGATATATGCATATAAAGGATTTTTTTTTTTTGAAAAAAACTTAAAAATATTGTATATTCGATTTACACCATTTTCAATTGAAATTGCCAACCTTTTCAATGAAATTGAGACTTTCCAATTGAAAATGATAATTTTTTTTTTAATGAATTTTAGTTTTTCAACTTAAAATTGAGATAATTTCATATGAAATTGAGAATTTCTATTTGAAATTGAGAAAACTCTAAATAAAATTCAGATTATCCATTTGAAATTTGGAAATTTTCAAATGAAATTCCGAACTTTTAAATTAAGAAAATTCTAATTGAAATTGAGGTTTTCCATTTGAAATTGATAAAATTCTAATTGAAATTAAGATTTGGCATAAGTAATTGATAAAATTACAATTTGAATTAAGAAATTCCATGTTAAGATTTAAAGATTAACATTTAAAATTGAGATTTTTCATTTGAAATTGATTAAAATTTATATGAAATTCAGAAAATTCTACATAAGAATGGAAAAATTCCAAATGAAATTGTGATAAGAATGATATTAACAGTATATTTTCTTAAAAAATTAAACAGAAGATTATATCTCGGAAAGAATTTGAGCGATTTTCAAAAAACTTTTTTTCCAAATGGAAATGAGAATTTTTATTTATAATTAAAAAAATTCTAAATGAGATTGAGGCCAGGAAAACATGTATTAGTTCTACAACTAGTTCTTTAGAGCCAGTACTGGCTATAGTTTCGAGTTGGAACCCATAATTTTTATTTGAAATTGTCACCCTTACAACTAGTTCTAAGAAGCATTTGAAGAACATGTTCTATAGAACGGTTCTAGAACACAATCTTGTATCCGTAATTTTTGTTTGAAATTGTCACGCTGGGAACTGGTTCTTGAACCTATTCTTACATCAGTTCTTCCAGGCGTTCTACAACTTACATATGCACTGAAGGTGAATTTTTTTTTAAAAATTTTATATGCAAAAATTATTTTGAAACTAAAAGAAATTATAAAAATTAAATAAAAGAAAGTGCTCTCATTTAAATATGATGTAAAAGATACAAAAGGAAACCAGTTTTAATTGAAATCAGGCAGATTTCCAAAAAAAAAAAAATAAGTTTTGTTCGTGTTGTTACCCCTCAATTTTAGAAATATCAAAAAGCATATACAAAGAAAGAGACTTCCCACACCTCTCATCACCAAAATGGAAATTTTTTTTTGCACTAAAAAATAATTGCAACATGTTGATAAAAAAGTGTTGCTTAAAAAACTCACTTTTATTTTGCTTATAAAGTGCACACGCGATAATATCAACTAATTAAAACCAATTCAGTTCACTTTTGCAAGATTGTTCATATTTGCGAATGGCATCTAATTTGCCTTTAAAAACGTTTTTCCAATAAAAATAAAAGTTTTTTAATTTTTTTTTTTTTTTAAATTTTGGTTTGCCTGATGAGATCAGGCGGTTGGCGAAGTATTCCTCAGATACTTATAAGCCAGTACTAAATAATCCAAAAAGATGTATGCATAACTTGAAGATAGTTGATGTTTTCAGAATCAATAGATTTGTTGTACTGCCAAGTGGTGAAAAAAAACGAAATGTCCGATTGGTTGATACATAGCAGGAATGAAACGTGTGCGCGTGAGTAAGAACAGCTGATGTTATTAAACGAGCAAGCAAAAATTGCAGTTACTGATGATTCAATGATGGTTAGACAGCTATTAGAGGTCGATTTGACACAGGTTAATGAAAGCAACGAGTTTTTTGAAGACAGCATCTTGAAACGTATTCAGTAATGTATACAGGTTGTTGAATTGTGCGAAGAAATCAAAATTTTTTCGTATTTCCGAAAATTTCGGGCATATGAAAATAAGGTGGTCATCGGTTTGAGGTGTATCGCATTCATCGCAGTTTGGAGATGATTCTACTTTAATCATGTGGAGATACGGTTTATTATAAGTATGCCCCGTTAACAGTCTATTTATTGTTTTTATTTCTGTAGAAGTCAGAGATGAGTTTAAGAACCAATGCTTTTTGGGCAAGTTGGAAAAAATCGTGAAAAATTTTGCTCCTTTTAAACGCGATATCTGTTTGTATTCAGAGTTCCATTCATCCCAAAGGTTGTTATAAATTTTAGTGCAAGCGTCCTTGAGTGATAATTGAGGCGTTAACTCTAACCCGCTGGATGTAGCAAGCTTGGCGTAGTGATCAGCTTTTTCATTAAATGGAAGTCCTACATGGGAGGGGGTCCAAATAAATACCAAAGATGAGATATTTGCCAAATTTATTTTGTTGATTATTATGTCAGCTAAAAAGTTGAATGAGGTATTGTTTTTAATTAGGAGACATGAGTTTTTGCTGTCGGTAAAGATGGCGGCTCTACTAATACCTTGTTCAATTATGATATCAATTGATTTTTCAATGGCATATAATTAACCCGTGAGAGATGATCCTTTAGACGAGATTTTAAACATATAATTTTGATTTGACGAGATGTTTTTTATGTAAAATTTTTTATTTATTGTTTATTAGATTAAAAAAAAAAACAAATTAATTTTAGAAAAAGAAACAAAATTTAAAAGTTACTTGTTTAAAAAAGCTACTGTTTAAAAGTTACACATGCACCTTTTCCCAAATGTTCTAAAATTTCTGCTTTAAAAGATAAAGTTAAAAACTTATGCTTTTTTGTATGCATATTTAACAACTTTTCAAGTTAAATTTATATTCACAAAACGAATAAGGAATTCTAGCTGAATCTGAGCACTAACTAAAACGTGTATGTTAGAAATTTTGATTGACAGGTGAAGACAATTTTAAAGCAAACAGCTAGGGAAATCCCCAAATTATAATGCAGTTGCATAAAAATTTAACCACTACCCTGTCCATTTAGATTTAAACACTGCGTAGGTTGATAAAATCCGTTAAAAATACAAAAATAAACTGTTCATATTTTAAAGCTTTGGCACTAAGTAGTCAATGGAAGAAAAAAATGTTCATATTTTGGGGTGTTCATATTTTCGCGAGTGCACTGTATTTTGTTATTTTCTATTAATATTTAATATAATATAATTTTATTTTATCTTGCTTATTTAATATAATAATTTGTATAGTAAATATTTCTTGCGCAGTTAGCAATTTTTTTGTCGGAAACTAAAACCACTCTACCAAAGAGTACAAAATCACTCTTCCAAACCTCTTCCAAACCTCTCAGCAACAAAATACCGAACTCGCGCAAGCAAATAAAAACATTTTTTTACACTAAATAATGACTGCAACTTGTTGATAAAAAATTGTTGCTTAAAAACTCTCACTTTTATTTTACTTATATTTTGTTATTTTCAATTAAAAATTAATTATTTATATTTTATCTTGTGATTTTATAATTAATATTTAAAATAATTAAAAATTTTATTAAATTATTTTTTTTAAAAACATGATAACAATTAATATAAATTTTAAAATTTCTGCAACATGTTTTCGTTTTCTCGGAGTGTGTTTACGAACAAATTAAAAGACGACACTTAGTAGTATGGAAACCCACTGACTCTACTTAATACCTTTTGTGTCCCTCATTGTAGCTCAATTTTTACTCATAAAATAGTTGACAGTTTTTCGAAACTCAATGAGTCTCATCGCAGTGCAATACATTGGCGACACAAATCATAAAAACACATCTCACATTTGTGTCGCCGCTAGAAATAATTTTTCTAAAGATTTGTTTAATACAAGATTAAAAAATTGTGTACAAAAATTAAAATTACTAGTTCAAAGAATGCTATTAACGAACCTGATATAATTCTCAAAGAAGTAGTTCTGGAACTAGTAATTTTAAAAGGAGTTTCAAAAATTTTCCTGGGATATGTTCCATTTGAAATTAAGAAAATTCTGATTTAAATTGAGATTTTACACTGGTAATTGAAAAAAATTACAATTTAAATTGAAAAATTCGATGTAAAATAAGATTTTAAATTTGAAATTTAGGTTTTTCATTTGAAATGGAGAAATTTATATGAAATTCATATAATTACATATGAGAATGGAACATTCCAAAAGAAATTGGGCAAATATTATAATTAAATTGGGATATTAACAGTATATTTGCTCCAAAATTAAAACATTAGAACATTATATCTCTTAAAGAGTTTGACCGATTTTCAACAAAACCTCTTTTTCCAGATCTTATATTTATTTCTTGAGCTATGGGTATTTCTCTAGAAATGTCAACCGTGACCAAACAATTTTAAGTTGACAAATAATACCTTCTGAATAATACCTTAAGAGCATACTCTGATCCGAAAACTGGTGCTATTAAATTGTATCACTTTGGATCTAATTATATTTAAATAGATACAATTTAATAAAAAAAAAATATCCAATTCTATCCGAGTTTTGTCCCGATACAATTCCATCTAATTATATTATATTTTATACAATTAAATATAATTAGATACAATTAGATACATACACTGCTATTCATTAGAAAAAGGTCAGTAACATTTTCAGTAACATTTTCTCTTAAAAAAATGTATATAAGCCATATCAAATTATATATAATTATATACGAAAATGGGTGGATATAACTACATATAATTATATCCGAAAAATGGGTACATATTATTTTATATAATTATATAATAATATAAGGCAGATATAATTATATATTGGACCAAATATAATTATATATAATTTTATATGACGAAATATAAACACATTTTTAAATAATCAATACCATATATCAATGCCATATATGATTATATATTATTATATAAAACAATATATAATTATATATACATTTTTTTAATCGGGTTGTTGGGCTACATCAAAAAACAACAACAAATTATCACATTTTACATTTTTACAAAATTCAACATGCAATACCATATGTTAATAAACGTAACATTGTATTAAGCTATACAAAATTATATATGAAATCATGCTAATTAATACACATGTGGACAAAAAAATAGGTGTGCTTGAATATAACAAATTTAAAGTAAAAAACCACATAAATTTATGGGAAAAAACACTAATATTATTTTTAGACCATCCTAGAAGCTTTCGCTGGAAATATGGTTATGGATTTATTTCTGTGTCGATATTAAACCAAGTTTGGAACCAAGAGTAAAAAATGTCTGGGATAAGGAAAATCGCGATAAATTCGCTATTAAGAGGAATTTTCAATATTTTTTTATGCCAAACTTACATTATTTATATTGCTTTTCAATTCTTAGTTAATTAAAATGATTATTCGAGAGAAAAACTTTTGTATATAAATATATATATACATATATATGCATAACTAGATGGAATTATATATGGGATTGATTATTCAAAAATTAGTTTCTATGGTGATTTATATGGTACAATTAAATATACCCATTTTTCGGATATACTTATATATAATTATATCTGGTTATATCAGAATTTTTAGAATTATATATAATTATATATAATTTGATATGGCTTACATACATGTTTTTTAAACGGGTACTATTAAATTATTTAAATGCTGACATACTTTCTAAAACTAAATTTGGAGCATCCCAAGTTCAATTTCGTTAAGTTCAAAGTCAGTTATTATTTTAATTGTCTTAGAATTTAAAAACAATATGAATAAAATAAATTTGGCACAAGAAATATTGAAAATTCCCCTTAATAGGGAATTTATCGCGATTTTCCATATCACAAACATTTTTTACTCTTGGTTCAAAACTTGGTTTAATATTGACACAGAAATAAATCTAAATATTACATACATATATATAGCTATATATATTTATATATGGTAATATATGGCAACATATATAATTATATATAATCATATATGACCATATATTGCACCATCTATACTTATATATAATCATATATGAAATGGATTTTTTCAAATTGGTTTATATGGTGTCATATATATATATATCAATATATAGTTATATCTATCTTATATAATTATATATTATTATATATTGCTCCATTAAAAAACATTTATAATCCATTTTCAATAACTGTATTGAAGAAAACAGCAACTTAAATATTGGCAAATAGCCCAGAATGACAAAATCATAAAAAAAATCTAAGAGTGATGCCCAGGGCTAGAAATTAATGTAACACATTTTTGTTTTAGTTCGCTGGAGAACAACTTTAACCAAGTGTCTTTTCGAATCAAGAAATTTGCAACAGATAGCATCGATTTGTTAATGCACACTTTTACACATTTATGAAAGTATTTCATTAAAATATTGGTAATATCATCCATTTAGAAATTTCTTTAGGACTTGGCATAATTCCATTAACGAAGTGTGTTAGTATGCTACCAGAATAAAAACTTTCCCCATCCTATCCTTCCTAACTCGTTTTTCGAGATATGCGGCACTTTCCAAAAACGACTTTGATTAACTTTTTCTATGCAATAATGAAGTTAGAAACTATTATAAAATACTTCAATTCAATAATGTGGATTTGATGAACAAAAATCCAAACCATTTTGAATTATTCAATTTAATTGATTTACTAAAAAAGTTAAGTTTTCTTTGATCTTCTTTTATTTTATTCTTCTTAGTTTAAACGAGCTTAAGATCATTTATTTATTAATTATTTATTTCCAATATTTCGTCTCCACATTGGGTGACTTCTTCAGGGAACAAATATTACAATTTAAAAAACTAGTTTGAATAATTAAAAACTTATATACATAAGTGGACTTAATCCAAAAAATTATATTTTTTCACAAAACCGGTTTAATAACTACTCAAGAACTTGAGACTACTCAACAAAGTTATTAAAGTTTCAAACTAGTAGTTTAAGGGTCATTTTGATGACCTTAAATGTAATAATAAGTTTTTAATTATTAAAACTAGTTTTTCAAATTTTAATATTTGTTCCCTGAAGAAATCACCCAATGTGGAGACGAAATATTGGAAATAAATAATTAATAAATAAATTATCTTAAGGTCGTTCAAACTAAGAAGAATTAATTGATTTACTTTCACTTAATAATTTAGAATAATTTATTCAAACTTCAAAATATTTTCATGTCAAAATTTTATATTTTATTTGCTTTCAATATTTTTTTTTAATTTGTGTTAATAATCTAAAAATAAACAAAAAATCGTGCAAATAAATGGATTTACTTTGAACGAGTTATTGTAAGTATTAATATTATCTATTAAAGTCATCAAAGTTTTATCTTTTAGTTTCTTTATTTAGCGTTTTGTATGCACATACTTTTTTTAGAAGTTATTCACCAACGGAATTCAAAAGCCGCCCTGCTGGAGAACGATTAAGACATCCTGAAGATAAGATAAATTTTTCTTACATAAATTGGGCATAAATATTGTCTTCATCATTTGGGAGAATATTTTATACGAATGGAACGTGACTTCTTGTCCCTATACATATTTGATGCTGTAAGGTAATCGGCTCACCTAGAACTTCTCCATCACGTCAGATCCTTAAAAAAACGAAGTAAGTTTACAAAAATCCATACACACAAGATAATGTGTGTAACAATAACTACAAAAACTAACTGATATTGCAATATTTTTTACCTAATACGTTCAGTTTAACCCATTGACGCCCACTATGGCCATATGAGGACACCTCTATTTTTCCGATTTTCTCTGGCCCTAAAATTTAGAAATTAAAAACAAAAGTTGTTTTTAAATTGAAGTTATAATTTAATTATACACACCCGATGAAAAAAGTTTATATATTCTCATATACAACTTGATATCATTATATATGCGTATATGTGTGGCAATATTATGATTTTTTTTAATATGGCATAATATATCATCATATATCATTATATCGTATGTTATATATTAGCATATCTTGTATATATGAAATAAAAATAGATCTTTATATGACCATATATGATCATATGTAGTGTATATGGTACAATTAATCAAAAATAGTTCTATTACTTTTACATATAACTAGCGGATCCCGGCGTGCTTCGCTACGCATGAATATTAACATTGAATCAAATTCATTGGTGTTTTTATTTATTTTTTATTTGGAAATAATGAAAAAAAAAGTAGATCAATTCAATACAATAGTGTATACAATACATACCGCACACGCTCATAGGCGCCTACGTATTTGTTGTTGTTTTTTTTATATGGACAAAATCAAATGTTGACATGAAAAGTAATAACTCACGAACGCGTCAACCGATTACGTGCAAACTTTAGATAAACCATCTACACGACCATACGAACAAACCCTAAAATTCGGTTAGACCGTTCGTGAGTTATAAAGTCACAACCCACTTACAAACAAATTTTTATATATATAATTATATATGGCAAAACTTCGATCACTTTTATATATTTTAAACGGTGCTTGTTTATAATTAAAATATAATCGAGTTGCAAAAAACATTAATATTATAATATTTTCTTATTAAAGTACTAAAAAACAACATTATTATTATTAGGTTTTAAACCAGTGAACATACTGACTAAAGAAATAGCAAGATATTCAACATCTGTTCAATTTTATATGCCAACTGTTTTTAAGAGAAACAGTTTTTTAGACGTTTTTTAATGCATATTTTTTAGTACATATAAACAAAATTTTGTGTTAATTATACAAAACTTATTCAGAGAATGTATTAAACAACACAAATTAACTTTAAAATTTAATTAAAATTACTTAAAAGCATGACAATTATTCAATTGAAAGTTACCAGTGTTAACACATTTTTTTCTAAACTCTCTTAAAACCAGTTCAGGTTTTTTAAAGATTGCGTTGTACATCCAAGTCTTATAACATGCGTAATGGATTCTGAAATAAATAGTTGCTTAGTTCCACTATAGGCAATATATTTTCTACCACTGATCCTGTTTTGTATTTAACAAAAAAGTTGTTTGAATAATCTGAAATTGCTGAAGTACTAAATCCTTCATAAAAAATATAGTATTGATCAAATAATACTAAACAGTGAGATTTATCCTTCATAAAAAATATCGTATTGTTCCATAATATCACCGTTTTTAATTATTTTGTATACCAAGGACTTGTAAAGTTTTCTGTGTATTTCTGCTCTTGGAAAATGCTGTTAGTCTTCTACTTGAAAATTTTGAAAAGTTGTTTTTTTTTTTTTTGTTTTACCTATCGTCTTAAATTTATTATATGCCAGCAAAAATACACCTGTTTTACCCACAACGAATGCGATCAAATTGAAATGAAAAACGTTTTTTTTTAACATTAGCTTGTCCGGCAAGAACCTGTTTATGCTCGTAAATGTCTATTTTCCACTTTTTTTTTATATGTTTAATAAATTAATTTTTTAAGTGTTCAAAGAGTGCTGAATTTAAAAACTATACCTTCTACTTTAAACGTATAGTGGCCAGGCTTAACTCCGACAGAGTTACAATGGAACTGCTTTATTATTGAGTTATTAAGCAACGTAAGATGCAAACATTTTATGAACGAGTACAAAGAAAATCACAGAGCGTTTCCAGAATATGCAAAAATTTAGATAACAGTTGGGTTTAGCTTAGAAAAAATAACGTGAATTTCTAAGGAACGTAGTGGTTTGTTATACCTAAACTATAACAGATTTGGATCAGAAGATGAAGACAAATACGTCAAAATATGCAATTTACATCAATAAGAGAATTTGTCCAGCCTTCCGAGAATTTAGAAATCGCATTTTTAAAAAGACAACTTTGTCTGAATTTGATGTTTTCGCTATTTCAGATGGTCAAGGCGACAATAATTGGGATAACCTTGTTAAATATTTGAAATGCTCTTAAAAATATAGTCAATTTCTTACAAATTAATTCAAATAAATCTATTAGTGCTGTGATTTTTTTTTTTACTTATTTTTCACATATTCAGCTCTTTAATATGCATCGATTGAGTGGTATTCCAAATGTTTTTTTATTCGGGAAACCTTAATGTATAATTTATGGCTATAATTTATTCAGGCACTAACTAAACCTGCTGAATCCAGTTTCTATTTTTAACTTTTTGCTTGTTGGCAATTTATATATCCACATTACATTTGAATATGAGAAAACAATATGTGTCAGTAAGATTCCGTGTCAGTAAGATCCTGTTTAGTCAGATACCCTTAATAACTGTTAAAAGTTAAGTTCAGTTTCGAAAAAATTACTTAACTAATGCTGTCTTATTACGAACTGTTCGGTCGGACACTATCATATATATTGCAATTACAAACGGACAAAAGAAGTAAAACTAATCAGTTTTTTAATATTATTTAGTACAAATTTTATTTATTTTTCATTAGTTAATTTTTTAAAACACACCTTTAATATTGCTGAAAATTGCAATATTTCCAAAAAAATTAAAAAGAAAATAATATTTCACATTCACATATTTCATATTTATTCACACATTTCTATTCCTTTCCGGTTCTTTATCATCATCAATTATTATCATCAACATTATCACTGTAATTAGCATAGGTATCATTATCATCATTATTGGCATCTTCTTCACCATCGAGATTTGATTCAAATATTAACAATTGAATTGCTTCCATAGGCAAATTATGGGTTATTTTCTCTTTCAATTTTCTTATATTTGTTATTACTGGATCTGAAGTAACTAATAGTCTTTTAAATATATCTTCATTTGATTTTTCTCTAGAACATTTTCGCTAAAAATGCTCCCTAACATTTTTGAAATCTTTGCTTCGAGCTTCTTGTGCTTCTTCCGTCAACTGTCCAATTGGTAGTAATGCGTGGTTTATTATTTCTGGTCCATGGATTAAAAATTTATGGAGAGTTGGGGATATATAATACCAGGGATACATTTGTATCAAGAGCGAAATCTCGAAAAGCATTAGTGTTTATTTGAAAACTACTAGACACGGTAACCATAATTGAATGCATTTGTCTTTATCAATTTTGCATCCAATTTTGTAATTTGCGCTGAAATGTCCGCATTTTGAAAGAAGCGACGAGCTGTGTTGCCGTCATTCGAATTTCCAAAGCCAGGTTTCGGATGGTCAATAATAAGACCAGGGGCCGAATTACGGCATTCGTGATCGAGTGAGATTTCGTATCGTTTAAAATTTCGTCACGTATCGAATAAATAGATTACGGCAATCGAAAGCTCACGTATCGAAATTTATAAAAAAAAGTAATAGATTGTTTCTGTTGGAATAGAATTAAAACATATGTGTTGAGAAGAAGAAGAGGTTAAAAAAAATTAAAATTTGGCGGTAATAAGAATTATTCTACTTTTTATAATAAATACAATAATTTAATAACATAAATGAGTTCTTTGTTGCTTTTGACCTTATCCTCTGTTTCTGAGGAGGAAAATAATACCATTCGTATAAGAAAAAACCTTCGGGACAAAATTGTACCTTTGTAATTAATTTTGTATAATATTTGTTTAACCCAATTTCTTTTTAGATTTATTACGCGTTTAGACTTACTAAGGAGGCATTTAACTATTATTCATTTTAGCGTTAAACTTTTGGTCAGCAAACACCTTAAAATTTAAAATTTTTTTTATCGAAACCAAAGGACTTTAAAATTTCATTCTTACCTTTCGCCATGATTTTTAGTCTTTAAGTGGCGGTACATAAGTATTTAACCTTACTGTAAGCTGTTCCAAAAGTCTTTTTGACATAGCTTTCCCTTGGCTACAATTCGGAATTATATTTTTGGCCAAATCAGAATGGTGGACCATAAATTCAGTAATATAATCCTTTTGCTTTTTAGTTTTTTTATTAGTATTGCTCCTAAATAAAAAACAATTTTAGCTCACTTTTAATTAAAAAGTCAAAAACTTACATTTTTTTTTTTTGCACAGAGAAAGTAAGAAGAAAATGTTTTTCGTTCGCAGTTTACCTAACGAGTAACTTTTCGATAGCAAGCACTCGATAGCGTACTCGTTAGCTAAAGCTATCATCTCAAATTTCGATAGCTCTTACTCGATATCGAAAGCTGTAATCTCAAAAACGAAAATGACGAGCAATTTTACTCGTTCACGAATGCCGTAATTCGGCCCCATTTTTATTTTTGAACTCCTCTTGAATACGTGCTTTATTTTTTGCAACAACTTGTTTTTCGATGTCCGATCTTAACAATATTAACTGTTCTGGTTACTTATTGTTTCTGTTGCTATTATTGTCTAAAATTCTTGTTTTCCCTTTCTTCTTTTGATATGTTTTTATCTACTCTAATTTAATAATTAAATGCAAGCTCTCATGAAAACAAAAGCAATAATAACACTAATGTTTGCATTGCTTTTTACAAAAAGTTGATTTTTTATATGTAGGTGCAACAATATATTTAAATTTTATTTTAAAATGTGCAAACAAGTGCAGACAAAATTTTCATAAATATTTTCAAAAGCGTTTATATTTAAAAAAAAAAAAGTTTTTTTTCTTAATTTGGCTTTATTCACAACTATTTATCAACATATTTCCCGAAATCCACTAATTTATAGGCTTACGCGTGAAAATTAATTAAAAATAATAAAAAAAATTGCACATGAAAACAAACAACATAAATTAATCGTACTAACCTGAGGTTGAAGGTTCCATTAAAATATTTTTAATTGTAACTTTAAAATTGTATAGTGATATAACGGTAGTTGTCAAAAACAAAACTTTTGCACTAGTGATGTGGAATGTTGTGTACTTTTACCGACTACAAAAATTTATTCGGTTCTCCTAAATTTAATTTTGCAATTAATTCCCATTTTTGGTATCAAAAACCCTACTGTGCGGTGCTAAAAAAATATATAAAAGTGATAGAATTTTTTTCGTAAAATATTATTATATATATTAACATGTTTTGCAATATATAATTATATATAATATATATATATTTTTGATAAATTGTACCATATACACTTACATATGATCATGATCATATATATTTCTATATCTATTTCGTACGATCAGATATACAATATATGCTAATATAAAACGTACGATGCAATGATATATGATGACATATCAAGTAGTAGCATGCAATAACATATATATTTATATAAAATAATGCATGACTATATGTAAACTTAACATTAACATGTAGATTTTTCACACATGAATTTAAAAAAAATCAAAATACATGTTTTTTTAACAGTAATTCTAAGAAATAAAAATTATTAATAAATATTTTGAAGTTTTTTTATAATTTTTATTAAAAATAAAAACTGTGCAATGAAAATGAAAATTATTCAAGTTCGAGGCCATACTCTCTCTATATTTCTTTATTAGGATATGGTCTTAACAAAAAATCTATAGAGTTTTTGTTTTCAAATTTATTAATTGTCAACTTTCAGGAATGTGTTGATAGATCTATTTCGGGAATTTTCTAGGTTCTCATCATCAGAACACGTTTTGAAAGAAGTGACAATCCCATGCAAAACATCAAACATTCATATAACCTTGTTTTCCCATTAAATCAGAACTAATATATGAGCTCGAAGTTAAAGGTTATCACCATTGATCAAAAATAAATTGAAAACTTGTTCATTATGTGCAAGCTCTACCTTTGACAGATATACAATACACGCTTTTTGTTTTTATTCTCCTTTTTATTTTCACACTTGTTTTGTTTAAAAACAAGATGTAAAGGGGGAGTAAACAAGACCGTACTTTGTCTTTTTTACAAGTTTGATATAATCTTTATTAAAAACAAAAATTATGTTTCTTCCACCTTTAATTGTGCAATGAAAATTATTCCCGAAATAGATCTATCAACACATTCCTGAAATTGGTCAATTAATAAATTAAAAACGAAAACTATAGATTATTTGTTAGGACAATATCCTAATAAATAAATATAGAGTATGGCCTCGAACTTGAATAATTTTCATTTGCTATAAATATGTTGTTTAAAAAACAAAAATAAATCTACTTTATTTTTTAAAATTAAATTCATAACTGTTAGGGTCTCTATGTTGAGTTTTATAAGGTTAATGTTTTTTATTTCTAATCATTTTAGGCGACTGCAGTTGGGGTAAATCATTTTACAGTGAAAAAAAAGAGCAAACGGTAACCACTGATCCAAATTACCAAGGAATACTGTCATTGGATGTTTTTCAAATAAGCGATATAATTTTTTCCATATTTGTGTATTAATTTGTATTTTCAATATAAGCCTATTTATACTATATTTATTTGTAACGGTTTCATTTTGTAATATTTAATAAAGAAAAAAAAATATTTGCAATGTTTTCTTCTTATTGTAGAAGGCATTCATTTAAAAAAGCAAAATCTAGGTAAAATTATATAGATGCCATTTTCGGATATAATTATATGTAATTATATCAGAGTTAATGGAATTATATATAATTGTATCCATTTCCGTATACAATTTATATAATTATGTATGGGACTATATATAATTATATATGGCCCCATATAATTTTTTTCAATCGGGTAGCCATATTTCCATATATCCAGTTAAAGCTTCTATGATTTTTGAATATTTCGACCAATTTGCTTACACCTAATGTCCACTCATATTTGGGAGTTAATTTAATTTGTTATAGTGGCTTTTCTAAATTACAACAACAATGTTTGGATTGTTGCATAAAATGAAGAGGAGTTGTTGTATTATAATCTAAAAATAATATTTATATTTTTTTCAATACATTTCTATGATTTTTGTTACTTAAAATTTGTTACATTTAAGCACACCTATTTTATTGACCACATGTGTATTTACCATATAATCAGAATATATTCAGTTATTAATATGTATAGGACCATATCAAAAATATTCGAAAAACCAAATCCAAGACAAAATTATATATGATTATATGTGCCATAACATATATCCATATTAAGCTATATGATATTTAAAAATATATGATTGTTTACGAACGTTTTTAATCGGTTAAATAATGATCAGTAAACGGTAACATTTGGACTGGTTTTCATTGATATTCAAATGTCACGTTCGTTACCGCAAAAGAACATTTATTCTCATTGCTTCTGCGTTGCTGTTAGCTAGTTTTAAATTTTTTTATTTCGATTAAGTTTATTGTGACAAATTTAATAATAAAAATAAAAACAGGGACATATCAACTGGCGTTAATTTTTTAAAAAATTTAAACGTACGACGGTATGGAAACAAATTAAAAACAGCCCCAATTAAGTCACAAATGAAATGTTATATCATTTAATAAATAGTTAATAGCGTAGGCCAACCAAATTTGAAAAAAAGGCAAGAGCTAGGGACTAGAGTGCGCTTTTCCAAAGGTTTCATGTTCGCTGAATCTGAATTTGACCTAAAATAAATGTTTTTTTTTTTAAGAAAAATTAATAAGGCGCAATTTTTACGTTTTATCGTTTTTAAAATGCAATCAATGATGCTTCATATGCCAACTGCGGGATATTGTATATTTCATCATAGCTTTCCGAGATACAAACAGTCCAACTTTTAGAATAATGAGTGAATGAAAAAGTTTTCTAATTCCCGGTTCACACACGGCAATTTTACTTGCGCAATTTTTCTTCAATTCTCCTTTGAACTTGCTTTTGTGGTCACACAGGAAAAGTTTGTTTCAGCAATTTTCGTATATCAACTTGCAGTGTTGAAAATTGCGGATGACAAAACAAAACGGAATTGGAGTACGGGCAAGTCTGTACCCCCTTCCATTCTCTTTTCCTCCCTCTTCTATAAACTCAAGAATTGCGCAAGTAAAATTGCCGTGTATGAACCGGGACTAACAAAAACAATACTTTTGTGACAAATATGTACCAACACGGAGGTTTTTGTTTGGTAAACTTTTGGAAATATAAATATTTTTAGCTGAAAATTTGCAAACATACTTTTGAAATGTATTTACATATCATACCAAAAGCTGGACCTTGGGGTCATCCTGTAAAGCTATGGTGGCATGTAAACTTTTGGATAATTTGCGAATTTTGCTTAAAAAACGCTTTGATAAAATAACTTTTATCTTACTAATATAACTCCTCTTAAATGGCTCTTTCCACAGCGTGAGCATTTGATTAGCTCGATTAATTATTTACCGATAGAATTCTCTCTCTCTCTCTCTTGAAAATTCGCTTAACAGCGAGTTTAATTTTAAGTTTTGGTAATCAAATATGTACCCTTAATATTAATATTGGTCTTGTCCTTAGATTTCAACAGAAATAAATCAGATTTGTTGCATTTGTAAATTTTTGTATATAAATAAAACATCATGAAGATGCTTTAAAGACATTTTGGGGAAAATCTGTACCGTAGATCAAAAAATAATGTTGTCCAGTAAAATTAGCTTGCGGGAAAAATATAGAACTAGCTGACAAGGCAAACGTTGTTTTCCTTCGAATTTTATTTGTATTAATTAGCTGACCCAGCAGACGTTGCCCTGCCTAAAATTTTATTTAAGGCTAATAACTTTTCTAAAAATAGCCGAGTTTAATTAACCACAGATATTTTCGTATAAATTAAACATTCCTTACTATAGTTATCACTAAACTTTAACTACATTGAGATAAGTTAGCTGACCTTAGTTTGTATATGATCGTTTTAAATGATAATTGAAATGTGTAATACATTAAAAATAAGATAACAAAATTAAGTAAAAATTTCGTGTCAATGATATATTTTTTTTATAATAAAAAGCTGAGCCCGGTGTGCTTCGCTACCCCCATCATTATGATATGAAATAAAAAGTGTTTGGGTAGTTAAATAAATGCAAGGCATGCAAGCAAAGTAAAATAGAATAATTTTTCTTTAACCTGCCAATCAGAATCGCTGTTGTAATTAGTCAAATAGACGCAATCAAAGTTGAAACTTGAATGGCTGCAAACATAGCTCCCGTTTGGTGAAATAGTATTTATTCTTAAGACAGCCAATTATAACCGTTCTAAATTAGTGCAATGAATTGTCATATACATTATTGGAAAAAAAAAAAAATCCGTTGAAAGGAATACATTTATACAGAGGACAAAAAGATTAAAACTTTTAAACAATATGGGGCGTGAGAGGGGCATGGCGTATGAAACGTTTATATCTACCTTGGCTGGAGTATATAATGCGTATACAATTTGAAGTAAATGTGTTAAAAACTATATGGAAGCAATTACATAATTCAAAAAAAGTGGGCGTAAAAGTGGGCGTGATCGAAGTCATGCCTATTAATCATGCCAGAGTTCCAGTTAAATGCTGTGAAAATTTCAGGAAGATCGGTGCAGAGGTCTGGTCTTCTATAAGGTACAAACAAACAAACAAAAAAATAAACAAACACACAGATTGAAAGCAGATTAGTTATAATTTAAGGTAAAATGGGGCGAAAAAGGGGGATTTGGTAATAAAAAAATGTAAGGTAGCCTCTTACCTGTAGATAAAAAGTGTATAAAACTTTAGGTAAATACATATTACAAAAAAAGTATTTTCTATAGCAAACATTGTTAGTGGTATAAAAAGGGGGCGGTGAAGTGGGCGTGGTTCAAAGTTATATGGCGACGTTAACAGTATTAAGAGCAATATACTCCCAAATAAAAAAAAATCCGTTGGAAGGAACAAATTTGTACACAGAACAAAAAGTTTAAAACTTTCAAATAAAATTTGGCGTGAAAAGGGGCGTGAAAGGGGGCGTGGCGTAAGAAATATTTATTTCTACCTCGCCTGGAGTATAATGTGTATACAATTTGAAGTAAATCTGTTAAAAACTATATGGGAGCAATTACATAATTTTAAAAAAGTGGGCGTAAAAGTGGGCGTGGTCGAAAAAAAGTACCCTATTAATCATGCCAGAGTCCCAGTTAAATGCTGTGAAAATTTCAGGAAGATCGGTCCAGAGGTTTGGTCTCCTATAAGGTACAAACAAACAAATAAACAAACACACATTCAATTTTATATATATAGATAGAAGATAGATGTCATGCCGTGTAATTAGAGATACTAATCGAAATATTGGGCAATAAAATGTAATGAAAATAATTTAATAGTTTCTTGTTTAATCGTATCTCAGAGAGAAACAACAAAAACCAAATTTCTAAGAATCTGAAAAAATGTTTAAAATAAATTGCCTTACAATTTAATTGTTTTTTTTTTAGCAAAAAAAAATATTTCGGAAAAAACCTCTTAAATTCTTTAGAATTTTAATTTTTTTTTATTATTATTAAAAAAGGTATAAAACTTCAACTTTTTTATGCTAACAGATTTTAAAAAATTTGTTGTTAAATATCGTGGTATTTAGCCATTTTTTTAATATTGTCCTATGTCCTGCCATGCTTTAAATTTTTAATAGGTTTGTAGTATTTCAATTTAAGTAAGAATTTATATCATATCAAATATTTAAAAATTGTATGCAATCGATTAACAAATGTTTAGCAGAGCAACAAATTTAAAAAATAGGAAACTATATTCTTTTTTATACATTTAAATAATTTTTGAGAAACGTTCTCTATTGAGCAAGGGCAAACATATATTATTTTTCAAATAATTATTTGGTAATTCAGGATTTTTCCACAATTGTTTAATAACAATTGTGTTTATGCTATTGAGTTCTTTTAGAATCAATTAATTATCTCTATCTAGTAAAAAATATAAGCGTTTTAAAGTACTTGGTTAAAAACGGAATAGTTGGTCCATAATGAGCAAAATCGGTCCAGCGGTTCAAAAGTTATGAGTAAAAATGTGAAAGTACCTTTAAATATTCTATCTTAGTACAATTTCATAGTAGAATCTGGTGTATAAAATATGGTGTAATTTCTTGCACCAGAATCCTAGAGGTGAATAATATTTTAAGTTTACAAAAATGTTTTAATTTTTGTAATAAAAATATAAATAATGAAAATTATTTAATGTGTGTTTGTTTATTTGTTTGTTTGTACCTTATAGAAGACCAAACCTCTGGACCGATCTTCCTGAAATTTTCACAGCATTTAACTAGGACTCTGGCATGATTAATAGGGTATTTTTTTGACCACGCCCACTTTTACGCCCACTTTTTTAAAATTATGTAATTGCTCCCATATAGTTTTTAACAGATTTACTTCAAATTGTATACACATTATACTCCAGGCGAGGTAGAAATAAACATTTCTTACGCCACGCCCCCCTTTCACGCCCCTTTTCACGAAAAATTTGGTTTGAAAGTTTTAAACTTTTTGTTCTCTGTACAAATTTGTTCCTTCCAACGGATTTTTTTTTATTTGGTAGTATATTGCTCTTAATACTGTTAACGTCGCCATATAACTATGAACCACGCCCACTTCACCGCCACCTTTTTTTTAATTCAGATACTTACTTATACCACTAACAATGTTTGCTATACAAAATACTTTTTTTGTAATATGTATTTACCTAAAGTTTTATACACTTTTTATCTACAGGTAAGGTAGCCATACATTTTTTTATTACCAAATCCCCCTTTTTCGCCCCATTTTACCCTAAATTATAATTAATCTGCTTTCAATCTATATATATAAAATGAAATGTGTGTTTGTTTATTTGTTTGTTTGTACCTCATTGGAGACCAGACCTCTGGACCGATCTTCCTGAAATTTTCGTAGCATTTAACTGGGACTCTGGCATGATTAATACGCTATTTTTTTCGACCATGCCCACTTTTTTGTATTATGTAATTGCTTCCATATAGTTTTTAACACATTCACTTCAAATTGTATATACATTATATACTCAAACGCCACGACCCCTTCATGCTCCATTTTGTTTAAAAGTTTTAATCTTTTTGTCCTTTGTACAAATTTATTCCTTTCAACGGATTTTTTTTTGCAAATAATGTATATGGCAATTAATTTTACTAATTAAGAACGGTTCTGAATGGCTGTCTTAAGAATAAATACTATTTCACCAAACGGGATCTATGTTTGTAGCCATTAAAGTTCTAACTTTGATCGCGTCTATTTGAGTAATTACAATAACGATTCTGATTGGCAGTTTAAAGAAAAATTATTCTATTTCAGCAAGCGGGAGCTTTGCTTGCATGCCTTGCATTTATTTACTTTCAACACTGCTGGTCACTCAGCTATTTTTAAAAAAGTTATTAGCCTTAAATAAAATTTTAGGCAGAACAACGTGTGCCGGGTCAGCTAATTTATACAAATAAAATTTTAAGGCAAAACAACGTTTGCCGGGTCAGCTATTTTTAGAAAAGTTACTAGCATTAAATAAAATTTTAGGCAGGGCAACGTCTGCCGGGTCAGCTAATTTATACAAATAAAATTTTAAGGCAAAACAACGTTTGCCGGGTCAGCTATTTTTAGAAAAGTTACTAGCATTAAATAAAATTTTAGGCAGGGCAACGTCTGCCGGGTCAGCTAATTAATACAAATAAAATTTGAAGGCAAAACAACGTTTGCCGGGTCAGCTAGTACTCTATATTTCTTTATTAGGATATTGTCCTAACAAATAATCTATAGTTTTTGTTTTTCACATTCCTTCAGGAATGTGTTGATAGATCTATTTCGGGAATTTTCTAGGTTCCCATCATCAGAACACGTTTTAAAAGAAGTGACAATCCCATGTAAAACATCAAACATTCATATAACCTAGTTTTCCCACTAAATGAAAAATAATATATGAGCTCGAAGTTAAAAAAATATAAATATTGTTTTTTCGGACTTTCTATATTTTCATATACTTAGTTAGAATATTTTTCTTCTTCAAGTCCAAAAATCTAATATGATATTGTCATATTATATTTTATTTGTTGCTTTTCAAAAAGCTTGATCATTATCACGATAGACAATACAATTGTTTCATTGGCATCACCCAAATCTTCAGTTGTCTGCAATAGAAAAAGATAATTGGCTTAACTCAAACCGAGACATTACATACAAAAGACAAAATAAACTCTATAAGAATCTGTCTGTCTGCCTTAGTGTATAAACTGCCTGAAGTGGTAACCCTAATTATAAAATCAAACTATTTGAAAAACAACAATTTAACATGTCGATATACTTTGTATGTGTGTTTGTTGTATTACAATGTTTAAAAACAACATATATCCCAACAAGCGGTGTTTGTTGAGAACAGCCGTGGTATGCTAATTGTTCAAAAATGTTTTAATTTTTGGATTAAAAATACAAAAATTTGTTTTTTTCGGACTTTCTATATTTTTATTTATTTAGTTAGAATATTGTTCTAACTCAATTCAAAAAATCTAATATGATATGATATTGGCATATTAGATTTTATTTGTTGCTTTACAAAAAGCTTTATCATTTTTATGATAGAAAATACAATTATTTCGTTGGCATTACCCAAATCTTCAGTTGTCTGCAATAGAAGTTTACCAAATTTTTGTTTCACCACAAAATTATTTGTTCACAACAAAACAAAAAATGATTTTTTAACCGCACAAAAGATTTTTTTCATTCAAAATAGTTTTTCACCTAAAAATAATTTTTTTACCTCTAATAGTTTTTTTTTTTCAAGAACCAAATTTGACTCTTTTACCTGATTTTAAAGAAAGACGGTTTGAAATGAGAATAAATTTCAATTATATTTTTAGTAGCCTTCAAACTTAAAACTTTTTCCATTAGATTTTTTTTTCCTGCAATCAGAGAATTTCTTTAAAAGTAAAATATCAAAAAATCTTTTTGTTGTTAAAAATGTTATATAATTTTTCACCTTTTATTTCTTTAACCTCATCCAGGCGTTTCTGGTGCCTTTTTAGCTGACATTAAACCACAGACTGATGGCTGTAATGGTCTTAAATATAATCTCACCGATGATATTATCCACTGTATATTCAAAACTTATCCAGCGGTTAAACGTAAACATCAAGAAAATGTTCCTGCCAAATTAAGTGAAGCGGAATTTTGGACAAAATTCTTTCAGTCTCACTATTTTCATCGTGATCGCATTACGGCCGGTACTAAAGATATTTTTGCCGAATGTGGTAAAATTGACGATCAAACTTTAAAAGCTGCTGTGCAGCAAGGAGCTGGTGATCCATTTCTAGATCTTAAACAATTCGAAGATGTTCCTCTTTATGAAGGTTTCTGCAGTGTGTCAGGAGACCGTAATACTGTGAATAGTGGTAATATTGTACATCAAAATATGATTAAACGTTTTAATCAACATTCGATAATGGTCTTACAAACTTGTACCGATGTTAATGCTTCCACAAGTGGTGCCACGGGACCATTGAATAACCAAACAAAAGATGGTAAAACCGAAAATGGTACTACGGATAAATCAAAACAAAAAGAAGCCACCCAAAATGGTGGCACTACCTCATTACAAAGTCCAGAAAAACCTGCCAAAAGACAAAGAATTATTGATAAGATTTCTTATGAAGATTTGGGTGAACCACAAACTGAGTGTGATGATGACATATCCAGCAGTTTGGTAGCGAAAAAAAAGTCTCAAACAATTAATCTATCTAAAGTAGAACGTTATTTGCATGGTCCTATGCCCAGTTCCGGCTATGATATGCATGAGGATCCCAGACGTATGGAAGAAGTACAATATCAATTATTACGTACTACTGAAAATTGGAATCAACGAGTGCCTCATAAAGTTTTAGTCAGTTCTACGGCGGCGGTAAATGCCTTAGGTGAATTAAGTCCTGGTGGAGCTTTAATGAGAGGTTTTCAAGAACAATCAGTAGGACGTGAGTTTGTTAAAATATGTTATTTGAAATATTGTTAAAGTTATAACTTCTCTGTTTTATAGAATTGGTACCACCTGATTTTGAAAAAGATTTACGTAATTTATATTTAGCTTTATCGGAATTATTAAAACATTTCTGGCATTGCTTTCCTCCCACTACTCAGGAACTAGAAACTAAAGCGTTAAAAATGCATGAGGCTTTACAACGTTTTAAAATGGCCAAATTACAACCTTTTGAGGTATGTCTTAATTGTATTCCTTTTTTTTTTTGTCTAAAAACATATTTTTAATGTTTCTTTTTTCAGGATCGTTGTTTACAAAAACTTTCGCCTTTGGGTGGCACCTTAACCCAACATTTAAATCGTTTATTACAATCAGCTAATACGAAATTCGTTACTTGGCAAGAACGCAAAATGCGCCAACATAAATAGCTTAAAGCCTTTTTTTTGTATATTTTTATAATGTGTTTACTATCCTATTTAGCTGTCCTGTTTAACATTAAATGATTTTCCAATAAGGTTTCAAGACTTTATGGTAAACAAAATTCAAAATTTCATTTAGTTTTTATCTTTTTCACTTTGAAATATTTTTTTTTTTTGCAGAATTTTATGTTCAATTAAATTCAAATACTGATAAAATATATGCAAATAGGAAGTCTACAACAAAAATCAAGTACGTTTTGTTCTCAATAATTTGAAATTATTAAACGAATTTTAAAATATTCTTAACAATTGTTCTAAAATTATATTTTTTTTATTATTTTGCAACATATTTAAATTTGTTTTTAATTTTCCATTTCCATTTCCTTTCTTTTTAGTTTTTATTTTACATTTTACACATCTATAAAGCCTTTAACAACAATGTTTGCTTGTTCTTAATAAACATTTCAATGCAGTAAGTACAAGCTTTTATTTTAATTTAATTTTTTTTTATTTACTTACATTACACCATTTTCAATTAAAATTATAAAAAATTTAAATTAAATTATGATTTTTCACGTGAAATGAAGCAAATTCCAAATTTAAATGTGATCTCACATTTGATATTAGGAAAAATACAAATGAAATTGTGATTTTCCATTTTAAATTGAGAAAATTCCCAATTAAATTAAGATTTTGCATTTAAAATTGAGGAAATTCTGAATGAAATTTTAATTTTGTATTTTAAATTATGAAAATGTACCATAACATTGATAATTTCCATTTGATATGGAGAAAATTTCTTTTGAAATTAGGACCCGATGAAAAAAGTTGTGATATGGGTATATATATAAACATATATAGTCATATATAGGTACATATAATTTCATATCACATCATCCCGAGTAAAAAGGTTTATATAAACTTATATATGATGAGATATTTTCCGCAAATATAATTTGATCCGAAAAATGGTTCTATTAAATTGTATAACTTTGGATCGAATTATATATCAATATATACAATTTAAAAAACAACTATCCAATTCTATCTGAGTTTTGTCCCGATATAATTACATCTAATTATATTATAATTGATACAATTATATATAATTAGACACAATTAGATACATAATAATCCAAATATATTTAAATTAAAAGATATTAAGTTACATATATTTGACCTTCATAAAACGGGTTCAAAACACATAATGTATGATTGAAATTTTGTAAATAACTTAAATTTTATTTATATTTTTTGGGACATTCAAATAACAAGTTGCAGAACCACTTATACTGTATTATAATAGTATCGGTTCCGTTCTACAACCGATTCTTTTTATATGGAGTTTGTCCTATTTGCAATATGTTCTTTACCTCCAAACTAGAACAAGTTGCTTTAGAGCCGGTTCTAGAACCAGTTATAGAACTGGTTCTGGGACAGTGGAACCTTACAATTAGACTCCCAGGAACCTGATCTAGAGACGGTCCCATGTAACCGGTGGTAAAAGAAGCTGTTCTAGAACAGGTTCATAGGTAATCTCTTCTAAAAAATGTTGCTGGAGGGTTTGTTATTTGTAATAGAAATCGATTTCTCAAAATTGTAAACTATTTTCGGAAAATATTTTGCGATTTTTCAATATAGTTACATAGAAACTGACTTAGAAAATTTTTTCAATTTAGGATTATAGATAAGTATGTCTAAAATGACAGAAAACGTTTTGATGTTTGTATAATATATAATTATGTATTGGGTTACATCTAATTTTAAAAAAATTTAATCAAATTTATCAACCATATATTATATATAAAATTCAGAAAAGTATTGTTTTTCTTACATGATTGGATGTCCTTATGCATGATTTTTTTTATTAAAACATTTTGAAAATATTATAATATATAAATACATATTGATACATATGCTATTTTATATGAGCATATATTTTTATACCAGTATTAAAGAATATAATGTTAGAGTATATAATTTTTTTTACTCGGGATATCTTAGATGATCCGAAAATGCCTTACATAACCTTATCTCATGTGATCCCATGGGATCTCATCTGATATAATTTCATCCGAAAAATGGGTCTTTCTGTCTATCTAATTTGATCAAGTTATATATAATTTGATACAATTTGATATAACTTCATAAACTCTTTTAAAATTGTTTTTGGAAATACGTAATAATATTTTTTTTCGCATTTTTTTTTTACTCTGAAATATTGTTTATTTATTAACTTCGAACTTTGTTTTCAGTGCAGCTTTTCTATGTTTTTTACTTATGCTTTTTTTTACAATATTTTTTTGCTTTAAATACATTGAATTTTAATTGTTTTTCTTTTCTGATAATTATATATAAAAGTGATCGATTTTTTTTTTAATTTCTTTCATATATGTTTATATATAATTATGTATGAAAGTGATAGAATTTATCCTTTTAATTTTAACACATATATTTATATAGAATTATATATGATGAAATGTATAATTATATATAAAAGTGATAAAATTTGTTTGATTTTATTGTATCATATATACCTATGTATGTATAATTATACATTGAAGTATATGTGAACTCATATTTAGCAATATCATTTATATATATATATAAAGAGAAAAAAACAGATCAACGTATGTGTAACATAAGATATAATGATATACGATGATATATAGCGCTATATTATAAATTTTCGTAAAACTAAGTTTGAGATGTGAATATATATCGGTACATATGGTCACATATATAATTACATATAATTACATCAAATTATATGACGTTATATATAAACTTTTTTAAATTCCATATAAAATTGTGATTTTCAATTTTAAATTGGGAAAATTTCAAATTAAATTAAGATAAGTTAAGCGACATTAAGAAAAGTATAATAGAATTTCCATTAATTTCATATAAATTTCAGATTTTTCAATTGAAAATTAAATAACTCTACATGACGGCAAAAAAAAAAAACTGGCTTTCAAACACATCTTTTTTAATAGATCTATGTACGCTGAATCCAAATTTGGCAAACAATTTTTTTCCTCATTTGCAGTTTTTAAAATATGTATCGAGATTTTTATATAACCATCATTCACCCCATTTTTTCGTATATTTTGATAATTTTTTCGAAATTAAACCGCCCAATCATGAAATTTTTTTAAGAATATAAATCTACACAAAATTTCGATGCAACAGGCGAAATTTTTCTTATTTTGACTACGCAGTTAAGTAGTTAATTAAAAGTACCACTGTTAACACATTTTTCAAAACCAGTTCAGGTTTTTAGAACAGAGCATTGGAAACGGCTTGTTTTAACAAATTAAACACCCAACCCTAATAACATACGTAATGGATTCTATATTTTAAATTTTAAAAATTAAATAGGTGCTCAGTTCCACTATAGGCAATATACTTTCTACCACTGATCCCCTTTTGTGGTTAACAAAACAGTTGTTTTTAACAATCTGAAATTGCTGAAGTACTAAATAGAGATTAAAATTATCCTTCATAAAAAAAATATCGTAGAGATCCATAAAACCGACCGTATAGTTATTATTTTCAATTATTTTTTTTAACAAGCACGTGTAAAGTTTGCTGTTTATTTCTGCTCTTGAAAAAATCTGCCAGTCTTCTACTTGAAAATTTTGTGAACAAAAAATTTTATTTTCTTTTTTGGTTAATGTTTTTTTTTTTTTTTTTTTACCTAGTGTTTTAAATTTATTATATGTTCATCAAAAGCATACATTTTTGGATTTAACATTAGTTTTTTAAAATTTCTATTTATATGATTTATAAATGAATTACAAGTAGTACTTAATTGGATTCAAATAAAAAGTACTAATCTCTAAAACAGATAAAATTATATCAAATTATATATAATTATATATAATTATATATAATTTGATCATATTTGCTAGACCCATTTTTCTGATCAAACTATATGAGATTAGATCCCATGAGATACCATGAGATCAGCTTATGTATGCCATTTTCCGAATCAGATGAGATTTAATGTGATGTTTAGTTATACATATGTGATACTATATATAATCATATATTATTATATCGGAACTTTTTACACTTACAATGTAAAGGATAAAATATGATGACATTTGAAAATAACTGCCAGTCAAATTTTCAACTTAATTAGTTGAACTGGCAACTGTGGTCATAATTAACAGAACTAAACATAGCTTTATAGAAAATAGGTTCGCAGTAAATTTCGTCATACTCAAACTAAGTCACGGTATGTTTTTAACTTAACTAGTTGAGTTAAATAGATGATGTTTACAATTTAACACTTTAAGGCACGAAGAATGTTGATGAAGGCCGTTGCGGGCTAGAAAGTTAACTCCATTCATGCAGGTGTCAAATAACTTTTTTTTCTAAGTGTTTTTTCTGTTAATTAAAGTAAATTATCACAAATAAAATTATAATTTTTCTGTTAATATGGAAAAATATTCAAGATCTTTAACCGAACTAACCAACAACTCACGGGAATACAAATATTTAATACTTTACACGCATTTCATTATTTTTTGCAGCTTTTTGCGAAGTTGTCAAAATAACTACCCAAAACAACAGCTACTAAAATACGGTAATTTTGGTTAGGTTTTTTTTTTGATGACTGTCAAAAATATTTATTTTACATTTCCCTTATAGTAAAATGACTACAATGACAGTAAAATGACTAATACCGTTTACTATATTTTTGTATCCAAAAGGATTTTGTTCTACCGCTACGTTTTTAAATATATATACAGAGCTTTAATTAATGTTTAAACTTCCCATTTTTAATTAAAATTATATAATAAATTCTCCATTCAAAGACTTTTTAAAAAATCTAAGGAAAAAGTCCACATTTATTTCGATTTGATGCAAGTCATTTTCATTTATTTTGTGTTTTTTATATTTTATTTCGATTCACTAACATTTTATCAATAATTTTATGTATTGGTGTTGATATTAAATCCAATATACTTTCTGGGCATTCTTCCTCATAATGATGACACTGTTCATAAATACCGTCTACTTCGGCCTGATAGTATTTTAAGGGTAAATTTTCATTTTTGGAAGTTGTAGGCCTTAAAGGAAATAAAAAAAAACATTAAATTAAAAATATGAAAAATCCTTCTTAGTTTAAACGAGCTTAAGATCATTTATTTATTAATTATTTATTTCCAATATTTCGTCTCCACATTGGGTGACTTCTTCAGAGAACAAATATTACAAATTTGAAAAACTAGTTTTAATAATTAAAACTAGACATAATTTTTTTTTTTTTTTTTTATTTATATAAATTTTTAATTATTAAACCTAGTTTTTCAAATTTGTAATATTTGTTCCCTGAAGAAGTCACCCAATGTGGAGACGAAATATTGGAAATAAATAATTAATAAATCAATGATCTTAAGCTCGTTTAAACTAAGAAGAATAAAATAAAAGAAGATCGAAGAAAACTTAACAATATGAAAAATCTATAAGATTCAGAGATCTTTTCTTAAGAACCATATTTTGATAAGTAAAATTACTCAAAATTATCTACTTTTATTATTTTTTGTAACTGAAAAACTCGCAGCGTACAATTGAAGAGCCACATTTACAATTTTCTAGTTTTCGCTGTTTTCTAGGCATTCGTTGATTAAATATTAAATGAAGTTTTGCTTAAACACTTGTCACACGTATATAAAGTATAAAAGTCCTGCAATAGATATATTTCCTAAACTTATTCATTTTTTAAAAGGCGAAAACTAACCAAAATTTAAATGTGGCTTATCAAGTTTTTACAATAAGCCCTTCAATTGGAGAAAAGACTCATAAAAAACCTTCAAACTTTCTGAAATAATAGCTTTAGTTAAGATGGTGTTTTTATTTGCCAATGAATCCTCTTTCTGAGCATTCTTTTATGACTCAAATAAGACTCTTAAATATGAGCATTATTCGGAATTTAAAAATTTTCTGAGTCATTTAAGAGTCGTTTATGAATAATTTTTGAGTCATCTATAAATGTTAGAAATGTTCATATATGCTCATAAATAAGAGTCAATCTAACTAAGAAAGTTCTTCAGTAACAAATACTTTACCTCAGAGTCAATTATGTTTAATTTATGACTCAGAAATTTGAGCGATCTAAAACTTATCATATTGAAGAGTCTATTATGAGTCATAATTTCCGAGCGCTCAGAAATGTGTTGTTTGGGTTCCTTAAAAGGCAGTATTCCAACCCGAACTCGCAGATTTTAATGAACTTTGGATATGTCGTAGAGGAGCAAAAAACAAAAAAAAAAAAAGGAAACACGTATCGTTTAAGGGTTAAAAAGTAGTGCTAAAAATGCATTTTTTTTGTATGAAAACTTGTCTTTACTCAAGAAAACAAAAATTTTGATACCTATATTGCCTATATAGTGGACCCAGAGTTGCCACATTTTTAAATTATTTCAAAATATAAGGGAAAAAAGGCTTCCCGAGAAAAGTCGCATAAAAACCGAACGGTTTCGAATATCGGAAAAAAACTCAGACACCCTCTAGATTAAATTAAATTGGCATTATTTTTAGCTTAATAAAACTAAAATTCCTTAATATAACGCCAGATTTAATGTTACTGAAAACACATTTATTGGAATAACAAAATTACTTGAATGTCTTTGGGCATAATTTGTACACCAGTGAATGTGTATTCAAAGACCCTTTCGTTTGATAACAAATTTGACTATAGTTACTTTTAATGGTCATTTTTGACCTTAAACATGAAATTGGGCAGCTAAACAAAAACACGGGTCTCTTAAATTTTTATTCTCTACAACACATCCGAAGTTTATTAATATCTGTCGGTCCGGTTCGGGATACCTCCCTTGTAAGATATCGCTTATTAAAGTTAAACTAGTAGAAAAAGTAATTGGATTTGGCTCAATTGGCCTCTGAAAATTCTAAAATTATTTTTTTAAGTTTTACTATTTTTATAATGTTTTTCAAAATCAGCTGTTTTTTTTAAACTAAAAAGTAAATATGCCTCATAATACACTGTGTTGTTAGTGTTTATTATACAACACAAAGTATTATGATTCTAGCCTGTACACGAACAATGTTTATTAGTTAAAAATGTTTTATTTTTGATTTGAATTAGTTAAATTCTTCCAATTTTGTTTTTACTTCTCATCAAGTGAATAAAACAATACGGTTAAAGCGTTAATCTTTTTCCTTTAAAAATTAAAATTTGAGTAAGTCTTCTACCCCTTCTTCATTGGTCGTCTGAAGATTTTCGGTGACGCGAAATGAAACATGTAAGGACCTGTCAGTAGATAAAGTCTGCATTAAATTAGCGGATGAAGACATTGCACGATTTTTTGTTTAACAAAAAACAAATTATCTTGAACTTAAATAATCTTGCTCACATCCTAACTTATATAGAAAATTTAACACATTCTGACGAATATTTTTGTTTTAGTTAGTGTTTTTCTAGCTGCCCGGTAAGGGGTTAAAAGTAAAGTTGATTTTCAGCCATGTTTTTATAGCAAAATGGCCAAATCTCGGGATTGAGATATTTCAAAAAGTAGGAGGAGTCTTTCCAAGATTAGGGTCTCTATCTCTTCTCCGGAAGACGCTCTAGCAGATTAATGCATAAATTATATTTCTAGCTGCCAGTTATGGGGTTAAATTGAAGTGAATTTTGGCGACTTCTTCGAATGGACGATTTGTCGCAATTGCAATATTTCAAAAAGTACACACAAAGAAAAATTTAGCTATTTGCCAACTGAAATTCGGTTACTACTCCTCAAATTCGGTTATTACGAATTTCAGTCTGTTAGCATAACTTAACATTAGTTTTCACAACAAAGTTCGGTTAATTCAACATAATTTTAGTTGCAACTCCCAAAATATTCAGAAATAAAATTTAAATAAAGTTTTACTAACTAAATTAATAGGTTGCTACCATTAAAATACACTTTTCAATTCGGTTGGCACTTTATTTCTCTGTGTGTAGGAGGAATCTTTCCTAGATTATGGGAGCTACCTCTTCTCAGGGAGACGCGCTATCAGATTAATGCATAAATCATCATTCTAGCCGTTAAGGGGTTAAAATTGAAGTTGAAAGAGTGCCTTTTTAGCCGTGTTTTTATAGCAAAATGACCTTATAAGATTTTGAGTAAATTTTCGCTAAATAAATGATCAGATTTAAACATATTATGTTGTCTTTTTACTTACGAAAACATAATATGTATCAAATTTCCCAAAACTCCATTCACATCACCTAATTCTGAGGCATTCGTTTCACATATTAAACGTAATAAACAAGGTTCTCCTTCAAAGCCACTCCTGAAAAAAGAAAACCTAAAATAAGCATAATTATTATTAAAACATTTCGAAACATTTACCTTTGAAATTTATCTACAAGAATATGATAAAAATGAGTTCTTGTCAATAGAGATGGTATTTCTCTACGTTTTCTTCTTTTCGCTTCGGTTTCATTTTTGGAAGGAGCCAAAGTAGTTTCTTCATAAATTTCCTCATCTCCACTGCCCTCTTCCGTGCTGGTACTAGTGCAATTGGTACAATCTTTACCACTATTTAATCTAGCTTCATCATCAAATAAATCTTCATCTTCGATACCAGTCTAGAAATTAATTGAATTAAGAGAAAGTTATTAAAAACTTATGGGTTAAACTTTAATTAGCACTTTTTAAAAAAAAGTATGTGTCTTAAGTCTTTTGTTTTGTTCTTCAGTTGTTTAATCAGTTATACAACTTACCGCATATGGTGGTATACCCCAGGTTCTTGGTAAATTATAATTTGCCTCAAAATTATATGATACGAAAACATTACGATGTGGTAAGTCTAATGGCACCGCAATAGCAGCAAAAATCTTTAATGGAATATATTAAATTTTGCAAAATTTTCACACAACACTGTAACAAATAACTTACACCATACGCACTATTGGATGGAAAAAATAATGCTGTTTGCGTATATTGTATGCTACAACATATAGCTGTTATTATCATACAACATTTTAAAATTTGCATTTTCTTTTTCAAAATCAAAATCTTTTGTTTAAAATGTTTTTTTTTTTAATAGACTTTAAAATTTCTTTAAACGTGTTATTTCTTTAGCTACTTAAAGTAAACTAAACTAAATGTTTTGTATTGTCACTTGTAAAAGCTTTAAAATCTATCAATAGGAAATGTGTATCAGTTTAATTAGAACATTTCATTTTTTTTTTTGTTGAACATTTTGAATGAAAGTGTCTGCTAATTAATAGTGTCAATAATTAAAAACGGTAAATTTTATGTTACATTTTGGTTTTTTTCATCATGTACAAGGTTTAAAAAAAAAACTAGTTTTTAATAAGAACACTGAAACAAAAAAGTCCGTAAAGTTAGCAAAAAATTAGTTGAGTCAGCAAAATTTCTGCTGGGAGGATCCTTGCAGAAAAATTGCAAATATCTGCAAAAGTGTGTTGCCGAACATCAAACAAAATTTGTAAGCGTTGTTCAGGCTTCAGTCTATTCATGTTAAAATGCCAAATCAAACTAAACACAAATCACTTGACAGCTGACAAAATGGCCGCCAGTTCAAAAAGTGTTTCCAACTTAAAGTTCTATACCTATATAAAAAACACCCTTTATATATAGGTATATTAAGTATACTTGTATATAACAATATAAAATAATACATTGCTTTAAATTTATACATTGATACATTTAATTGTATAAAATTATATCTCAATATATATAAACTTTTTTACTTTTGTAATGAACATTTTTATAAAATGTTATGAAAAATATCATCTTATTTATTAAAAGTTTCATCCATTCAATGAAGAAGTTTCTTTAAAAAACTGGTTTTATAAATAAAAAAATTATCAAAGAATTCAATCCTCCCAAATGGAAAAGCTGGATCCGCGCCTGGTATATGCTATTGTATTAATACCATAATCTTATGGTATAACGTATAATTTGATAAAATTGGATAATAGAACTGATAGGTATCTAATTTAATATGACCCTATAATTAATTATATAAAATTTCATCCGAAAAATGGCCCGATTAAATTGTATCATATTAGATTAATTTATATACAATTATAAGTGATTTGATGCGGTTTGTAATCAATAAACTACACTTCAAATTTTTTTTTTATCGGTATAAACATTAATTTCATTTATAGCAATTAAATATGCTAAAATCCCAAACCTTATTTAAGAAATTGTAAAAAAATAATTTGTTTTAGGCTAGTCCCTATCCGGATTTCGTTCTTAGAATTTCTAGATATTCTTGTAAGATCAAATCACAAATTCGATGAGAATTTCTTGTACTCACCTAGAAGCGTAATTTAATATTTCAACACTACAGATTCGATGTAAAATAAACTTCTGACATAATGCCATATATTATTATACGTAACATTGTCTTAAGCGGTATAAAATTATATATGAATCATGCTACCCAAGTAAAAAATATTTTGTGAATTTTCATGTTATATATAATTATATCCGAAAAATGAGAACATCTAATTTTATAATATTAGATCTAATCTGGTGCAATTAGACATTATTTGATACAATTAGATCTAATTTTATGAAATTATATATAATTTGATACAATTTTGTCCTCATCTAAATTTATCAAATTATATAATTTAATACAATTATTTATATAATTTAATACAATTTATATAATTTAATACAATTTATATAATTTAATACAATTATATCCAATTAGATACAATTGTATGCAAATATATGCAATTACATGTGCCATATATGTACATATGTAATTGGATATTTTTACATATTGTACTACATGAACTGTAATATAAAGACATATATAGTAGGGCGACAATAAAATATATGGGAAAAATTTTTTTCCAGAATTTTAAACTAAAATGTGAAGATTCTTTTGCCACTTGGTCTAAAACTTACTTGCTGAAAATTTGAGCCAAATCGGATAACTCTATCCCGTGCACCTTTGAGGTCAAAGTTAAAATTTTGGGAAATATAGTGTATTCGCCTATATTGGAGCTAAAAAAATAGCTTTCCGATATGAATTATACCGAAATTAAATGGGATTAATGTACCACATAGTGTTGAACTTGCATGCTGAAAATATTAGCCGAATCGGGTAACTCTATGCCGTGCACCTTTGAGGTCAAAGTTCAAATTTTGGGAAATTCTGTATATTTAACTATAATTGATCTAAAAATATCGTTTTTTTAAGTATATTCATTTAAATTGTACAGAAACTGGATGTTTTAGATATTTTTAAAAGTATTCTGAAATATTATGAGTAAATTTAACCCTTTTTTGCTACGGGGGTCAAAACTACACATTTGCTTAAATTAGCTATAAATCCAATATTTAAAAAAAGTGTAAAATATTATTTCTAAAAACGAAAAACTGAAATTTTAAAACCAATATTTAAAATATATATTTATGTGAATGTTTTTCGTATAGAAGCAAAAGCAGTACATTTTAATTGGAATAAAAATATGTTTTTAATATAAAAAGTAAGGCAACTTGAAAGGTCTTCTTCGATAAGTTTGATTAAATGTAATCATTTCTTAAATTATTTAAATTCGCATGCTTCGTATATTGTCGTCGATAGTTTTGAACAACCTAAAAAGAAACACAATAATTATTTAAATGTAAATTAGTTAAATTTATATATAACTTTCTTTGAATAAATATTGTCGCTGCTGTTCATCTTTTGTGATCTTCTCATGATAATCTTCAACAAGCTTAATACCTCGTTCGGCGCAGTCATCAATGGTCGAACGTAAAAAAGGATGAGTATATGACGGGATTAGCAATACCTCGAATAAAAGAAATAGTAGGTGATGATTGCGCTAAAATTTTAGATTTTGCAAATATAAAAGTTAAAGAGGACTTTCCACGAAATGACTACAAAGAGTTCATGGAATTGATTATCATATTTCTGGGTGGAAGTCCTCCTAGTGGCATAAAATTTTTTAAACCCGGTGCTCTTCATTTAGCTAGATGGATGGCTAAGGGAATATATTGCCTTAAGATATTGATGTTTCGCAAAAAATTCAAAGAAATCACAGAATTGGAAATACATGGTCTAGTTGAAGTTGCAGGTTTTGTTATAAAGTGCTATGCATTTTTCTGGTTCAATTCAGATAAAGCGGAGCAAGCTCCCTTAAACGACATATTATTTTTGAGAAATTTAGAAGATTATAAAAAAATAAATGCACAAATTTCTGATAGAGCCATAACAAAGTTTATTAATCATCTATATTACCTTAATGAAGAATGCGTAGCATTCAGTTTATTCGATGATAGAATAGACTTTGAAACAAAAAACAAAATGGCTAAAAAAATTTTGACTTTTATGAAAGAAGAAAACCTTGAGGAAGAAGAAATTTTGAAAAAGTTTTTAATTAAAAAAGAAAATCTTAATACTTTCTTCGCTAAAGATAATTCATCAATTTTGATTGAACTTGTATCCAAAAACACGAAAAGTGTTTTGAAGAGATTCCAAATTTCAATGGATTTTTTACAAAAAGACCCAAGTAGCTGGAAAGATTGTGAAGATTATAGAAAAGGAAAATTTATTATTCAAAAACTAAAGGTTGTTAATGACTGCGCCGAACGAGGTATTAAGCTTGTTAAAGATTATCATGAGAAGATCACAAAAGATGAACAGCAGCGACAATATTTATTCAAAGAAAGTTATATATAAATTTAACTAATTTACATTTAAATAATTATTGTGTTTCTTTTTAGGTTGTTCAAAACTATCGACGACAATATACGAAGCATGCGAATTTAAATAATTTAAGAAATGATTACATTTAATCAAACTTATCGAAGAAGACCTTTCAAGTTGCCTTACTTTTTATATTAAAAACATATTTTTATTCCAATTAAATGTACTGCTTTTGCTTCTATACGAAAAACATTCACATAAATATATATTTTTAAATATTGGTTTTAAAATTTCAGTTTTTCGTTTTTAGAAATAATATTTTAAGCAAATGTGTAGTTTTGACCCCCGTAGCAAAAAGGGGTTAAATTTACTCATAATATTTCAGAATACTTTTAAAAATATCTAAAACATCCAGTTTCTGTACAATTTAAATGAATATACTTAAAAAAACGATATTTTTAGATCAATTATAGTTAAATATACAGAATTTCCCAAAATTTGAACTTTGACCTCAAAGGTGCACGGGATAGAGTTATCCGATTTGGCTCAAATTTTCAGCAAGTAAGTTTTAGACCAAGTGGCAAAAAAATCTTCACATTTATCATCAAAAATCCAAAGTTGATTTTTCATTGTCACCCTAATATATAGTTATATATATGAGATATAATTTTATGTGATTTTGTGTGAATATATATTTTGCAATATATAACTATAAATAATTGTACACACTTATATATAACTGTATTAAAACTTTTTTACTTGGGTAAATAATGTACACCATATGTAGTAATATGTGCCACATCTGTAGTAATATGTGCCACATCTGTGGAAATTAATATATATTTATCTATATGTATGATACCATGTACAACATTTTTGAAAAACAACATAAAATTTTGTATGATCATATGTACCATCACATATACCCACATTAAAGCTTTATGTTTTTACATAATGTTATATTAAGTAAGATATGATTGCATATGAACGTTTATACTCGGGATATTAGTTTTTTCAATCGGGTTGATGCATTTATAAAACAGTCTATATGTTAAATATTATATATAAACAAACTCATCGAGCCACTTCGGCAACATAAACTTGTAGCCAAAAAGCTCGTAAATAAAAAAATAGAAATGGTTATTTTGAAACGGGTTATCTCAATAACCGTTGGCTATATTTCGCTCAAATTCTGACATTTAAAGGAAAATATATTCAAGATTACTCGTTTAAAGTTTTGGAATTCTAAGTATAAAAACATAAAAGTTACAGAATTATAATCAGAAAATGCACGAAATTTCTCACAGTGTAGTGGGATATTTAAAAAAAAAGTTAATAAAGAACTGTTGAACTACGGTTTTCGAGACATTGCAATTTTTTTTTTGGCTAAAAATTGCGTTTTTACTTTGTTCTAAAATTTTGTTTAACCCTTTCACTACAGACAATTTGTGTCTAGATATATTTCTATGTGGACATTAGATTCTTGTTTGGATTCCTTAAATTGGAATGCAAAATGTTTACCCACCATAAAATGGGTCCGAAAATCGAGTTTTTGAAATTTCTCAGCCCTTTTTTGCCACTTAAATTTCCAATCTCCAAAAATCCTTTGGTTGGATGTGTTTTGGACACGCAATCAAGTAAAATGTAGCAATAAATTATTTATTGTAATCAAAAGAAAACAGAATTATTAAAATACCGAAAAAATACCTATTAAAAAGCAGTAGTTTTTAAACTTTTTTTAGTTGTTTCAACATTTCTGTAGTAATAAAATTTCAATTATTTTAACGACATTGCTAGTAGTTTTAACTACATTTTTAAACAGTTCAAAATAACTAAATTTTTATTTGTTTTAACGGTAATTACCTTTGTCGCATTTTTAAATGAATTTACAGCTATTTTAACTGTTATTTTTAGTAGATTCTACTAATAAACTTCTTTGAGTGTAGCTGAGAGCAATTTTTTTTCAGCTTAAACTTTTTTGTTATTTAAAAATATAAAGAAAATGCCAAAGAATAATACAAAATTTTTAGTAAAAAAATTGGATGATTTTAGCAAATCGGTTTCTATGAAGGGCTTACTAAAATAAAACTAAAATTTAGTGAAGTGTACTAATATTAACTATTACTTTCACTTTGCTAATAATTACGTGTCTGTAATTAAATTTTGCTAAAATTAGCTAAATAGTCTGCTGACCTAAAAATAGTTAACTTTTTGCAAATTTTTACAGAAGTTTTAATTTATGTGTAAAATTTTAGTTCACATCAAAAATTTAAATATTTGTCTCCGTGAGGGACTAAAAAATGTGTAAAAAAAAATTAAGTAAAAATTCTGTTCTTAGATGAGTACTTATGGCTGCACTACATAGAGAACATTTTCTTGGAAGAATTTTAATAAAAATTTTCAATAAACTAGTGAAAAAGCTTCACAAATTTTATGAAACTGTTTTTTTTTTCATAAGGCGAATGCATGTTTTAATAATGAAATTAAATTTTTAATAAAATTGTATGAAAAACTGCATTAATTTATTGAAAACTATTCAATGGACCATTTTTAGTGACATTTAATAGATATAATGCAAATGTGCTGATATCATGCAGATAATTCTCTGAGTGTATGGCACCCGTTTATAACAACGTTCTATATTAAAATGGCCATTGGGGTTGCCGAGTTAGTCCAAATTATAAGAAAAATATTTAATATTGGTTGGATTCATAATACGCTTCGTATTTGGTGTATAAGTACACCAAGCGTGTTTGCAGATACGGAAATTAACAATTGTTTCTTCGTTTCTTTTTAAATTCGCGTTTATTTCTTACGAATAACATTCCTTTATTTATAAAATAGAATATATTATTATTATTAACAGTCAAAGCTATTTGTTTTTTAATTTGTTTAAATGTTTGAGACTTTCAAATAAAAATACAAAACAAATTGTATAATAAGCTTTCCAAGGTTGGCAAAACATTTATGTCATTAATATTATAAAAATACGATGTTAACACTATATTCGACATTACATGAATCCGGCTATAGTGTCTCACTATCGCAAAAAGATTTAATTTAATAAAAAATTTCATTATTTTTTTACAATTGTTTAAATATTGTTGTTTATATTAATTTATAAAGAGGGTTAATCCCTTAATCTATTACGAAATTAAAAAATCGAAAGCGTTTTACAAAAAAAAAATAATATTAAAATACATTTTGTTGGCAAATATTTGAACATGTATAATTCATTTTTAAATTTATAATCCATTTTGTATCAAAAATATTTAGGAAATACATGACATTTTTATCCATATTTGTTACACAGAGAGAATATCTTGGACGAGTTTTAATGACTTTTGTTTCACTGAACTAATGAAGTTTTCTTTACAACGTAATGAAAAATTTCTTACACTTTATGAAAAAGCTTCTTAGTTTTAATGAAGCTATATTTAATAAAACCTTTTCATTATATATTATTTCATATTATATTATGAAAAATTCTCAAACTGCATTAATTAAATGAAAAGTTTCAATGGACAAGTCCAGTGACAATTCATAGATCTAATGCAAAATCTGCATTGATATCATGCAGATAATTCTCTCAGTGTAGAAAACATTCAGGAATAAAATTAATTTAGGATTTAAAAATCATATAAAAAACACATTTTGTCGATAATATTGGAGATTTAAGACTAAACAGATTTTAAAAAAAGCTTTCAAATTTTCAAATTCATTGTAACCCACAAAATTTAATCATTATTGAATAATTTTAATTGCAAGTACTTAAAATTCATCATCAGAATAATTATATTGTAAACAGAAAATATATAAAATTAACCAAAACACAGTCACATCATTCAAACTATTGGTTTTCCTTATAAATGTAGAAAAAATATTATCTTCTACATTACCTTTAATACCAACAACCAACCGCTTTTCGGAGATTTTATCCCTTGAATAAAATATTTGCAATTAAAATCGAATACTAATTTCGCCTGCAAAAAAAAAACACTCTATCTAAAAATTTTAAAATGATATATTAATTTTTGTATAGTTTTGGTAACTCTAATGACATTTTGAGACCAGCAACCGAATTCCTGTTGTGCATACAAATCTATTTATAGACATACATATTTAAATTTGAAACAAAAATACATTCAAGGTTAAAATTGAAAAATACAATTTCAAATTGGGTTTAGGCTAGAGGCAAAGTAATCTCCTGAGATGTAGGAGGTCGCCGGTTCGCGAACAGTTCACTGATAAGAATTTTCCTATAATAAAATAATTTTAAAATAATATAAATTTGTTTTTATAGTTTTGGTAACTCTAATAAAATATTGAGATTAGCAACCGAATTTCTATTGTACATACAAATCTATTTTTAGACAAATATTTAAATTTGAATCTAGAAAATATTCAAGGTTGGAATTTAAAAAAAAACACATTTAAATTTTGTTTAGGCTAGAGTTAAAGTACTTGCCTGACAAGTAGAAAATCGCCGGTTCGAGAAAAGTTCGAGGCTTACAATTATTTTATTAATAAAATAAAATTTGTTGTCAAAACTACACATTTGCTTAAATTAGCTATAAATCTTTCTTTGAATTTTTTGCGAAACATCAATATCTTAAGGCAATATATTCCCTTAGCCATCCATCTAGCTAAATGAAGAGCACTGGGTTTAAAAAATTTTATGCCACTAGGAGGACTTCCACCCAGAAATATGATAATCAATTCCATGAACTCTTTGTAGTCATTTCGTGGAAAGTCCTCTTTAACTTTTATATTTGCAAAATCTAAAATTTTAGCGCAATCATCACCTACTATTTCTTTTATTCGAGGTATTGCTAATCCCGTCATATACTCATCCTTTTTTACGTTCGACCATTGATGACTGCGCCGAACGAGGTATTAAGCTTGTTAAAGATTATCATGAGAAGATCACAAAAGATGAACAGCAGCGACAATATTTATTCAAAGAAAGTTATATATAAATTTAACTAATTTACATTTAAATAATTATTGTGTTTCTTTTTAGGTTGTTCAAAACTATCGACGACAATATACGAAGCATGCGAATTTAAATAATTTAAGAAATGATTACATTTAATCAAACTTATCGAAGAAGACCTTTCAAGTTGCCTTACTTTTTATATTAAAAACATATTTTTATTCCAATTAAAATGTACTGCTTTTGCTTCTATACGAAAAACATTCACATAAATATATATTTTTAAATATTGGTTTTAAAATTTCAGTTTTTCGTTTTTAGAAATAATATTTTAAGCAAATGTGTAGTTTTGACCCCCGTAGCAAAAAGGGGTTAAATTTACTCATAATATTTCAGAATACTTTTAAAAATATCTAAAACATCCAGTTTCTGTACAATTTAAATGAATATACTTAAAAAAACGATATTTTTAGATCAATTATAGTTAAATATACAGAATTTCCCAAAATTTGAACTTTGACCTCAAAGGTGCACGGGATAGAGTTATCCGATTTGGCTCAAATTTTCAGCAAGTAAGTTTTAGACCAAGTGGCAAAAAAATCTTCACATTTATCATCAAAAATCCAAAGTTGATTTTTCATTGTCACCCTAATATATAGTTATATATATGAGATATAATTTTATGTGATTTTGTGTGAATATATATTTTGCAATATATAACTATAAATAATTGTACACACTTATATATAACTGTATTAAAACTTTTTTACTTGGGTAAATAATGTACACCATATGTAGTAATATGTGCCACATCTGTAGTAATATGTGCCACATCTGTGGAAATTAATATATATTTATCTATATGTATGAGACCATGTACAACATTTTTGAAAAACAACATAAAATTTTGTATGATCATATGTACCATCACATATATCCACATTAAAGCTTTATGTTTTTACATAATGTTATATTAAGTAAGATATGATTGCATATGAACGTTTATACTCGGGATATTAGTTTTTTCAATCGGGTTGATGCATTTATAAAACAGTCTATATGTTAAATATTATATATAAACAAACTCATCGAGCCACTTCGGCAACATAAACTTGTAGCCAAAAAGCTCGTAAATAAAAAAATAGAAATGGTTATTTTGAAACGGGTTATCTCAATAACCGTTGGCTATATTTCGCTCAAATTCTGACATTTAAAGGAAAATATATTCAAGATTACTCGTTTAAAGTTTTGGAATTCTAAGTATAAAAACATAAAAGTTACAGAATTATAATCAGAAAATGCACGAAATTTCTCACGGTGTAGTGGGATATTTAAAAAAAAAGTTAATAAAGAACTGTTGAACTACGGTTTTCGAGACATTGCAATTTTTTTTTTGGCTAAAAATTGCGTTTTTACTTTGTTCTAAAATTTTGTTTAACCCTTTCACTACAGACAATTTGTGTCTAGATATATTTCTATGTGGACATTAGATTCTTGTTTGGATTCCTTAAATTGGAATGCAAAATGTTTACCCACCATAAAATGGGTCCGAAAATCGAGTTTTTGAAATTTCTCAGCCCTTTTTTGCCACTTAAATTTCCAATCTCCAAAAATCCTTTGGTTGGATGTGTTTTGGACACGCAATCAAGTAAAATGTAGCAATAAATTATTTATTGTAATCAAAAGAAAACAGAATTATTAAAATACCGAAAAAATACCTATTAAAAAGCAGTAGTTTTTAAACTTTTTTTAGTTGTTTCAACATTTCTGTAGTAATAAAATTTCAATTATTTTAACGACATTGCTAGTAGTTTTAACTACATTTTTAAACAGTTCAAAATAACTAAATTTTTATTTGTTTTAACGGTAATTACCTTTGTCGCATTTTTAAATGAATTTACAGCTGTTTTAACTGTTATTTTTCGTAGATTCTACTACTTCTAAACTTCTTTGAGTGTAGCTGAGAGGAATTTTTTTCAGCTTAAACTTTTTTGTTATTTAAAAATATAAAGAAAATGCCAAAGAATAATACAAAATTTTTAGTAAAAAAATTGGATGATTTTAGCAAATCGATTTCTATGAAGGGCTTACTAAAATAAAACTAAAATTTAGTAACGTTTACTAATTTTCCCTAATACTTTCACTTTGCTAATAATTACAGACACGTTTAACTAAAGTTAGCTAAACAGTCTGCTGACCTAAAAATAGTTAACTTTTTGCAAATTTTCACAGAAGTTTTAATTTATGTGTAAAATTTTAGTTCAAATCAAAAATTTAAATATTTGTCTCCGTAAGGGACTAAAGAATTTTTTCGTCTGTAAAAAAAAAAATAAAGTAAAAATTCTGTTCTTAGATGAGTACATAGAGAGAATTTTCTTGGACGAATTTTAATTTAATTTTTCACTAAACTAGTGAAAAAGCTTTATAAATTTTATGAAACTGTTTTAAACGAAACTTTTTCATAAGGCGAATGCATTTTTTAATAATAAAATGAAATTTTTAATAAAATTGTATGAAAAACTGCATTAATTTATTGAAAACTATTCAATGGACCATTTTTAGTGTCATTTCATAGATGTAATGCAAATGTGCACTGATATCATACAGATAATTCTCTGAGTGTATGGCCCCCGTTTATACCTTTAAAAAAGTTCTATATTAAAATGGCCATTGGGGTTGCTGAGTTAGTCCAAATTTTAAATTTAAATTATAAGAAACATATTTAATATTGGTTGGATTCATAATACGCTTCGTATTTGGTGTATAAGTACACCAAGCGTATTTGCAGGTACAGAAATTAACAATTGTTTCTTCGTTTCTTTTTAAATTCGCGTTTATTTCTTACGAATAACATTCCTTTATTTATAAAATAGAATATATTATTATTATTAACAGTCAAAACTATTTTTTTTTTTAATTTGTTTAAATGTTTGAGACTTTCAAATAAAAATACAAAACAAATTGTATAATAAACTTTCCAGGGTTGGTAAAACATTTATGACATTAATATTATAAAAATACGATGTTTACACTATATTCGACATTACGTGAATCCGGCTATAGTGTCTCACTATCGCAAAGAGATTTTATTTAATAAACCATTTCGTTATTTTTTTTTACAATCGTTTAAATATTGTTGTTTATGTTGATTTATACAGAGGGTTAACCCCTTAATCTATTACGAAATAAAAAGTCGAAAGCGTTTTAAAAAATAATAATATTGAAATACATTTTGTTGGAAAATATTGGTAAAGGGTGTTTTTTGTAGAGGTATAGAACTTTGCAATTTAATAACACAAAAATGAAATTTTTTTAAATTGACATGAAATTTACTTTATTTGAAAGATAATCTTCTGACATTATTATTTAAATATGACTTCTGGCCTCGGCTGGCTCGGACGTAGTCTGGTCCAATTTTCGATGATTTTTTCCAACATTTGTGGCCGTATATTAGCAATAACGCGGCGAATGTTGTCCTCCAAGTGGCCAATCGTTTCGGACTTATCGGCATAGACTAGCGACTTCACATATCCCCACAGAAAATAGTCCACCGGAGTTAAATCGAACGATTTTGGAGGCCAATAACTATGTGGTTACTAAACGTTTCCTTCAATAAATTAATTGTAGCATGAGCAGTGTGACATGTTGCGCTATCTTGTTGAAACCACAGATCATGATTGTTCAACTGATGAACGAATAAGTCAGTAATCATTGCTCTATAGCGGTCACCATTGACTGTAACGTTCTGACCAGCATCGTTTTTAAAGAAGTTCGGACCAATGTTTCCACCAGCCCATAAAGCACACCAAACAGTCCGTTTTTCTGGATGTAACGGATTATTTGCACAAATTGGAAGTGTTGTTCAGGCGTCAGTCTATTCATATTGAAATGCCAAACCAAACTGAACATAAATCACGGCTGACGAAATGGCAGCCAGTTAAAACTTGCTGTATCTACTAAACTTTAGGAAATACATGACATTTTTATCCATATATGTTACACAGAGAGAATATCTTGGGCGACTTTTAATGAATTTTTTTTCACTGAACTTATGAAGTTTTCTTTACAACGTAAATGACAAATTTCTTACACTTTATGAAAAAGCTTCTTAGTTATAATGAAGCTATATTTAATAAAACCTTTTCATTAGTTATATGACATTTTTAATAAATAATATGAAATTTTTCATTATATATTATGAAAAATTCTCAAACTGCATTAATTAAATGAAAAGTTTCAATGGACAAGTCCAGTAACAATTCATAGGTCTAATGCAAAATCTGCATTGATATCATGCAGATAATTCTCTCAGTGTAGAAAACATTCAGGAATAAAATTAATTTAGGATTTAGAAATCATATAAAAAACACATTTTGTCGATAATATTGGAGATTTAAGACTAAACAGATTTTAAAAAAAGCTTTCAAATTTTCAAATTTATTGTAACCCACAAAATTTAATCATTATTGAATAATTTTAATTGCAAGTACTTAAAATTCATCATCAGAATAATTATATTGTAAACAGAAAATATATAAAATTAACCAAAACACAGTCACATCATTCAAACTATTGGTTTTCCTTATAAATGTAGAAAAAATATTATCTTCTACATTACCTTTAATACCAACAACCAACCGCTTTTCGGAGATTTTATCCCTTGAATAAAATATTTGCAATTAAAATCGAATACTAATTTCGCCTGCAAAAAAAAAACACTCTATCTAAAAATTTTAAAATGATATATTAATTTTTGTATAGTTTTGGTAACTCTAATGACATTTTGAGACCAGCAACCGAATTCCTGTTGTGCATACAAATCTATTTATAGACATACATATTTAAATTTGAAACAAAAATACATTCAAGGTTGAAATTGAAAAATACAATTTCTAATTGGGTTTAGGCTAGAGGTAAAGTAAACTCCTGAGAAGTAGAAGGTCGCCGGTTCAGGCACAGTTCGCCGATAATTATTTTCCTATAATAAAATAATTTTAAAATAATATAACATTTTTTTATAGTTTTGGTAACTCTAATAAAATATTGTGATGAGCAACCGAATTTCTATTGTACATACAAATCTATTTTTAGACAAATATTTAAATTTGAATCTAGAAAATATTCAAGGTTGGAATTTTAAAAAACATATTTAAATTTTGTTTAGCCTGACAAGTAGAAGATCGCCGGTTCGAGACAAGTTCGAGGCTTACAATTTTTTATTAATAAAATAAATTTTGTTGAACGGATGTGAATCTATTTATAGAATATTATAGTCCATAAACATAAAATATTCAATTGTAACAATAAAAATTTTAAATTTGTAAATAAATGTCGGTTGTTACAATAATATTGAAATTTAATAATAGTGATAGTTCGTGGAACCACAAAAATTCGGTTGCAAAAACTGTTTTCTGTGTGTACATAATTCCAATTTACAACGAAATTGTGAGAAATAAATTTACTGATTTTGCAATTCCTTTTTAAAGAAATTGCAATAACTTTTCTATGGCCACAATACTAGCTAAGAACAAACAAAACCATAATCAGACATGAAGCATGAAAATCATATTACACTGAGAGAATTATCTTTACTTCGGAAATGAATTTCTTCATAGCTTTAATGAAAATTGTCACTGGAACTCGTCCATTGAAACTTTTAATAGAATCTATGAAACAGGTTTCATTAAAGTCAATGTTTATGAAATTTTTGTAAAAATAATGAAAATCTTCATAACACTAATGAATCATTCCAACAATGAAACGTTTATAGAATTTATAAAACATTTTCATAAAATTTTTTAATATTAGGAAGTTTCACAAGTTTGTTATAATTTTTATTAAAAATAAAAATTATGTTTTTTCGACCTTTAATTGTGCAATGAAAATGAAAATTATTCAAGTTCGAGGCCATATACTCTATATTTCTTCATTAGGATATTGTCCTAACAAATAATCTATAGAGTTTTTGTTTTCAAATTTATTATTTGACCCTTTCAGGAATGTGTTGATAGATCTATTTCGGGAATTTTCTAGGTTCCCATCATCAGAACACGTTTTGAAAGCGGTAACAATCCCATGCCAAACCTCAAGCATTCATATGAACTAGTTTACTCACTACATGAGAACTAATATACATATGAGTTTGAAATTAAAGATTATAACTATTGATCAAAAAATAAATTGATTTTATTTGTTAGGACAATATCCTAATGAAGAAATATAGAGTATATGGCCTCGAACTTGAATAATTTTCATTTTCATTAAGAAGTTTCTTAAATTAATAAAACTCTTCATCAATGTCTTGAAAAATGCATTGGAACTAACCTAATAAACTGCTACATAGGATTTTTTAAACAATTTCACAGAAGTCCAAAATTAATCTAAGGCTACATTGAAATAATAACGCACTTAATAAAATAGGTTGAACACTTGAGAATTAAATCTTAAAACTGAAGTTCGAAATGTATGAAAATTAATGAAATTTTATGAAAAAATAAAAAATAAGTCTTTGAAATAGTTTTATAGCTCTAAAGAAAATTTTTATTAAACTTGTAAATAGACAATTTATGAAATCGAATGAATTGTTTTTATGAAACTATAAAGTTTTATGAAAAATTTCTTAATGTATATGCCCGACATATCTATTAATAAAAAATATTTAATGTTTGTTGATATGCTTTGCTTATGTAGAAGGATAGTATATGATGACACTAGAGAAGAGAATTGCCATTTAAAGTTTTAACTGAAAGTTAAACTGGCAATTATGATAATGACTAGAGAAAAAACAAACACACTATAAATAGAAATCGTTTGTGGTAAATTTTATTCTAACTCAACACACAGGGTAATATGGGATTTAAAGTTACCCAATTCCTTTAGCGTGTGAGTTAAATAGAAGATATTTACGATTAACACTAAATGGCACGAAGAATGTTGATGAAGACTGTAGTGGGTCAGAAAATGCATTCCATTCATGCTAGTGTCTAATTACTTTTTCTGTGTTTTTTTCTAATAGTCAAAGTAAATTATCATATAAAAATTATAATTTTTCTGTTAATTTAGAGAAAAATGTTTCATGATCTAAAACCGAACGAGTAAAATCTCACACATAAACTTATAGATCAACGATAAAATTCACTAAATTTCTTAATATTAATAACATTTCTTGGATATAATGAAATTTTTCAATGCATCTACGAAAAAATTCTATGAAATTATTTTATTAATATCATGAAGGATGATAATTCTTTCAGTGTAGTAGCAATAAAAGGTGTTGTAATAATTTAAACTTCATCTTTGATTTACCACCCCTACCGACAATGCCCAAAAATTGCACAGTTTTGTGCTTAAATCATAAAGTATTGTGTGGTTAATATCAGCTCATAAACAAAATTTTACGTATGGATTGACCAATAATATACAGTGGGCGAAATAATTCTAAGTTCACCCACGAAACTGTGAATTTTTTTATAATATGTTTGCAATATGTATTTAAAAGTTTTTGCTAAAACATAAAAGTAACAATAATACATGCTCGAGTCCAGGGGGTGGCTGGGTTGAGAGTGATATATCGTTCCCCCACTAACCGATTAAAAACAAAAAAAAAAACACAAAAACACTTTCAAAACCAGGGTTGGTGTTTTTAAATCGTGGTTGGCGTACTAAAAGATGGAGAAATTGCATTTATAGAAAATAATTGGAAAAGAGTCATTTAATGGTAATTGCCAAAAAAAACCTCGACCTTCTTATGACTCAAAAGATTTTAAAGAACTTTTCTCAGATTTTTTTAAAGTTGGTACGGAATCGCTGAAACTTGTTTTTTGTAAATCCTAAATTTTTGTTATATTTTCTGCTCTTGTACTTTGATTTTACAATACTAGAATTATTCGTCGTTAAAATTATTAGTTAAAGGGTCACTTAAAATAAGAAAGAATTATCCACATAATAACATCATGATTCTGCCGAAATAGGCAATGTATGGTGTAAAATAAAATTTGTTAAAAATGTCTTTAAAATACCTTTCATTCACTTTTGAAGAAATAATAAAAAAATAAAGCAAAATCAGTTTTCTTTTCCTTTTGAACATAAAATTTTAACAAAAAGTGTGTAAAAATTCAAGATAATAGAAACTTACAGAGAGAATTCCTTGGTCGAGTTTTAATGAAGTGTTTTCACAAAAATAATGAAGTCTTCTTCACAATGTGAAAAACTTCTTTAAGTTAATAAAAAAGGCTTCATAGTTTTATTAAAACAATTTTTAATGAAACTTTTTTATTAGTCGTACGAATTTTTTAATAAATTATATGAAATTTTTCATTAAATTTTTATGAATAACTGCATTAATTTAATGAAAAGTTTCAATGGACGAGTTGCAGTGACATTTCATGCAGATAATTCTCTCAGTGTGGATACCAAATGAAAGGTATTTTGAAGACCTATCTAACTAATTTTATTTCACGCATATACATTGCCTGCAGGTATAATTGTTTCAATTTGGAAAATTCAGAATTTTTACATTTAACCATCAAAATCTCCCTTAACCTAATAGTTTAATCCTCGAATAATTTTGTTGAGTATCCTCGAACAATTGACTAGTGATTTAACCGGTTTTGTGAAAACATTACACAAGAAAAATTTTTGTTCCATAACCTCATTTTTTGGGTAAAATCGTTTTCAGGGCTCCCCTAGTCTTTCAAAAGAGCAGCCAAATTTCTTAAAAATCTTTCGGGCCATAAACATTCATATTCCGCTTTAAGAGTTGCCAAAATCTAAAAAAGGTTTTTGGTAAAATGCTCTAATGACAGTTTTTCTGGATTTCGAAACGGTATTGTTCTCAGTAACGTCACAAATAGCAGTCCTTGGTTAACATTACTTTTTTGTCTCACATATAAAATTTCAATTCAACAAAAAGCACCTATTTTTTATAAAAATTAAATAAGTTCGAGCTTTTTTTATGATTAAAAGCGACTTAATTTTTTTTTGCATATTTATTAAATAATATCGATGTTTCGGTAATACCAATATCAAATAAAATACTGTTATTATTGTTACTGTTACCGATACCGATACCAAAACCGAAACAAAAAAGAAATCTTTGCTAAACCCGTAATTAAATTCTGTTGAAAACCTTCATTAAAGTAGTACTTACATACAAATTTGAGAAAATTTCAAAAATTATCCCTTGGGCTGGATCCGACACTGAATAATACCAATAGATGCCAACCCTTTTCGATAAATTTTCTGTGGTTTTGTTGTATTTTTGATCATTTTAAAAATTATTCATTGTTTGCTAGCGAAATAAATATAAGTTTGGTAAGTCCCGGTTCACACACGGCAATTTTACTTGCGCAAGTCCTGAGTTTATAGAAGAGGGAGGAAAAGAGAATGGAAGGGGGTACAGACTTGCCCGTACTCCAATTCCGTTTTGTTTTGTCATCCGCAATTTTCAACACGAAGTTTCAAAACGAAAATTGCTGAAACAAACTTCCTGTGTGAACACAAAAGCAAGTTCAAAGTAGAATTGAAGAAAACTTGCGCAAGTAAAATTGCCGAGTGTGAACCGGGACTAACATCACCAAGTTTTTCGACAAAATATTTTATTTTTTTTAAAAACTTTTTCCATTCATTTTAAGCACAATTTTGTGTTGCAGCCTTCTTTTCTAATAAAAAATATGCAATTTATTAAAAAATTTCGTAAATCGAATTTATTTAATTCAAACGACAACAAAATTTTATAAAACTCAGCGCTAAAAGATTTTTTATGATTTCTAAATACACACACAGAAAAATTTGCTAATTTGCCAACTGAAATTCGGTTACTACGACTCAAATTCGGTAATTCCGAATTTCAGTCGGTAGGTACAACTGAACAGTAGTTTTCACAACAAAGTTCGCTTAATTCAACCGAATTTTAGTTGAAACAGTTGTTTGAAGCAGTTCTTTTGGTATTTTAATAAACAACAGTCAAAACAGTAATTTTGCAGTAAACAGTTAATTTTTTTAGTTATTTAAAAAAACAGGATTATGTCGAGTTTTTAAAAATTCTCATTTAGTTTATATTTGTTATTGTAGATAGGCCTATAGTTTGCAAATACTAAGTAGAAAATGTCATTATATCACCATTGAATTTTGACTTTACATTTTAAATAGGGTATAGGAAATAAGAATCTCTATTGTAATTGAAAGAAAAAAAATTTATTTTTTATTAAACGATTTCTTTTAAATACCGAAAAAATAAACAGTAGTTTTTTACCAATTTTTTCAGTTTTTACAAAATTGTAGAAAAAATTTTCAGTTGTTTAAACGACATTGTTAGTTGCTTTTACTACATTTGTTAGTTGTTTTTCAACAGTTTAAAACAAGTACATTTAAACAGTAATTACCTTTGTCGCCTTTCTAGCTAAAATTACGATTGTTTAAATTGTCATTTTTAGTAGATTCTACTGTAAAACTTGTTTTGAGTGTAAATTTCTAAAGGTACTAAAGTTTAAAAACCTTGGACATATTTTGTAATATTTTTAACAACGGCATTGTTCTACACTCAAAAAAATAAGTTAGTAAAACATCTTGTAAATCAGGTATACTATTTTTCAACAAATTTTTTGCTAAAATTATCTTTTAAACTAAAATTTTAGTTATACTTATTCAGCACTTAACTGTTTTGAACTAATGTTTTACTAATATTTTACTAACTTTTTACTAATTTATTTTGCTGACAAAACTGTGTTGATTAGCACATCAATAGTGTGAACGACAACCAGACTGAAAGATATACGCAGAATGAATTAGATGTCGCGGCATGTCAATATGTAGTAGAGAAGAGGAAAATGATACTAAAAAGTACAACTCTAGTAAGACATAATATAAAAAAATCAACCATGGAAGACTTTTGTATCTGTTTTTCATACATAAAACAAAATTGTGGATTAAAACAACTTAAATTTTGCGTCGTCAACTGCTTGTGAAAGTAATTGTTTATTAATTATATAAATGACAAAATAAAATATTTAAATTTAATAAAAATTAAATGTGTATTTGTAAACTAAATGTTTATATATACTAATAATCTTGTGTGGTCAAATTGCAAACAAGTATGCAATAGGTAGACAGGCTAAAGCAAAAGACAAAGACACACATCATAGGTAAATTTTTCTGTTTCCTTTTTCTTATTGCAAAAAAGGGTTGTATATATATACAACCCTTGTTATATTTTGTTATTTTTTTGTTTCGTTTCTATAATTCTCTGCGGCATTTCCGTTCTTTTAAAAGATAGCATCATTTAGACAATAATTGATGTAAGTAGTTCAAAGATAATTTCGTTTATGTTATATATAATTATTTCTATTGTTTATAGATATTACATTAATTCATATCGTCAATTTGGGAGTATGAACAGTTTTATATTTTGTAACGTATTGTAAATTATTTTAAAAAGAATCACAAAAATATGTTTTATGATTTTCAGCAAATAAATTAACTAAAGTATAATTTGTCTCCAAATTTTTTTTAGTTTTTTTCTGTCTACTAATATACAGCAAACATTTTATTAATTTTTAGCAAGAGTTTTTTAATTTCTAATATACTAAGTGTTAGCAAAACCTTTGCTGAATATACTAATTTTGTTGCTGAAAATCAGCGAGAAGATTTTGCTGACATTAGCAATTTTTTTGCAAGCACCCTCCTGACTAACATTTTGCTGACTCAGCAACATTTTTTGGTGACTTTACTAACTTTTTTATTTGAGTGTAAAGTACAAAATATTGGTTTACGGCTGTAGAGTATGCTAATAAAAGATAATTCTTTTTGTTTTTGGTTACATTACAAAAAATTTGTTCAAAATGACGTTGCAGGTAAAACTGCCGAACTTAGAAGATTTTTTTTTTTTTGATAATTATTGATAAGATCCGACTAGCAAAAATTAAGTTTTTAAATCTACAAAATTTTATTTTTGAGCTAGATTTTAGATAATTGAAAGTTACAAATTATTCTGCTAAAATCAGCAAAAACTTTCTAAATATACACTCAAAAAAAAAAGTGTAAAGTCAGCAAAAAATGTCGCTGAGTCAGCAAAATTTTAGTCAGGAGGATGCTTGCAAAAAAGTTGCTAATGTCAGCAAAATCTTTTGCTGAAAATCAGCGAGCTGATTTTTAGCAACAAAATTTGTAGATTCAGCAAAAGTTTTGCTAACACTTAGTAGATTAGAAATAAAAAAGCCTTGCTAAAAAAGCCTTTGCTGAATTTTAGTAGACTGAAAAAAAACGCAAAAAATTTGTAGAAAAATTGCAATTTAGTTAATTTATTTGCTGAAAATCATTAAACATATTTTTGTGACTCTTTTAAAAATAATTTACTATAATAACGAAATATAAAAATTTTCATTTTCCCACATTGACGACATGAATTAATTTAATATCTGAAAATATATAGAAATAAATATATATAACATAACAAAAATTTTCTTTCAATTACTTACATCAATGGTTGTCTAAATGATACTATCGTTTAAAGGACGCAACTGCCGAAGATAATTATAGAAACGGAACGAAAAAATAAACAACAACAAACGAAACGAAAAAATCAACCCTTTTTGCAATAAGAAAAAGGAACCATAAAAATCTACCTAAGATGTGTGTCTTTGTCTTTCGCTTTACTCTGTCTACATTTCTGTATATGTTTGTTTGCAATTTGACCACACTATTATTAATCTATAAACACTTAGTTTAAATAAATAAATATTTTATTTTGTCTTTTATTTAATTAATAGACAATTATTCTCACAAGCCGGTGACAACGCAAAATTTAAGTTGTTTTAATCCTCAATTTTGTTTTATGTATGAAAAAGAGATACAAAAACTTCCATGGTTGATTTTTTTATATGTCTTATTAGAGTTGTACTTTTTAGTATCATTTTTCTCTTCTCTACTACATCTTGACATGCCGCGACATCTACTTCATTCTGCGTATATCTTCCAATCTGGTTGTCGTCCACACTACTAATGTGCTTATCAGCACAATTTTTTTTTAGCAAAATTAATTAGTAAAACATTAGTATATTAGTAAAGCATTAGTATAAAACAGTTAAGTGCTGAATAAGTATAACAAAAATTTTAGCTGAAAACACGATTTTAGCAAAAAATTTTGCTAAAAAATAGTATACCTGATTTACAAGACGTTTTACTAACTTTTCTACTAACTTATTTTTTTGAGTGTAGATAAAAAACCACAGAAAAAAGATGTGAAATTTTCAAATTCGAGGTAAATATTGCAAAAATGTTGTACTTTTTATTTCATATATTAACAATTCCCTATTCCTATTAACACAATTTGAAATAATTTGGTTTCAACTGACTTATTCAGAGTTATCATTTACATAATTTTGTGCATCAACATCTATATAGTGATGAGATAATTTTTCGTCTTCAATTGGATGATTATATTTCAAAATTAAATTTTCTGAAATTTATATGCAAAAAACACGAATTTAAAGCTGAGTTTTTTAACAAAAGGACGTATTTTTTCTCTCACCTTCATTTATCTGGTCCCATAAATGTTCAAAACGCGGATCTGATTTTATTTGTCGTATAACTTCTCTTAAGAGATTAGCATCGATTTTACTATTATCAAAATTCTCATAGCCCTCAATACCCACATTATGTTCAGCACCATCATAAGGATTAACTGCATCACAACCATCCACGTCAACACCGATATCTTCATAATATTCCTCACTTAACAAATCATATCCAATATCATCGTCATATGTTTGTGTATCCGGCAAACCAAAACGTTCTAAATCTTTCTATGGAAAATATTTTATTTTTTTGATCATCTTAATGATTTATTTTTAATTTTCAAACTTTTTTTTTTACCTCATTTTCAATTACAAAATCCTTAAAAGCTGCATAGATTGATATGATAGAGAAACAACTTTGTATCAGAATATATAGATTATACCTCATGGTTGGCTAACATTTAAATGACCATAAAATTGTTTAAAAAGTTTTGTACTTTGTTTTATAATTTAGATTAAAATCTTAAATTTGTTAAGGTCTACTAATTTTATGAAATTAAAAATTTTTAAAATATATAAAGCGTATAAGATTTGTATCATCATAATTTCAAGTAGCTTAATTGTACACTAAGAAAAAAATTCTGTAATGGATACGGGAAATTTGGCTGTTGTTTTGGAAAATTTAACTATTTTGTGCCTTGCAGTTTTTTTTTTGCTAAATTTAACAACACATATCTGCTGAACTGTAGTACAATGAAATTAGTATAAAAAATTAGTAGCCACTACTAAATTTTAGTAAAACTATTGTAAAATGCAATTTAAAACCCTGATGCTGATTTTAGCAAAAAATACAAAATTTTAATAAAATTAGAACAATTAAATTAGTAGAACAAATTTGTAGCCACTACTAAATTTTAGTAAAATTGTTGTAAAGTGCAATTTAAAACCATTTTGCTAAAATCAGCAAAAAAAAATTATAAATTTTAATAATATTAGAAATTAGTAGAAGCAATTAGTAAGAGCTACTAAATTTCGTCATCAAATATTGAAGGCTTACAGCCTTCACGTTCCCGAAAAGCTTCCAAAACGTGTATGTTGTGTCAATTTCCATTGACAAAGGATGCTTTTCAAAATTTCACTCATAAGTGGTCACTGTGCCAATTTGGGTACACACCTTTTATGTCCTGAAAAATTTTTTTTTTTTTATTTTTTTTTTTTTTTGTTTTCCTGTTTTTTATACTCCTAATTTTATATAAATAAAGAATTTTTTAAAGTTTTCCTTGTCGTTTTGTTTGGCTTTAAATGGGCTAAGGCCATGTAAAAAATAGTAAAGCGCTGCAAAAAGTGAAAAACAATATTTAATTGAAGGGCTTATTGTAAAAACTTGTTAAGCCACATTATATTTCTAGTTTCTTTTCGCATTTTAAAGGTTTACAAACAGCAACATTTTAGTTCCGACAGGACGTTTATCTTCTAGTTCCTTGTAATATTAGTTTAAGCAAGACTTCTATCAAAAATTAATCAATAGTTCTCTACAAAACAGCGAAAGTCCATAAAACAATAGATGTGCATATCAGTTTTTTACAATAAGCCCTTCAATTATATACACATAAATATCGTCCTTTTCATGATAGATCTGAAAAAATTTAACTGGGATCATTTAAATTCCTTTATGTTTTGCACACGTATTCTTTAGGATGTCTATTAGTCACTACCGTTTTCAGTTTTTGCAAATTTTGTAAACTCGCGTTTTTATTGCAGTTTTTCAGTTTTGAAAAAATTTAAAAGTAGTGAATTTTGTAAAGTAGGTGTACTATTTCAAAGATTTGAAAAGTATATGAAAGCTTCAATTATCTACTTTACGATTTGCAATTAAAAGCAAACCTTTTTATGCGAAACTGCATTCATAATGCAAATGCAATTTTTAAATACATTTTGCACTTTTTTCCCGCCATCGATTTTTTTTTTTTGGGACCAGAATTTTAACTATTTTTAATAATGAAAATGAAAATTATTCAAGTTCGAGGACATACTCTATATTTCTTTATTCTAACAAATATTTTTGTTTTCAAATTTATTAATTGATCCCCATCATCAGAACACTTTTTGAAAGAAGTGACAATCCCATGCAAACATCAAACATTCATATAAACTAGTTTTCTCACTAAATGAGAACTAATATATGTGCTCGAAGTTAAAGATTATCACCATTGATCAAAAATAAATTGAAAACTTTTTCATTATGTGCAAGCACTACCTTTGGTAGATATACAATACACGTTTTTATTATCCATTTTATTTTCACACTTGTTTTGTTTGTTCGGACAATCTATATACTTATACTAATATTATAAAGAGGTAATGTTTGTATGTTTGTTTGTTTGTAGAAAGTAATCTCCGTAACTAATCATACGATTTCTAAATTTTTTTTACCAATATTTAATTTGGTCCTCCAGGATGGACATAGGCTATATATATTTCAAGTGGGCGTGGCACCTCCTACATAAATTGAATAACATCATATATTTTGACGATTGTGATAGCAAGAGTTTTGAAACATTGCAGTATTGAACAACGCTGGGAAATATTGCGACATTACTTTGAAAATTGGGCAATTTTTCTTCGAAAATGTGCAAGGAGTGGCCGTTATAGTCAATGGCGATCGTTATCGGGCCATGTTGAACGAATTTTTGTTCACAAAAATTGAAGAGGAGGATATTGGCTACATTTGGTGTCAACAGGACGGCGCTACGTGCCACACAGCCGAAGCTACACTCGATGTTTTGCGCCCTGTTTTTGAAGATCGCATTATCAGCCGCAGAGCTGATGTCGTTTGGCCACCTCGGAGCTGCGATTTGACACCGTTGGACTATTATTTGTGGGGTGCCGTGAAAGATAAGTGTTACGCCAACAAGCCAGAGACAATTGATGCTTTAAAGGACAATATTCGTGAAGCCATTGGTGAAATACAGCTGCACACAATCGATAATGTGCTTAAAAATTGGACCGATCGTGTAGGCTACTGCATGGCCAGCCGAGGCAGCCATTTGAATGAAATTATTTTCCATTATTAACCGGAAGGATTTTACTTTCAAATAAAAAAAGAAATTTGAGAAAATATTCAGTAGTTTTTTTTATAGCATTTTCAAAAAAAAAGTTATTTGGAGGACCCTTTATTTTGTACACATAATCTGATGGCCTCCTATGCCTTGATACAACAAATAAAATACACTATTTTAAAAATTATTTAAACATTTTAAAAAGATATTTTTAATACCAATTTAAATGTTATAGTTTTAACGGAAAAAGCTTACAGCTTTTTAAATAAAACGAAGAGTAGTTAATTTTAAGGAAGCAAATAATAAACTTTTTGCGTTTTTTAAGAATTTAGCGATTTCTGGCGATTTTTATTTTGAAATCTAGCTATTTTTTGAGTCATAGTGTCGGAAACCTCGCATGCGCAATATTAAGTCCACAAGTTGGGGAATAATCACACATAAAAAAATTGACTTTATGACAGTTGTTTGTGTAAACTCAATATATACTGTAGGTATTAATGACTAAAACTAGCAGTTAAAATAACTACAACTTTAATTTAAAAACCGACACATGTGATCCTCAATTAGGTATTGACAAAAAAATACTCCACAAAAAGTGAGTATATGGGTTGAAAACACCATATTTCAGATTTTAGAAAGACCTATTTTCAAAAAAATCTGTGGATAAATTTAAAAGTTTTGACTACACAGGCCAACAAAATTTTAGAGCCGTCAAGGCTCTAGAACAAAAACATACTTTACAGAATGCTTTTCAGCTATCACATCAGTTTTTTTAAATATATTAACATAAAGATTAGAAAACACTGTTTTTTTTTTGCTATATTCAGGATGTTATAAAATTGCTTGTTATGATTTTTTTTACAAAATTTGTTTTATAATCTGAAATACCGCCCTATCGCCCGAACTTAGCCGAACACCGTGGCCGAACATGGCCGAACTTGGGCGAACACCTTGTATGTGAAGAAATTGACAGCATTTTCAGAATACATTTTTTAATTTCGAGAAAAAACTTATGAATTTGTATTAAATTCGTTATATATTTTAGTAAAAATAACCAAGTTCAAGCATTCCTATTTTTTCAAAAGACAACATTAAAATAATTGAACTCATTATTTCATAGTCGCGAAACGAATTTTAAAATCGCCACGTTTGGCGAGAAATCGCCATATCTGACAACCCTGGTCACCATCTAAACAGTTCCGTATTCAATTCTTTTAAACCAGTGCAGTGTTACATCTTCATTTCTACTGTCACAAAGTCGGTACGGATAAAATTACTTCGTGTGATATGTCCGATTTGTACCAGTCAAGCGACTGAATCTCTTGTCACTAATTGCCATGTTTTCATCCTCTGATAATGTATTTGAACCAGTTCAATGACCAGTTTCAACTTTAACTGCAACTGCACTAGTTGCTTCAGTACACTTTGATGTTATGTTACTTTATCTTCAGTTACATTATATATCAGGTACCAACCAGTCAATTTTTTGTTGCCATTACTATAGTCACGTGATTGGTCATTTTACCTAAATCAATACTTTTGGTACACCACAAATTTGGTTTCACCAGGGTCGTGACATGCTCCTAAATTATATATCGCAGAATTACCACTTTGGATCAATCGACTCTTCATTTCCCGCAGGGTAGACATAAGGAAAATAACATGAACTTCCTGTCCCAGCTAATAATATATTAGTGAAACTAATCTAAAACAACTTTTTCGTAAATATCTGCAAATTTTGTCTTACTATTTGGAAGTTCATGACATTTTTGAATATTTCCATAGCAATAGCTGAAGGGATATAAAAAGTTCAACTTTGAGACTCAATATCTTCTGCAAAAAAATTTTTTTTTTTGCATAATTCTTTCTGTTCCTTCTTAGTTAAAGTGTATTTGATTAAAAACTATTAAAAAAATTTTTGATTTCTAACATTGCAATAAACTATTTTTGGCCATGCACACAAGATTGTGTGCCGCCATCTATACGTCATGTCGTCTAATTTTGGGCCGCCCTCTAAATCTATCTGCCGGTTTTTTTGCAGTTCGAAAAATGTAGTCAGTTTAATGAAATTTAAACTAATTTAAAATTGTCATTTTCAGCAGATTTTACTGACAATTTTTTTTGAGTGTTTGTAACAAATAAAAAATATCTTTTAGATATACCTACATATTTTCCTTAATTTTTTTTTTGTATATTTTTATTAAATTAATAACATTTCATACTTAACTTAAAAACTAATAACAGTAATTTAATAAATAGGGCAACCAAAAATAAGCTAGAGCTTGGATATAACTCTTGAGATTGAACATAAGTTCTGATCTTGAAATTATGAAAAGTTTAAGCTATATATTTTTTTTTTTTTTTTTTTTTTTTTTTTATTAGATAATCTAGCACAACAAGATGTAAATCTTATAAATTATAGTGCTAGTGAGTATAAAAAACATTACACATATTAAATAAAATTAAAAAACAAAGTTAAAATTTGATATTTAAGATACAAAGATAAAAATACAAAATTAAAAGTAACAAGTGTTTGAAATAAGGAAGGCATCAAAGGTTAGACAAATAACTGGCAAATTGAATATTTAACCAAACTATATTTTAAGCTCATTTTTAAATTTGTTTGCGTTGTTTATGACTTGAATTCGATTAGGAAGAAGGTTCCAAAGACTAGTGGTGTAAATGAAAAATTGGCGTTGTGATAATAGGCTTTTAAATTTTTTCTGGATAATATTATTCCCACGATTTGATCTAGCAAATTGTATTCTGCTGTATAGGTAGACAGGTTGCATTGACGTGATTATTTTATGGAATAAAATAAGACTCCTAAATTTAAGAAGGTTTTCAAAACTCATCTTATTAATTTGATATGAAAAACTAGATATAGATTCACGGCGCCCTTTGTTGAAGACATATCTTGCAATATTGTTGTAAGCAACTTTAAGTTTTCCAAAGTCCGCAGTATCACAGTTTGCAAAAATTTCACAGCCATATAACAGAACGGGAATAAGATACGTTTTTGCTAATAGCATACGTATTTTAAATGGTGTTGAATATTTAACAATCCATAGATTACGAAGCATTCCGAAAATCCTTCCCACTATTGAGTTTATGTGGTTGGACCAAGTTAATTTAGAATTGAATATTACTCCGAGATTTTTCGATGAGTCTACGAGTTCGATAATATTGTTGTTTATAGAAAGCTGAAGATCATTACTTAAGGTTCTTTTACTTTTTGATAGAAAGATGCATTTAGATTTTGAAGGATTTATGCTTAAGCCATTGGCAACAGCCCAGTTGTGTATATTGGCTAAATCACAATTAATATTTTCTACGCATAGATTTATTTCATTAATAGAAGTACTGTTGTAGATTTGGACGTCGTCAGCATACATTTGCACCTTGCTGTTTAGAGCTGTTTTTTGCTTATTTTTTGATATTTGCTTATGTTAGCTTATTTTTCAAATAAGAACTAGCTTATATTTGACTTTTTTATTTAAAATTAAGCTTATTTTGGCTTTTTTCTTACAAAATAGGTATTTTTCCCTTAACTCTGGCAATCGGTATTTTGAAATATTATTTTAATTTAATTTTACTTGCGATAGAGGGCAACACATGGATTTGTAAAAATACTTTGTTAATCTAGTATGAAATTTGAAGCTTAAGGAAAACAATTTCTCTATTGCAATTTTGTTCAATTGACGAAATATCAAGGAATAAATTGTATGCACATTTTATTTGTAGTAACAATTTTATTGAAAAAACTAATTTTAACAGTTAAATTTTAAAATTATACAGTTTATTTTTGGATTTTTACGGATTATTTGACCGTTTTTTCGAGATCTGTTTTTGCTTGCCCTATTAATAACTATTTCTTCGCTTTATTAACTAAACCATAGACATTGGAACGTGTGGCAAAGGATTACATTGCTGGGCAAAACTTTGAGCTAAATTACATGAATCTTCATTTTGTAGCCACATCTCTGGGGGACAGTGTAGAAATGTTTCAGCATTAACACAACCATAAACCATGCTGGCATAAGGAGAACAACCCAAGTCAGTTAATTTCGGATAATTTTGTATTCCCTTAGCCTGCATATTTTGTTTGACTGAAAGAAAAAGAAACGACAAAAGACAAAGGATAAACATATAAGAGCCAATGGTAATAAATCAAATGGAAATAATATTTTGTGGTGATATATGAAAGAAAAACTTTATACAAATGTCTTTTGCATTAAGTGATATTAGTATATCATACATTCTTTGAAAGATCACTAAAAAATTTACATTTTTTGACCTCATGTCTTCCGATTTAGTTTATATAAAAATAAAAATGATGCCTATAACACATTTACATATTCAGTTATTAAAATTTTCAAAAAATCGCGAATTTTTGACTGTTTTAATAAAAAAAAAAAAAATAATTAAAAAATCCCGGAAGTACACTCAGAAAAAAAGGTAGTAGAAAAAATTTTCAATCGCACTTTACTATTTTTGTACTAACTTTTAGTACAATTTTTTATTTTAGCAATATTTCTTGCTATTCCCATTTTGCAAATTACTGAATTTTGTACTAATTTTTGTTGCTTATTTTAGCAAACTATTTTACTAATTTCTAAAATCCAGCTGCTAAATTTAGCAAACATTTTGCTATTCACAAAAAAATATTTTAAATAAATACATTTTTTTTATTACAGAGTTTAAATGGAATTAATGTTCATATATTAGAAAAAAGTGTAAAGGACTAAAAAACAAAGTATTTTTATTTTAGATCGGATATGTTTGTTACTAGATATTACATAGCCCGATCTAAGATTTTTACAGTGGATAGAGTTGACCACCGTATGATGTTTTCTTGGAAAAATGGTCTTTTGCGTTATGATCCTTTTGTTGAACAAGTGCGTTATTATATTTTATGGCAGGGATATAACTTGTTTACGTGGGACTACGATATGGGCAATATTGCACTGAAGCACAAACGTGTTGCCGCAATACCTAAATAGAACATCTTTTTTTTTATAAATTTCTGAAAAATTTTTTAAAACATTCTTTTAAAAATAACAGATATTTTCAATTTATAACGAGCTTTCAACCTTCGTATATTTACAAAAATAAAGCAAATCAAACATATTAGCTAGGTTGATACTAGTATTTCGATCTGGCTAAAGATCTCATCAGAACCCGAAGTTTTAGAAAAGTTAGAGTCTCCATAATAGGCAGAACTTTAACAAAAAACCTATTAATAATCAATGTTGCTCCATTCCTGTCTTCTTAGTAATCAAGCACGTGGTTAGGTCTTTTCCTAACAAGCATCATGATATCATGATCAAGATATTGTTAAATTCAAATGAGTGGTCGAAACTATAAAAAACTTTACTACCAAAAATTCCGATATACAGAAATTAAGGGAACTTAAGCGAAAATATCTAAATATTCAATAAAAAATCGCAAAACTATAAGATTGTGTTTTAGGCAAGATAATTTTTTGGTGTTACATCTCGGCTTGGTCTTTTTTTCTTTCATTCGGATCTACATTCAACTTAATTACATAAAAATTAAAAATTATCTATTTTAGAAAAAAAAAAAAAATTATGAAACAATATAATAAAATAGTTTGCGACATTTTTTAACCACGGCGAAAAAGTAATACAATTTTTCCATATATTTTCGCAAGACTTAGACTGCTATGCCATATTATTTTTGATATTTGCAAAAAATGCTCAAAGTTATATCCCTAATGTTTCCTTAAAGCCAAACTTCATAGAAACGAAAGAAAATAATGAAAATATCAATAGTAGATTATTTAGAAGATCTTTTTAATTTGAAAATAATCACCTATCACGTATATTTTTAATTTTGATAAAAAATAAATTTCGGAGCTCCCAAAGTTAACAGAAAAAATTTTCAATCGCACTTTACTAATTTTGTACTAATTTTTAGAACAATTTCTTTATTTTAGCAACATTTATTGCTGTTCTCATGAGTAATAATCATATATTTACTATTACCCTAACCGAGCACTAGCTACTATGGCCTTCGGCGCGTTGTAGCGCAAACAGACCAGTGCCTATGGTGGGAATCGAACCCACGACCCCCGCACATATAAGCCAGCACGCTACCAACTAGCCTACCGGGGCGCACATTTACAGAGTTAAAATGTTCATCTATTAGAAAAAAGTGTAAAGGATTAAAAAACAAAGTATTTTTATTTTACTTTTTTATTTTTATTCTGTGAAATTCTATTGGATGTACTAAAATTTAACAAAATTTTTTGCTTAATTTAGCAAATTAATTTTAAACTGCAGTTTACTGAAATTTTACTAAAATTTAGTAGCGGTTACTAATTTCATTTTACTACCGCTCAGCAGACATGTATGTTGCTGAATTTGGCAAAAAATACCGCAAGGCACAAAATAGTTAAATTTCTCGTAATAAAAGCAACATTTTCAGTAGCCATTACAGGTGTTTTTTTTCTTTGTGTATGTAACTTTAAAGAGCCGTATACTTGAAAGTTGTCTTCCGATTTACTTTATATTAAAAACATATATTCTTTATGAAGCCTATGATAACACATATATCTCCATATTCAGTTTTTAAAATTTTTCTGGGTTTGAATTTTTAAGAAAAATAAGAAAATCCCAAAAGTATTTAACTTTGAAGTGCCGTATACACGAAAGTTGTTATGTTTTTCTGATTGAAAAAGCGTTCGATTTTTAAATAAACCAAATTTTTAAATGCATTTTAGTAATTGTTCTCCACCTTGAACATTTTTTAAATTAATTAGCCCAAACACAAGGTTTAGGGCCACATTAGGTTACATTCCCTTAGAAAGATATATTTTTTGTATGGAAATAATGGATAGGGTTTTATTTTCAAAAAATCGAGAAAATTAGATGCCTCACAGAAAAAGTGATATTCAATTTTATATAAAAAAATGTTAAATTTTAGTTTTAAATTTTGAAAATGCTCTAAAAATTACATTTGCAACAAAAATTGATTATTTTAATATGTATTTTTTTTTATTGCATAAGTGTGAAAAAGGACAACCATATAAATGGAATGGTTTTTGAATCAGCTGAATCCGATAACAACTTTCGAATATAGAGCTCTTCAAAGTTAAATTTTTGAATTAAATTCGTGAAAAAATCGCGAATTTCCGAAAATTTAAAAACTTTATATGGGCAAGTGTTTTCAACCCCGATTTCCGAATTATTCCATAAACCGTTTTTTTCTTTTTTTCCGGTTTTTTAAAACAGGTTTTTGATAAAGGGTGGTTTTTGGCATTTTCGAATATTTTTCAATTTGAACATTTCAGAGATTGTCTGAAACCAATGTATTTTACTCATAAAATATTATTTTTTTTATTAACTTTGATTTTTTTTATAGTGTTTTCAAAGTTTTTTTCAAAGTTTTTTACCCAATGAAATAACCCCCAACTGCCAAAAATGAAATAACCCCCAAAAAATTGTGTAAAATTGTTTGGGGGTTTTTTCATTTTTTTTGGGGATTATTTCATCTTACGGTTTGGAGATTATTTCATTATGAAGCAACCCCCAATGAAATAAAGCCCAAAATTTAAATTCTTTGGAGATTATTTTATATGCAATTATTTTGGGGGTTATTTCATATTTTTTGGGGGATATTTCATTTTGCTAAAAGTGAAATTTTTTTAATATTTGTTAGTTTTTCTGCGTGGTGGCCTGCGGCCGCTCTTAGGGGTTTTCTCCTCCATGGGACGCGGCAGGTGGCTTCGCTGAATAAAGTTTCCCTGCGCGCGTCACACTAGGGAAGATAATGAGACGCGCGCAGGAAAACTGTATTCAGCGAAGCCACCTGCCGCGTCCTATGGAGGAGAAAACCCCTAAGATCGGCCGCAGGCCGCCACGCAGAAAAACTGAACAGTGTAACAAAAGAATCAAAAATATGAAAACAAAAAATAAAAAAAATTTGGGACATATTTCATTTCTTTGGAGCTTATTTCATTGGGGGTTATTTCATTTCTTCCTTTGGGAGTTATTTCATTACGAAACAATCCCCAAATTTTGGGTGTTATTTCATTTTCACCTTTGGGGAATATTTCATTTCTTTTGGGTATTATTTCATTTTTTTTTGTTGGGACTTATTTCATTTTTTTTGGGATTTATTTCATTGGGGGTTATTTCATTTTGTCGTTTGGGTGTTATTTCATTGGGGGCTATTTCGTAGCGCCGTTTTTTTTACAATATATTTTTGCTTTAACTATATTGAATTTAGCTTTTTTTGCCTTCTCTGTAGTGCGATTCACTAACTTTCTTAACGATTTTATCGATTTCGTTAACTAACGGCAATTGTCTGTTGAATTACCGAACATGTAATTCAGATTTTTTTTAATATTTGACAAGATATACCGACAAAAGTTGTTAATTTAAATGCTATTTAAAATTACGGAATCGCACTTTTGATATAATAATAATAATAACTTTTATAGTTGGGCATTATAGTTCTTAGCTCATTTAGTTCACTTTCATTATTGAACTAGTTCATTCTTCTGGTTCACTCGCCCATAGACCAAATTTTTTCAATTGTTTATAATATTTTATTGGGCAATAGTTTCTTTGACAATTCTAAATATAATGATCGCAAATTAAACAAAATTATTTAAAAATTTAGAAAGGTGGAGGTTAGGAAGATGAATAAACGTTTTTTCTCTAAAAATTATAAATTCTATTAATTTTCAAATTGGACTAGACTAGTTTCAGCCTTTTTATGAACAGGCCTCATCAAGAATATTACATTTAAATTCTATTATTATTTGTGTGCTATATTTGTCAGATTGACTCGATATGATAAATTTTCAACAACCTGCCGGCTGCAAGAATCAAACCTGTGCTTCTTTTTACATTACAAACGAAACAATAACAAGTCATGACCGTTTAGCGATCACACTCAAGTATGGCCTCGAATATAATGCAGCTAAATTACATTTTTCTTTCCTATTAGCTTTTCTGTTATTGTATATTATACTCAGAAGTGACAAACACTAACAAACGCAAACATTCTATTTTTAGATTTTTGTTTATTTGCTGATCTCCTAGTTAGTTAGTTCGTGAAGGAAATGAACTAAAATGCCCAACTCTAATAACCTTAAAGGCTAAACTGGAAAGAGATTAAATCATTCGCTTTTTATTCTGATTTTTATTTATTTATTTTTATTTCTACATTTCCAGATTTAATCCACACCGGTAGGTATCCCGGTAGAAGACCCTTCATTGTTGCCAAATATGGCTTTAGTAACAAGGGGGTCTCCCGAGATGTTCTCTCCAATCTTAATAAAATGTTGATATGTGATAAAGAAAAAAATAAAAAAATTTTTAGCGGTGTCAAAAAATGTTTTTTAAGTGATATTAAAACCCGCGTTTTGTTTAAGAATTATACTTGGATTAATTTAAAAATTATTAAATTTAATCTGAAGATTTTTCGACATTCGTAATTTCAAATATTTAATATAAATGGCAACCCTAACTCACTACATATTCAATATTGGTATCAGAGTTGTTTTCATTAGTTTCAGATATGTTTTTATAAAAAAAATTTATTAACTTTGGCTCCACCTTTTAGCACTTAAAAGTGAGATTTTTTCTTTGCCACATATTAAAATTTCGTTAAGATCGGAAAAGTCTTGAACTATCCCAATACTGTAAATTTAAATAAGTATAATTTATAGCAAGACATTGTATTATTTTTTTCTCCCTCTGTAATTTAACAAATTTTAAAATTTACGATGATCAAACTTTTCGACTTCCCAAGACTAATTTTACTTTGAAAAGATCTAAAATGTTGGCAAAACTGCACTGGGGCGTCCCTCAAAAAATATGACACCCTCTGGAATAAAAAAATAATCGGTATGCGTAGAAACACATAAGTGTGGGTACGCAAATGAAAGGAAACTACCTCAAGAAAAAAAAACTGTATTATTTTTTATGATCTATGATAGGTAGCGCCCTCTAGAGCTATTTTAAGTATATTTTAAGTACAAAAATGGGGTAGTGTTTATTTTTTTTGGTTATTTTTGTAAAATTTACTATTCCAATAATGAATTTTACATGAAAATATTACTTTTTAGTTGCTATCGTCGGCATTACCCAGTCCGTCCAAAGCCCGATTTCGCTCAGGAAAGTTTTTCTGCTTGACGGGCATTCGGCCGAGCTTATGGGGATTTCTGCTATGTGATAGGCAGTTTAGTCGCTTCGCTGAGTAAGGTTTTTCTGCGTGACCGGCCTTCGGCCGGACTCAAGGGGTTTCTTCTATGTGATAGGCAGTTTAGTGGCTTCGCTGACTAAAGTTTTTCCGCGTGACCGGAATTCGGCAGGGCTTCGGAGTGTTCTCCTATGTGATATGTTTCGCTGAGTTAAGTTTTTCCATTTTGCGATTATATCAAACAAATTTTTTTTTGTTGTAATTTCGATGTATTTGTAAATGTTTTCGAAAATAGCGCTGTAGAGGGCTCTTCATATCATAGATCCTAAAAATAATATAATTTTTGAAATCCTGAGGAACTTTCCTTTCATTCGAGTACTCACACTTGTATGTGACAACTCGTACCGGTTTTTGGGCTCTGGAGGGCCCCATGAGAAAATTTATTTTTAATTCTGGAGGCGACCACAATTTTTCTTTTCTTAATAGTACGTTCATAGTGAATCCCAAAATACGTATTTTCGTTTATTTCAAGTTTTCGATTTGACCGCCGAAAACTGGAAAAAACTAAAATACGTATTTTGGGAATAACTGTGAGTGTAGTTTTAGAAAGAAGATCTGTTTAGTTTTAAATGTCATCATTTAAATGTTTGGTGATCTTTAAAAATTTATACAAAAAATGTCTGATATTAACAGTTCAAAGCGATATTAAAAAAACGAAAAAACCGGTTATTGGAACCGGGTTTTAATTTAAAAACCCAAAAACCAGTTTTTGAAAAATGCGGTTTTAAGTATGAGGAAATAGGTCGAATATTTGACACCTCTAATATGGATATGTGTTATGGGCTCCATGGAGTGTGTGTGTACAAAAAATTAATTAAAATTTAAGACTCTCGGTCAATTCTATTTGTGATGCTTCAAAAAACTCATGATATAGAGAATAGGGTGATATATATGGAACTGGTGTTAAAAATAACAATATGATATTAAGAAAAAAATAAAGCCGAAATATAAATACAACCCTAATCTTTATATTTTATCTGTTCATAACTCATACGCACTGTTGGTCAAGCATGTTTCAAAAGATTGTACAATTGTTGGTACAATACTCTTATCACGTTGTTCAATATTTACTTCCAAAAACTTTTTGACAGTTTCCACATGAATATCATCGCCATTGAAAGAACCCGTTTCACGATATATGCATTCCGGATAACACTAAGAATATTGAAAAAGAAATGAAATTAAAGGGAAAAATATAATAATTATTTAACTTTATATAAAATGACACTTGACTTTTTGTTACATGGTAGAATTTAATTTAAGATTATGCAAATTTTTAAATTCCCAGTTAAAAATCCATATATGAATATGTATGAACTCATTTATGCTCATATATGAAGTTATTCGAGATCATACATATCCATATACCACCATATAGGATTCATTAATGTACACATATGACCATGTATGGAAATGTATAGACATGTAGGATTATATATGAATGTAAATATTACCTCAATTTTGGTTTATGCACTCAGATGAACATTTATTATTCCTCATATAAACATATTGGAATGGTTTACAAACACATTTACAGTGTTGGAAAAAATAATAGAAACGAGAGCTTTTTTTTTAATTTTTTAAGTTTATTAGTCAAATCTTAGTTTTATTTAAAAAAATTATATGCAGTTTTGTTTTTCAGACTTACAACTTTAAAAAAAATTAATTATTATCATCTTCACTTATATTATAATACATTACAATGTAAGTAATATCCCTATGGGGAATGGGACCGGTTCTGCGTGTGCCACAGTATCGGTCCCTTCGTGCCGGAGACCGGTCCTCTGCTAAACCCTACCCTATGTAAACAACTGGAAACTTTAACATTGGCTTGTCATAGGAGGGAGTCATTTGTCCTGCTTTAAACCACATAGTGGCATGCCACAGGACTAACCTAAGATGGGCATACCACAAGACTGTCGCTGGATTTTTTCCCACAATTCGTCCTTATTTTTCAGACTGAAGCCTTATATTTTCCTTTTGAGCACTCCCCAAAGGTGTTCTGTGACTGCGAAGGCCATTCTATAAAAGGTACCTTGTTGACTGCAAAACCAATCCTTTGCCAATTTTGAGGAGTGCTTCGGATCATTGTCTTGCTGAAACTTCCATCTCAAGGTCATCTCTTCCTCAGCAAATGGAAGCATTATGCATTGCAATATATTTACATAGTCCGGGGAGCACATTTTATTCTTAATCCAATATATTGGACCAACACCAGAGGAGGAGAAACACTCACATGCTTATGACCAAATTCCAAATTAAAAAAAACGACTGGAATTTGGTCATAAGCATGGGAGTTTTTCTCCTTCTAGCAATCCTTGCTCCAAAAGCCTATTTCGCACCGTTCTGCTACTCACTGGTGCTTCTATCTCTTTTTTTTTAGCTTCGCTAATGAGAAAATCGGTTTTTTTTTAGCGAGTCGTATAAGACTTTTGTCCCACCTATTGATTGTTACACGCTTTCTGTGCCTGATTTCCTTTTTTGGAACAAACTTCAAAACAGAGAAAACTTTTTTTTACAGAACTCCATTATTTCAGCAATTTCGGACATGAACTTTCCTTCTGCCCTCAACTTTCCCATCGTTGTCCTCTCCGTAACACTACAATGTACACCACTACCCATTCTGTTGTAAATAACACAAAAATATTATGAAAATGCACATATTGCAATAATTTATTATTGAATTTATTTTATTTGTTGAAACTTACCTGAATTAACTATTAAAATGATACCAAATTTAAAAGTTTCTAACAATATGTATTGCGTTTCTATTTTTTTTTGTCCAACCACAATACCGTCTTTACGCGATCAACGAACGATAAAAGTGATATTTTTGGATAAACAAGTGGAAAAACAAAGTCCCGTTATCATTCTTTGCAGAGTTCGAAAATTTATGTACCACTAACATAACGTTCCTATCAAAAAAAACCAATACAACGATCTCTATTGTTTTGTTCGTATTTATAAACACAACACAAATGCTCAAATTGTTGTTTGTAATATAACAAACGGATCAAAACGAAAATGTTTCTTTCGTCAAACATTATTATTTCGTAGTGGTTATTTTTTTGTGTTCATTCAACTTAAACATTAAAACGCGTTTTTTACATTGTGGTTGGCAACATAAAGAAACGATTTTTCTGCATGTTATCAATGTTTTTTTTGCATTAGTTTTATGAAATTTCACTGGAACTCCTCCATTGAAACTTTTCATTAAACTAATGCAATTATTCATAAAAATTTAAAAAATTTTTTCACTTGTAATATGACATAAACACTAAGAACGGTTTACAAATAGTTTTGTTCCATTCCATAAACACAACAAAATCAAACTGTTTGAAATATTGGACAAACAGAACAAAATCGTTTAGTTTGGTCTCTCATCGAAAACTAGTTTGTGAAAGTGTTTGTATTCTGTTTACAAATCAAAATGAAAATAAAGAAATTTTGTGTTTATGTTTACTGTAAACAACAATATGATTGTGTTGAGTATCAGCAAAAAGCAAAACAGAACGATAGAAAACCGTTTGCTTGTGTTTAATTTCGAACTCTGATTCTTTGTATTTCGTATACACTTTCCCATATTGTAGTATATAAACGTATAAACGTAAAATTTTGCAATGTCGTTTCTATTATATTTTCCAACACTGTAAGTCATGTATGGATGCATTTGGACATGTATGAAGCATGTGTGCTAATGTTTGGATCCATATATGTCGATTTTTATTAGGGAATTGTTACTTTTTTAAAGTCAATTTAAAATTACACAGTAAGACAAAATCTTAACTTTTAAAAATGAATAAGGCTATGCCCAATAATTCTATATATTTAAGGCAGTAAGGTTAGGTTAGGTTAGGTTAGGTTGAGCTGGCCGGTCAAAGACCCCGCATAGACCATTAGGTCCCTAGCGTTACCAGATAAGGAACGATAACCCCCACGTTAGGTCAGTCGTTAGTGATGGTAGCCAGAGGCAGTAAGATTTCAATGGCGTACTTTATTTGATTTCGATGTATGGTATAGTTTTTCCACGAAATGACTTTAAAGTTTGGCGTCTTTATATGCAGTTTTTTACATACGAATTTTTCAATATGCAATCCATCTGACATATTTCTGTTAAAATGTAATGCCAACTCCTGTAGTCTTCTTTATGGAACATATTTGATTCACAAAACCTAAAATTAATCACGATGGTTAACGGTTTTTCTCATTTCTCTCACTTTTTACAGTTTTAGCAAATTTTTTTTTTGCTAATCTTGCAATTGAGCTTGACAAATAGTCATGCAATAGAATGAGCCTATAATGGAGAGGTGTCTCTGCAATACTTAATTATTTTCACATATTGCCTCTTAGGCAAAATGCGCTATATGTCTAAAATTTTATGTGGCAGCATTGCTTTCCAAGATAAACCCAGGGTCCAACTTCACATATCCCTCATTTACTAAAAGACTGTCATAAGTCAAAAAACGCGATTTTTGAGTTAATAATTCAGATTTATTAGTTATATCATGCTTCATAATAAGTAAAAATTTTATATTAATATCGTGTATACTTTTCGAGTTCGAGGAATATACATATATTTAATTTTTTCTGGAAAGTGGATGCAAAGAGCATATACTTTATAGAGTTTAATTTTAAGCTTTGGGAATAAAATATGTAGCACAAATAAAACTGCTGGTATGATGTTTTTATTTCAACTAAAAAAAATGCCGATGTCTCAACTTAAAACGCAAAAGTTGTCAACCTTGAACGTAAAAACCATACGTCAATCTGGTAACATTGTGAAATAGAGACAGAGGAGACTAGAAAAATAAACAAAAATCTAAAAATAGAATATTTGTGTTGTTAGTGTTGTCACTTCTGAGTATAATATACAATAACAGAAAAAGCTAATAGGAAAGAAAACTGCAATTTAGCTGCATTAGATTCGAGGCCATACTTGGGTGTGATCGCTAAACGGTCATGACTTAGTATTGTTACGATTGTAATGTAAGATGAGACCAGGTTTGATTCTTACAGCCGCAGGTTGTTGAAAAATTTGTCATATAGAGACAATCTGACAATTATAAATACACAAATAATAATACAATTTAAATGGAAAATCACTGATGAGCCTGCCCATAAAAAGGTAGAAACTAGTCTAGTCTGATTTAAAAATTAATAGTGTTTATAATTTTTAGAGAAAAACGTTTATTCTTCTTCTTAACCTCAACATTTCTAAAATAAAAAAAAATCAGGTTGATTGAACGTGAACATTTTTATATATAATAAGAAATTCACGTAAGTGCTCCAAATTTTAAAGTAATATTGCGAAAAAACTTTACCATAGATCGAAAAATAATGTACGCCATTGAAATTAGCCATGGCCAAAATATATTAAATTTATGGTCAGAACCTCATTAAATTTTTTAATGTCATGCCGTGTTATTTATTACACTACTCACCGCATGTGCATATACTGGATATTGGTCATTGTGAGATTTTAAAGATTTTATTTGTTTATGACATTTTTCCACTACTCCACCAAGATTTATTACCGGTACACGACAGCATTTATTGATGTCCTGTTAAATAAAAAAAAAAATATATTAATATTTTAAGTTGAGTTTGTTTGAACCTGTGTATGATATAATATTGGCAGATGTTCATTTCAATATTTTTAATACGACTATTAGGGTGGGTCAATTGTGTTTGTGTAAAGGCGTATAGCAGAAACGTAATCTATGAAGTATTCTAAGAAAACTTCCCTAACAAACTATGGGTCTACAATCAAAACCTAGTTCCCGCCGAGAGATATAAAAATTCACATTATCAATTACTTTTTAGAATTTTTTAAATCAAAACTTTAATAAAACTCTGAATTTGTATGTCTCTCGTTGGGAGCGTGGTTTTAATTTTAGCCCCTAGTTTCTTAGAGTAATTTTCTTCGACTTAGGCGCAGATTTCGCGTCTTTTCTCACCCGAACAATTTGACCCACCCTAATGACCATGTTGTTTTAGTTTTTTTTTTCATATGAAAATAATCAATTTTTATATTGTTTGTTATTTGTGGAGAAAGAATATCAATATAAAAACTGAAATTGAAAAAATTTAAACTGACATTTAATTTAGATCTGGACAAAGAACCCGAAGTTTTGGAAAAGCTAGAGCCTCCAGAATAGGTAGAGCTTTAACAAAAAACCTACACACAGAGAAATAAAGTGCCAACCGAATTAAAAAGTGTATATTAATGATAACAACTTATAAATTCAGTTACTACAACGGTATTTGCATTAGATTTCTGAATATTGTGGGCGTTGCAGCTAAAATCCAGTTGAATTAACCGAACTTTGTTATGAAAACTAATGTAAAGTTGTGCCAACCGTCTGGAATTCGTAATAACCGAATTTTAGTCGTAGTAACCGAATTTCAGTTGGCAAATACCTAAATTTTGCTCCATTCTTGTCTTCTTAGTAATCAAACACGTGGCTATGATCTTTTCCTAACAAGCAACATGACAGTACAAAACTTTGAAGACCAAAAATGTTCTATTTATATAAAAATAATTTAGTTTTAAATCTGGATCAAGCAAGTGCGGATCCAGATGAAGGAAAAAAAGGACATTTGAGGAAGTGTATAGAATGTAGATCAACATGTAAGTGTATCTTCGGAAAAAAATCACACAATTTTATGAATATTGTTAATACCGAATCCAAGGGTTGGGTCAGAAAAAATTTTGGTGAGTAGATTTCATACAAAAACATACCTAATCATTTCGGTTTTTAAAGGAAAAAAAAATGGACTTTTAATACAAAAGTTTTTATAATTCTGAGTTTTTTTCAACAATCTGTTTTATGTTCGAAATCTTAAAAAATCGTGTAAACCTTAACCTGAATTTTTAGTAAACTCCAATATATTTGTGGATGTATGGATTGCATTAAAGTACAAAAATATTTTCAAAAATTTGTTTTAAGATATTTCAATACTGATAAACTCTTGTACTTTATCAAAGGAATTTCTATTATATTTTTTTTGTGTGTAAAATATTTTACGCAAGATTTTATGGCAGTATTTGCATTTTTTTTTTTTTAAAAATTCTATCCAAATATGTTTATTTGACGAATAATTTTGTAATTTTGCTTACAAAAAACCGTACATACTTTCGATTTAAGAGAAATTATTAGTGTCTGATAATAGCGGAAAGAAACTGTGTTTTTCGAGCTGTTTTTTGGTTGCCCTAGTTAGTTATTATCTTTGTTTTTTTTAAATTTTTATCAACTATTATTTGACTGTATTTAGAGTGTCTAAAACCGTAACCGAAAACCGGTTTTATTATTTTCAAAACCGAACCGGTTTAGAATATTTTGCTTTTTCGAATATTCGAGTAACCTTTTTTCGTAGGTTAACTGGTTATTTTTTAACAAAATATTTTACTTGAAAAACAGGCAAACCAGCAAATAAGTAGCCATAAACCCAATTAAATATCATAAAACCCGCAGAAAAAATGCATGATTTCCACAATAATCGTGGTTATGTTTTTAATAATATATGACAAACAATTTGTTTGAGTGTATTTTATATTTTCTGGTGGTATAAAATATATTTTTAAAAGTTGTGAATACAATGAGATCTATACATTGATGTTGCTTTAATTAAATAAAGCAAAAATACAAATAATGTTAATGTTTTTAATTTGCTTGAAACTTAAAACCGTCATAATTTTTGCGCCGTTAACATACAAAACGTTATTCATGTCATACAAAAATGTTTTTTGAAAATATTTTACCTCAAAGTGTCGAGAATTTTTGAAGCTCCCTATATGTTTATTGAAATCAATCAAAAATTGTAATTTTGAGAATTTTTAAAAATTTAAAATTTTACACAGTGGATCAAAAAAGAAGTCGGACACTGCATACATTTTATTTCATTGCGGTTTTTTTAAGAAATCGAAATTTATACAATTTATAGATCAGCAATGAAAAAAATCACTATAAACCACTCACGGGGTACAGTGTAAAAATCGCTTTATATATGCTCAGCATACGTAAAACGAAAAATCGTTGATGTATTGAAAAGGATAGAATAAGACAATATGGGGTTACATAGTTGCCATTAAAATTTCAACTAAAAGTTGAATTGACAACTGTATTAATGATTAATAAAAAAAAACACTAACCCCTGTATTCATAAAAATATTAAATGCTTTGTCCAAATTAGAAAAAAATAAACATAATATATGAGAAAATCGGCACAAGGATACGCATACCTCCTATACATACTGAATTGGTAAAAATTGGTGATTGTCCTAGAAATAAATTAGGTATTGTTTGTGCCAATTTATATTTTGATCGCAGCAAGGACTCGTATAGCTGTCATATATCCCTTTTCATAAAAACGCTGTATGCTTAAATAGAAAATTTTCAGTATAAAATACCAAATGCATTTGAAGTTAACAAACAAAACAAGCACACACACAAACAGACTCAGCATTTCAAAAAACACATATACCAACGTATAGATCACACACTTTTTTTGTGAGTATCATATTTTTTTATTTTTGTAGAAGTTATTTATAACTTTTTTTTTCCATTTTAATTTTAATAAAAGGTTTAATTGATAGTATCATTGCCGTGACAGGTGCAAAATCAATTAAAATATTAATTGATTCAATAAATTTTTAATTGAAAACTCGTTTTTAGTTTTTTCTGTGTATGTGTTTATTTATTGGGTTATAAGAATTTTTCAGTTTTTCTAAAGTTTTGACATATTATTAAGAAAACATAACTTACAGCCAATCTTGTTATCTACAAAATTTAAATTACAAAAATGAGACAAATATTTAAAAATTTGTAGTGAACAATCGATTCTCATACAAAAATATGTGAGAGTCGGTTCAAATATTTTTTTAATATTTTATCAAACTTTGTTAATTTTTAAAATTTAACCAAAAATAAGGTACACTTCAAAACTTATTAATAAAAAAATATAATACTTTTCTGTCCAAGTTTATTTCTGAAAACATAAATAATTCTTAACACTTTGATGAAAAAATCTGACCATTCTAATAAAAACTAATAAAGTTACAGATATTTTCGTTAACCGCAAAAGTAGAGATTACAAAAATATGACAGAACTGATACATTAAAAAAGTACCTTCTAAAAAAAGTATTTAAAAATTTCCAGTGAAAAATGGTCACTAAACTTTTTTTGCATAAGGGTCCATTCTTTACAAACAAAAAAAATTAATAAATAAATGAAAATGTGAAAATCGGTTAACATATTTTTTTCATATATTATCAAACTATGGTAATTTGTTAAATATATTACGAAAATAAGCTATATTCCTCGAATTATTAATAAAAAAACATAATACCTTTCTGCCCAAGTTTCATTCCATCTGAAAAAATGGGTAATTCAAAACACTGATGAAAAAATCAGACCATTTCGATATAAACAATGAAAGTTATAGATTATTTTCATTAGACACACAAGTATAGATTACAAACATATGCCTGAAATGAAGCATTAAAAAAGCGCCATCCGAAAAAAAAAATATTTAAAATTTTCTAGATAAAAATCCGCAGTAAACATTTATGTATATTATAAACAAGAGTCCATTCCTTACAAGAAATATTAAAATATGAAAATTGCAGGGACCGTAACGGTTATAAGTGATATCAAAAAAGTTCCTTTAAAACAGTTATTTTGTGGCTTAAAAAGAAAAAAAAAAAAACATCCAACACAGTTACTTTTCAACGTAAGAATAAAAGATCGGATGAAACTCTTAAGAAGAGAGTTTTATTTCGCCTTCATTAAATAAAACTCTTTTGAGGAGTTTTATTTTTTCCGTCTAAAATAAAACTCATTTAAATAGTTTTATTTTAAAACTCAGTTGAGGAGGGAAGCTTCACGATCTTCACCGGATGTTTTCCGATCTTCGCCGGATGTTTGCGATACATATCAATCTCAGTCATCGCTTTTGGGGCAGTATTTGAACTCCCTAAATGTAGATAGGGAACAAGAAAGCGAAGGAAGTGATAATGAGGATGAAAAAAAGCTTTCTATGAAATCGACAATAATTTCTCCAAGGCCCTTATCGATTGATAAACCTCTTTTTGAGTTCTGGGAGGCAAAAAGAATACACTATCCGCACTTGTATACATGGGCAAAAACTATACAGTGTGTACCTGCAACCCAGGTAAGCGTGGAAAGAGCATTCTCTGCTCTTAAATTGGTATTGAGCGACCTGCGTTCAAATCTTTCCGCAGAAAATTTAGAAAAAGTTATGTTCGTTAAATCAAACAAATAAATTACTACACCCATTATAGCAAATAAAGTCAATAAAAAAAGAAGAAAATAAAATAACTCTTAACTGTGGAGTTGAGATCGTTTTCTTAAGATCAACATAGATTCTGAAAGAACACTTCAATACGAATCGATTGGTATATAATAGTATACGTTTCCGTTGACTCTTTCATAGAGAGTTTTTGAGTTAAAGTTTTCGGGATAACTGTTATTTTCAGTCTCTGGAAAATTGGTTAACATAGTTTTTTTTTTAATATTTTTTCACCATTCTGCTAGTGTTTCTTTTTTTTTTGCCTGAAAACAAAGATGATTTAAAACACTTTGATGAAAAAATCAGACCATTCCGATAAAAACTAAGAAAGTTACGGACATTTTAGTTAGTCACAAAAGTAGAGATTACAAAAATATGATTTTCGGCACTTCCAAGAAAAAAATGCTTTTACAATTTAAGTTAAAAAACGGTTATTTTTTTGAGTTTTCTTAATAAACACATATAAAGGGTCCGCCAAATAACTTTTTTTTTTTGAAAATGCTATAAAAAAAAACTACTGAATATTTTCTCAAATTTCTTTTTTTATTTGAAAGTACAATCCTTCCGGTTAATAATGGAAAATAATTTCATTCAAATGGCTGCCTCGGCTGGCCATGCAGTAGCCTACATGATCGGTCCAATTTTTAAGCACATTATCGATTGTGTGCAGCTGTATTGCACCAATGGCTTCCTGTTCCGTCCTGTTGAAACCAAATGTTGCCAATATCCTCCTCTTCAATTTTTGTGAACAAAAATTCGTTCAACATGGCCCGATAACGATCGCCATTGACTGTAACGGCCACTCCTTGCTCATTTTCGAAGAAAAATGGCAATTTTCGCACACATTCTGCAACATTACCACGATTTTCAAAGTAATGTCGCAATATTTCCCAGCGTTGTTCAAGCGGAAGAATAAAACGAATTATCTGTCAAATCAGACACGAGCTAAGTGTTACCATTCACGAAATAAGCACTAGTTGAAAAAAAACGTTAGATGGCGGACCCTTTACAAAAAAAAAAATACAAATATTAAAATCAATTAACACACTTTTCTTTAATATTCCGTTAAACTTATGCCAACGAAAAAGGTGGTATTTCAAAACTCTAATAAAAATATTAATTTTATCAATGTTTTACAAATGATAAAAATACATATTTTCAGATGACTGTCGACACCGAATACAAATCTTACTAGTATTTCGTCATTAAATTTTGCTGAACAAATGTAGGTTATGTGTGTCTGCCTTTTTTGATCCACTGTACCTCCATAACTTTTCATCCCTAATGTACCTTAATAGTGCACTCATAATAATATACGCATAAAAATATGAAATTATTTTCAAAACTACAAAAACTTTCGTGAAATGTACAAATTTTCGTTTAATTTACGAATAATTTTGTTATTTTGACATTTTTTTTTTTGTAATTTTACGCATGGATTATTATCAGTGCGTTTTATTATCATGTAAAATTTTGTGAATCAGGCATGTCACAGAAAACCATTTCGAATTTTTTTTTCGTTTTTCAACAACAATTGATACGAAAACGAAACACTCTGTGACACCTCCAAAATATGGCATAAAATTAAAAAACAAATTTTCGGTAACCGAAATTTAAAATACTTTAAAAAGTGCACAAATTCTATACAAATTTTTAAAGCACAAATCTCTTAAAAAAGTACTTACAACATTTTCAAAGTTTGGTAGTTGTGAACAATTAAATGATGTAATTGTTGGAGTTACAACTGCTGCTGTTGCTGCTGCTGTTGCTGCTGCTTCTATGTTGTACTATAATTTCAAAAAACCATAAAGAGTAACACATTTATTTTATCGTTATTTCTGGGGCAAGTAATTTCATGCAACGAATAAAGGAAAATGCACGCTTTAAATATGTAGTAAAAAATCCAAAATATGCGCTTAAAATATGCATTTAAATCGAAATATGCACAAAAAACAAAATAATATGCACTAAAAATCCAAAAGTATGCACCAAAAATCAAAATAGTATGCAAGTATAATTTTTGGAACTTGCTCGAACTTGCTGGTTTAAAAATGAAACAATTCCTTGGACGAGTTTTAATGAAATTTTTTCACTAAACCAGTGAAGTTTTCTTCACAAAGTGAATGAAAAATATCTTAAACTACATGAAAAAGCTTCATAGTTTTAATGAAACTTTTCTTTTTTCGTATGAAAGTTTTTATAAATGTTTGATATAAGTTTTTATTAAAAATAAAAATTATGTTTTTTCGACCTTTAATTGTGCAATGAAAATGAAAATTATTCAATTTCGAGGCCATACTCTAGGCCATACCTAATAAATAATATATAGAGTTTTTATTTTAAAATTTATTAATTGACCACTTTCAGGAATGTGTTGATAGATCTATTTCGGGAATTTTTGAGGTTCCCATTATCAGAACACGTTTTGAAAGAGTTAGCAATCCCATGCAAAACATCAAGCATTCATATAAACTAGTTTTCTCACTAAATGAGAACTAATAAATGAGATCGAAGTTAAAGATTATCACCATTGATCAAAAAATAAATTGAAAACTTGTTTTTTGTGTTCTGATGATGGGAACCTAGAGAATTCCCGAAATATATCTATCATCACATTCCTGAAAGTGGTCAATTAATAAATTTAAAAACAAAAACTCTATAGATTATTGGTTAGGACAATATTCTAATAAAGAATTATAGAGTATGGCCTCGAACTTGAATAATTTTCATTTTCAGTTTTAATAAATAATATGAAATTTTTCATTAAATTTTCTGAAAAACTGCATTAATTTAATGAAAATTTTCAATGTACGAGTTTCAGTGAAATTTCATAGATCAAATGCAAAAAATCATTGATATCATGTAGATAATTCTCTCAGAGTATTGCACGTTCAGGATTACAAATGTTTTCTTTTGTTTATTTTTAATTAAAACAGAATATGAACTCTTACAAATTATGAAAAAAATATGCAATCAAATTGAAAATATGCAACAAAAGAATGCCAAAATATGACATAAAAAATGCATTTATAGAATATACATTTATAACAAAATATGCAAAAATATGCTATAACAAATCGATGCCCTTTTGTTGCAAATTCTTTGATTCGGAAAAGTACTTGGTCAAAATCGATTTTGGGCTACTGACTATGAACATGCATTTGCTTAAAATTCCTTGCCCTAGTTATTACAATAATAACTGTGTATTAACTAATCTAACTTACAATTTTTAACACCAAAACCATACAAAATGGTAATAAAATTTTCCAAGAACTCTGAATCATTTTGAAATGTACTTTTTTTTAACATAAAACTTTAACGACAACTTATAACACTTTAATTCACAGCAAATTTTAAAATATATTTGAGTTTTTTTATACGCGGAAACGCGTTTTATATGGAAAACTATAAAGTGACATGGAAATTGTCAACGATGATGATGTTTTTGATGATAATGATAATGATAGTGATAAAAATAAAAATGAATTTGATATACAACAATTGGTAATAATATGAAAATAAAATAGCAGTTTATGGTTCGAAATGAAGTTAAATAGAGGGTTATAACTAGTGTTTACAATTATTCGACCTGGGCGATTAACCGGTTAAAGCACTATTCGACAAATCGCTTAAATGGGTTAAACGATTATTTGGGTCGGCTAATCGACTAAATTGGCAGTTAATCGATTAATCGTTTAAAATGTATATCTTTGGCAATTTTATCAATTAAAACGCAGATAACTGTTATTTTTGTTAAATATCGAGTCCAAGTCGATTGCATTGGTTTATAAAGTATATTTTGATGAATCAAAACATCGTGCGATGTTTTAATGAAACATGCCTTAAAATCTTGGGACTTTATTTTGGTGGAATCTAAGGGCTTTTGAAACATAAAATGTTATAAGTAGGGCAAGTATTTTTTGGACATTTGCTATTAAATGCCACTTTTCCAACACTTACAATATTTTGTCGTAAAAAAACACAGGAATATGTACTTTAAAACTACTACACCGGTCTACTCAAATTTCTTTTAAATCAAATGAATTTTTTTTTATTTTTTTTTTTTTTTCATTTTATAACGAGCTTTCAACCTCCGTATATTTACAAAAATAAAGCAAATCAAACATATTAGCTAGGTTGATACTAGTATTTCGATCTGGCTAAAGATCTCATCAGAACCCGAAGTTTTAGAAAAGCTAGAGCCCCCAGAATAGGCAGAACTTTAACAAAAAACCTATTAATCATCAATTTTGCTCCATTCTTGTCTTTTTAGTAATCAAGCACTTTATTTTTAACTATTAAAAAATCTGTAAAAACAAAGTAATTTACTTCATTTTAACTATAAAAAATTAATAAAATAATAGAACATTAAAAAAGTTCTCAAATCCGTAAAAATAAACGATTTTATTTTATTTTAGCTATGAAAAATGAACTCCAAAATTATTAAAAACAAAAGTTTTTCTTTAATTTTTACTATCATTTTTTATTTAAATAATTTTTTTTTGATCTAAGAAAAATAAAGAATTTTTTGTAAAAAGTACATTTTAAATGAAAATACCCTGCGGGAAATGGACCAGTCCATTGGTATGGTCACGTGACTAGAACTTTGTGTGTATGAACCAGTCCTAGTTTCGGTTCTGTTATATGAAAGTGACCGGTACTTTTAACATGGGATTGTCATAGGAGGTGACAATTGCTACCTGTGGAGCACTGTGTGACGTGGCGAATAACTTGACCAAGGTAACCTATCACCGTACCGACTGAAATGAATATGCTAAGGGACAAGTTAGAAGTAGGTACTGTCAAAGTATGACCATTTTAGGATTTATGTGATATGCAACAGAAACAGTGGCTAAAAAATGATCACGTGACTGGTGTAGGTGTACATATCAAAGAACTGGAGAATAATTGTTGAAGGAAATTAGTCACATATTAAGCCCAATGTGTTCTGTTATAGGGGCAGTTTGAATGGAATTGTTTTGCGACGTATCACTGCACAAATCTTAGGGGTACATGTCGCGGGGCATGTGAAAAGTAATTAGCAAGTAACCTGCCACTTTTTATTCAGAGTGTGTCATATTATGAACGGGTTGATAAGTAGACCGTCTGGAACCAGTCACTGCACTTAGCCAAAAGAGCGTGTCATACCATCTGTTCAAAAAAGCTTAAAAAGGCACACCAAAAATTAGTTATTTTGTCTATACCCAAACAAAAAACTATAATATTAAATTCGTTATAACAATTTAAAAAAGTACATAAACTAGTCAAGAAGTCTGGATGTTCAAAATATAGATTTTTTGCAAGTTTTTTCTTTATTCGCTAACATTGGTATTATCAAACAATTTCTACTAATTTTTATGTTCCAACACTTCCAAAATGCACTGCATGAACATTTTAATTTTGTATGCTGAAACGATGAACATTTTAATAATGTATTACTTATAAACCACAGTAACAAAATATACTCAGTTTCAATCTTTTTACCAAAGAAATTCTTAAAAATCGCCATTTACTTACACATAAAAAATCGTTACCAAAAATCTTGTAAAATATCTAAACAAGATATTTCGAAACCAATATGCAGAAATTTTAAAATTTTAATTTATATTCTTGTAAAGTGTTTGAAGTTTTTGAATAAGTTGTGCAAAAAATCATATTCTGGAGATAGTTTTTTTTCGTACCGATATTTTATGTGTAAAATCGCCATTCACTCGAAAAAATCGCCAGTCGGCATTTTGAAAATTAACTTGCCAAAAGAGTTCTAAGTTCGCTACGTTTGGCGAGAAATCACCATATCTGATAAGCTTGGTCACTATCTAAACAGTTCTATATTCAGTTATTTTAAACCAGTGGAGTGTTACGTCTTAATTTCTACTGTCACAAAGTCGGTTCATAAAAATTCCTTCAGTGTTGTGTCCACTTTGCAGCAGTCAAGAAACTGCATTCTTCGCTACTAATTGCCATGTTGTTATCCACTGCTAACGGTTTTCAACCAGTTCAATTTCCAGTAGCAACTTCAACTGCAACGACCCTAGTTGCTTCAGTACACTTTGATGTTATGTTACTTTTTTCTCCAGTTACGTGATATATCTGGTACCAACCAGTGAATGTTTTGTCACCATAACTATAGTCACGTGATTGGACATTTCACCCAAATTAACACTTTTTGGTGCACCACAATTTTGGTTTCACCAGTTTCGTGACGTGCTCCCCAATCATATATCACAGAATTACCACTTTGGATCAATCGACCCTTCATTTCCCGCAGGGTACAGAAAAACAGTGTTTATGTGCAGTTTTTTTTTTAACAAATGCTTAAAAAAATATTTCTTTGGAGTTTAAATATATATTCCTTAAAAAACAAAATTTACTGATTACCTTTTGAATAAACTACAATCAGTTACAGTTAAATTATTGTGAGTGAATTATTTTGTAAAAATTAAATTTATTCGGATCATTAACATAAAAAGCCATTGTTGCAAAGTTTTAAGACTCTTAAATAAATGTGTAAAATACAGTGTGTAAAATATAATTATAACCCAATTTTGTATATCGTCCACTCCATAAGACGATATAATTTTTTGACCTGCAGCCCTTTGATTTTGTTAAAATTTAGCAAACGTAAACTCTTTGATATCTATTACTTAAAATTGTGTAAACTAGCGGTTTTATTCCTGTTTTTAATTTTTAAAAAAATCAAAAAATGATAAAAGTAGTCAAGTTTGAAGAACCATATTTTCCAAAGTATATGGACTATTTCAAAGACTTAAAAAGCATATAAAAGATGCAACTGTCTAATTTACAATTTGTAATTAAAAATAACCACTTGCGAAAATGCATTCATAATGCAAATACAACTTTTAATTGAATTTTGTACTTCTTCTCCCCACTTCGATTTTTTTTTTGAAAAATTTATAATTTTTTTTTAATAAAAAACAGCTTTGACATTTTCGAGACCAGATTGCTAATTATTTGAAATGATTTATAAAAAATAGCTTTCTACATTTTTGCACATAAAAAGAAAATTTTTTAGTATTTTAAAGTTTTTTTAAAATAATATTTAATTCTATTTATTAATAAAAATCATAACAGCACTGAATTTTGATTAGCACTATCTTCTGAATTATATTGACTATTTCAATAATTTTGATTAGCACCATCTTCTGAATTATATTGACTATTTCAATAATTTAAAAAGCGTGTGAAGGCTATAGTTATATACTTTACAATTTTAAATGCAAAAATAACGTTTCTTTTTCTAAAATGCATTTTAAATGCTTGGCTCATTAAAAAACCGCATTTGCATTTAAAAAGCATTTTAGAAAAAAAACCGTGATTTTTGAACCGCAAAACGTAAACAAGACAACTACGGGTTTCAAATGATTTTTAAATTATGGAAATAGTCAATTTACTTTAGAAGATAGTGTTCTTCAAATTTCCGTGCTATTATAATTTTTTTTTAATAATAAAAAATAAACTTTAAAATCCTAAAAAACCAAAAAAAAAAAAAATATTTTTATATAAAAATAAAGTAAACTATTTTTGAAAAAATTATTAAAAATAGTTACAATTCTGTTCCTAAAAAAGTCAAAGTTGTTACGATATTTATTTCAAAAATTGTAAATTCTGCAAAAATGATAACGTTTCAAAAATCGAAGGGGAGAATAAAGTGTAAAATGCATTCAAAAAGTGGTTGTCTTTTAATTACAAATCGTAAAGTAGACACTTGAAGCTTTAATATGCTTTTTAAATCTTTCCACCTACTTTAGGAACTATAACTCAAAATTCACTACCTATACATTTTTTTTTGGATTTTTTAAAAACTGAAAAACTGCAATATAAACGCTAGTTTACAGAATTTTCAAAAATTTAAAACGGTAGTGACTAATATACTTAATAGAGAATACGTGTACAAAACATAAAGCAATTTAAATGACAATCGTTCAGATTTTGGTTGATCTGTAATGGAGTGGACGATATAAGTTTCAGGAAAAACTTTATGTATTTTTATTTTTTGAATATTTATAAAAATTTATTTTTGTTTTAAACTTTTAAGTCCGTACTAATTTACTACGATAACATTTTTGCACTTTAACTACAAATTTTCTTGGGAGGTGGAAGAAGTCGGATTCCTGCAGAATTAATTTGTAAATCGTCTGTTGTGTGACATTAAATTTACCCTTTGACGGCTACTAAAAATTAGTTAAAAATTATCTTGCAGAGAAAAACTAACTAAATTAAGAGGTTTTTTCTAAATATTAGTAAAATAAAAACAACAAAAATAAATCTGTTAACTTCGCAAAATTTTAGTTATATTCGATGTGAATTTTAGTTAATTGAAAATAGCATTTTACTCTGTAAAATTAGCAAAAACTTTTACTAAATATTTGTAGACTCAAAATAGCAAACTAAAAGCGTAATATTAACAAAATTTTTGCTATATAACAAAATTTTGCTATATAAGGTAGGTATTAACAAAATTTTGCTATATAAGGTAGGTAATACCTTAGTAGAATTCAAATAACAGTTTGTTTTGTTAAAATCAACAGAAATTTTTGTTAAAAAATTGTAGATTGCTGATTTCACAAGGGTAGACTTTTATTCGCATAAAAAAAACTATAAAAAAATTTAACAAAGTTCAGATTTTTTAATGATTGTTTGTATACTAATATTAGTAAATATTTTTGCTGATTTTAGCAGATTATTTTGTTACTTTCAATTAACTAAAATTTAGCTCCAATATAACTAAATATTTGTACACTCATCAGATTTATTTTTGCTGTTCTTATATTACTAATATTTAATAAAAAAATTTGTTAATTTTAGCAGTTTTTTCTACAAGAAAATTTTTAACTAATTTTTAGGAACTTTTTTGTTATTTTTACAGCTTTATTTCTATGAGTGCACCGTTTGTTTTTATTAAGCTTTGGCGTTTCTTTTTAGTCAAAGTTAAGAAAATTAACAATTTTTGGAAAAAAATCTTTATAAAAAACTTAACCGGTCAATAGACCTATTTTAACCGATTATTCAGGTCGAATAATTATTTGAGTTTTAAATTATTTGTTTCGACATTAACCGAAATAGAGGCAATTAATCTAGGAATCGGTTAATCGATTAACCGAATTGTAAACACTAGTAATAACCAAAGCTATGCATAAGAGTACCCACAAAATATACGAAAATTGAAAAAGTGTTTTTCTCGCTCCCAGCGCATTTTCTGTTAGATTGGGTACTCAAAATAAGATGTGTAAAAAAAACTGGATTTCTATGGCTCAAACCGGTCGGTTTGGTCTTTTGACCCATAAAATGGACTAAAAATGGTTAATAAATTTGTTGGTAAAAAATAACACAACAAACATTTTTCTCTAGCATTCTTTTGACTTATATCCCTTCAGGCAATGGGCGGGCAATTGCCCTCAAAACACATATCCCTTGACTGGTTAAAACAGGACTTATTCCAGGACTAGTAAAATTTAACATTGCTGTCGATTAAGCAGTGACAAATATATTACATAAGTGGTCAATCGAGGACCTAGCACTAAACTGGTTTAAGTAGTTGAAAAATAACCTATTGGTAATATTTTACTCTTTGGAAACTAAAGAAGGGCATTGAGCAGAATTTTGAGTGATTCACGCGTGAGTGAAACCTACATCTACTCTTAAGAACGTTAATGAGTTTGAATTGGAAAAAATTCTTTGTGAGTGATTGTGCATGAGTCTAAATTTACCAAACATTTAAAAAGGAGCCAACATTTAAAAATAACAAAAATTTAAAAAATCGACAAAATTTAAAAGATCGCCGAAATTGAAAAAGCGCCAAAATAGGAAGAAATCTCAAAAAATGAATAATTGCAAATATTTAAAAAATTGCCAGTGGTTAGGTGACATACCCTTTTAGGTTTTCCTAGGACATATCACAAGGTATCTGAAATGTGGAAACTAGTCGTATCCAATGACAACGCTATTTTAAAGGAACGTCCCTCTCATATAAAAAATCAGATCCAGGACCGGTCACCGCACTATGGAAAATCGTAGTGTAAAACGACATCATAAACATATTATACAGTGGAGTTCGGTTATAACGAACACCGATTACAGCGAACTTTTTTCATACCGAACGATTTTTCTGGTCCCAACGAATTCTCTAACATATTTCATACAAAATAATACGATTATAACTAACATCGTTTATAACGAACTTTTTATATAACAAACTAATTTTTTGAACGCTTTTATGAGTTTTCATACAAATTTTTACGCTTGTAACAAAAACATAAAAAATCAAGTTCCTAAAATGAAAATTCTCCTGGAAATCTTAAAAATTTTAGGTTTTTAATTAAAAATTTACTGAAAAGAATAAAAAAACTGTATGAAACGTAATTTAATGGAAGAATTTAAAATAAGAAGAATTTAAGAAAAAATCTTAAAGTTTTTATAATTTTTTTAAAACTGTGTTCTTGCTTATAGCAAACTTTGTTTATAACGAACTAAATCGCCCGGTTCCCGCTAGTTAGAAATAACCGTACTCCACTGTATAACTAAGAAGTTAAAATATAATAATTGAAATTTTTTTTTGGACATTTCAAATATATTGTACGTCTTAGAACAGTTGTTGCTCGCCACCTGATGGCGAATACGCGAACAAAAATATAAATGCATATGAGGAATTTCAAAAATGTTAGACAAAATATTGTATGACAGGAATAACCTTTTGTGTATGCCTATGTTTAAGCATGCTAAATTCTTCCGCGTTAATCAGTTGTCTTTAAAGGTGAAAAATTTATCTCGAATTATGGTTTTAAGCAAATTATAAATGTAAAAACTACAGTTTTTGCTTGGATTTAACTCATGGATAATGGATTTAATTCATTAATAAGACGTTATAGATCCGCTAGACATTTTTCAACAAAACTTTGAAGATACATAGAAAAATGCTTCATTAAGAAATTTTTGTACAGTATATAATTACAGTATATAAATACAAGAGGCTTTAAGATATTTTAAAAATTAAAATTTTGTATAATTTTGTGAACAAATCTTTATTGAAAAATATTTTAGAAATTTATTTTTATAAGTTAACCGATTTTTAAATTTTTTTGTAAAAAAATCGTGGTTTTTGACCATTTTTTAAAATAATCCTGACGATATAATTTTTATGAGTTTAGCAGTATTTTAATAAAAAAACATCAACTATTTATGTCTTGAGTGAAAATGGAATACATTTTGAAATATTTTAGACTTTGTATTCTTAAAAACTTCATCGGCCGATCGGTCAGTCCTTCAAAAATTATATAAAATCTATGAACTAATTTCTAGCAGAGAAATACATTTTCCTATTCTTTTTTCCACATAACAGTCAAAAATATAAAAGATTAGCCATTTTTATATTTTTAAATAATGTTTGAAAAAAGTTCCATCAAAACAGATGAAATTATTATTTGGTAACTCGGGATAAAAATTTTCCACAAGTTTTTTATTCACGACTGTACTCAAGATGTCGAATTATTTTAGTATTTTCAATCTACTTAATTATCTTTAGCAAGCAAAAAAAAAAAATGGCGTTTAAAAGTACAGGGTCGAAAAAGGAACACTGTGTCAAAAATTAGCTAATTAAAGTTACATCAATTTGTAGATCTTATTGTATTTATCCCATTTCAAAATATATACTACACCACCAAAAATATGAAACTACACTGAGAGAATTATAATTACTTCAGTAATAAATTTCTTCATAGCTTTAAGGAATATGTTCACTAGAACTCTTCCATTGAAAATTTTCATAGAATCTATGAAAGAGGCTTCATTAAAGTCAATGTTTATTAAATGTTTTTAGAATTAATGAAAGTCTTCATAAAACTAATGAATTATTCCGACAATTAAGCATTTATAGAATTTATGAAACAGTTTCATAAAATTTATTAATATTAAGAAGTTCTGTGAATTAATAAAACTCTTCATGAATGTCTTGAAAAATTCATTGGTACTTATTCAGTGAACCGTTTCATATAATTTTTCAAACAATTTCATTGAAGTCCAAAATTAATAAAATTGAACATTAAACATTGAAACAATAAAGCACTTTATAAATTAGGTTGAACACTTGAAAATTCAATCTTAAAGTCTGAAATACATGAAAATTAATAAAATTATGAAATTTAATGAAAAAATTAAGTCTTTGAAATAATTTCATAGCTCCAAAGAAAAATTTCGTTAAATTTATGAAGAGAGATTTATGAAGTCAAATGAATTTTTTTTTTATCAAACTATGAATTTTTATGCTAAAAAAGTTTATGAAAAATATCTTAATAAAATCTTTTGTATATAATGAAATTCTTCATTGAATCTACGAAAAAAATTCTATGAAATTGTCTCATTAGTATCATGAAGGATAATTCTATCAGTGTACACTTAAATTTTTTTTTATATGTTAGAACTTAAGAAGAAACCCACGATTATTTTGGGAAATACGCATTTTTTGACCGTTTTATGATATTTGGGGTTAGGACATAAAGTAATGACATGAAAGATATGGAATACCTCTCGTAAATCTCGAAAAAAGTCAACCTCTGCTTAACTCGGTACACAACATTTTCTGTTTCTAGTAGGTAACAACATTTTCTGCAAAATTGTGTAGAGTTGTAACATCTTGTTGAAAGCTTTTCTTGAAGGTTTACGCCCTCAGTCATAAAAAAAATTTAATTAAGATTTCAAATATATTTCAGTTAAAACTGTATTCAAAAACGAATATTAGCTTAAAATAGCTATATCAAACCTTGTGTAAAAGTAAATATTCGTTTATGAATACAGCTTTTAGGCTGAAATTTGTGTTTTAGCTAAAACGTATTTAAAATGCTGTTTAATATTTTTATGAATACGGGCGTAATTCATTTTCATTTTTCATTTATAAATTCATCTTTATTTACATTTTGTGCTTAGCATATAAATTTACAATTTCGAGATTTTATCTATAGATATTGCAACGAATAATTATGATAACAAAAGATCTTGATATTAATTGTTTAATTATAACATTATTCAAAGGAAAATAGGAAAAACCTTTATATGGTAGGGAAATAAGATTAAATACGTTAGAAAATATACAAGTATACAATGAAATTATCTAAGGATAATACATTTATACACGTCATTTTCAATTAATAATTTGTGTTTCGGAGCTGCAAATTAAGCCAATTGTATGCATTCCCTTATCAGTTGATAAGGAGAATTTTGAATGGATTCATGATATTTATTGTTAAGTTTTTTTATGAAGTCGATAATTAGTTCGTAACCAGTTTCGTTGTGGAGAAGCTGAGTTGAATATCTCCAATTTTTGTTATTTATGATTTTGAGACATTTATTTTGAATGATTTGTAGTTTCTTCAGATGTGATTTTGCTGCATTGTACCAGATAGGACTTGCGTAAGTCAAGGTTGGTCTAATCACACTTTTGAAAATTAAGTTTTTGTTCTTAAGGCTCAGGGTTGAACGTTTATTAAGAATCGGCCACAAAGCTCTGACAGTTTTCATGGATTTTTTACAGATTTCGCTGATGTGTTTCGCAAAGTTAAGTTTCTTATCGAGGCAAACACCAAGATATTTGATATCGTTTTTAATTGTCAGGTTCTCATTTTGGAAACTTAACTGACGACTTGGTATCCGTTTGGGGGAGTTGTTGTAAGGGAATATAATAGCCTGAGTTTTAATAGGGTTTATTTTTATTTTCCATTTGTAGAAGTACTTGTTACAGGCAGAAAAACCCTTTTTTCCATTTTCTTTAACAGTGCTTTAGTGAGTTTACTAGACGTTATGAGAGCCGTATCATCTGCATAGTAAGCAACTTTCATGTATGAGGGTGGAGAGAAATCCGATGTATAAATTGAGTATAATAATGGTGATAATATTGAACCTTGTGGCAGGCCTGCAGTAATTTGTTTAGGAGACGAAAATGTTTTGTTAATAGCTACTACGTACGATCTGTCAGTGAGAAAATCAGCAATAAGTCTGCACAAATATTTAGGTATATTAGCTTGGAGCATTTTATAAATAAGACCGTTGTGCCAGACGGTATCAAATGCCTTTTCTACGTCCAGAACTATTAAGCCTGTAGATTGTTTAATTCGTTTGTTGGACTTTATAATGTTTGTGATACGGTTAATTTGGTGAACCGCGCTATGTTGTTTTTTAAACCCAAATTGTTCATTTGCTAATATTGATGTATTTTCAATAGCACTGTAAATTCGATTTTGAATAGCTTTCTCATATAGTTTGCCAAGGTTGCTTAATAAGCTTATCGGTCTATAACTATGCGGACTGTGCTTAGGCTTACTTGGTTTAGAAATAGCGATGATTTTAGCCTTTTTAAAATGTTTTGGAAAGTAGTTGAATTTAAAACAGCTGTTAAAAATTATCAATAATAATTTTACTGCCTTAGGAGGGAGGTTTTTTATTAGAATGTTGGAGACGTCATCTAGCCCAGGAGATTTGGATGTTTTGAGAGTAGAAATTAAGCAATTTAACTCATTATGTGATATCAAAGAAATATTTTCAGAAAAGGCGTCTCTGGAATTGAGTGTATTTACCTTAGAGTTAACGGTTTTATCGATAGAGTGCTTATATGTAGACGTGAGACTGTTAGATGCATAGAAAGTGTTGGCTAATAATTCTGCCTTTTCTTTATCAGTGTTAATTTTCATATTTCCTTCTATGAGATGTGGAATTTTACTCCTTTGTTTACCTCTTAAGCACCGGCTAATTTTCCAGAACGATTTATCTCCTGGCTTCAGTTTTGATAGCAACTTTTTCCATTTTTCATTACGATGATTATTTATATCTTTGTTGATAATTTTAGTCAGCAGTTTGACGCATTAATCGTACCAGTTTGCATCCGAAAGGTTCGATGCTCGTTGCCTTCTTCTTTTAAACGTTTTTCTAGTTTTTATAAAATTAATAATATTATCTGGCAAAACTGACTTGCCACAAGGCTGCAATAATGGAGTGCAGTCGTTCCTAGCTTCTAGTACAATTTTAACAAATCTGCTTATCTCTGAATCAATTGAATTTTTTTAGTTATATGCGGTTGTGTTAGTGGTGATTTTGTTGTTAATTATATTTTTAAACGCCAACCAGTCTGTAAGTTTGTAGTTATAGTGCCTCATATCTATTTCACTAACTGTTGAATTTTTAATTTTGCACACAATAGGTCTGTGATCAGATGGAATTTCATATTCGAGCACATCCATATTAATATTTAATGAGCTATTGCTTAATACTAAGTCGATAGTTGAGGGATTTCTGTTTCTTTGAGACGGGTAAAAAGTTGGGCTGTTGGGATAATTTATAAAAAAGTTGTTTGACTGCTCAAGTTGAAACAATACGTTGCCAGCAGTGTTGTTAGTGATGCAATGCCAAGCAGAATGTCTTGCATTAAAATCACCAAGTATAATGTAATCTTCATTAAATGAAGTTAGTTTTATTATGTCATTTGCAAAGCTATTTTTATATTTCGGTGAATACACAGTGCAAATAATTAGCTTTCTGTTATTTACTTTTAATTCAATTGCAAGATTTTCTATTCCTAGTGTGTTTATAATCGGGAGAACTTTGTGTTGGACTGACCTGCGCACAAGTAGTGCTACGCCTCCCCCTCTTTGATCTTGTCTATCGTTACGATGAATTACAAAATTTTTAAAATAGGTTTTGTGTCTTTCATTTAGGTGAGTTTCATTTAAAGATGCAATATGAATATCCTCTCTTTCAATTAACGTTTCAAATTGAAGTAAATGTGAAAAGGTAGAAATGCCATTCGCATTCCAATGAAGAATTTTTAAGCCATTGTTATTAGTGTAAACCATATGCATATTTGACCATTGACATTACAATTTGTATTTGTTGTACTTTGGTTGTGCATTTTTGTAAATCGCTTAACGCAGTTGTAAAAATATTAAAGAGTTCATCTATGTTAAAGAGATCATTATTTCCTCTCACGCAATTTGCATAAGAGAGAGTATTGCGATTAGAGCTGTTGTTGAGGTTGGTTAGGTGTACATCATTATTAAAGTACTGTGGTGAACTTTGTTTATTGTTGTAATTGCGTGTATTTTTTCTTGTTGCTTTAGCTCTTGTCTCTAAATAAAGAGATCGAAAAGGGCAATTAATGTCATTTGCAGAGTGATCTGTTCTTTCTTTACCGTGCTTTTTACAATTGAAACAAGAAAATACTGCAGGCATTTTATCTTGATTCTGAAGTGGGCAAACTTTAGTATGGTGTTGGTTGGCACATATCATACAAGCTGGAAGGCGGTTACAGTGTTCACCTCCATGGCCATACATAAGACAATTCCAACATTGAGTTGGGTTGTCGTTCTTTCTTGGTTTTTTATTTTTTTCAAGATACTATTATATTGCATAGTGATGATACATTGTTTAGAGATTTTGGATTGAAATTTTTTCTAGCAAATTGTACCTTATACACAGCATTATTTACTGAACTGAATTTTGTGTTCACTTCCGTAATAGATGAAGGCGTTAAATTATATTCTTGAATATCTTTTTTGATTTCATCAATACTTAGTTTTGGAAGTCCATACAGAAACATAGTGTAAAGACGATTCTCTTTCGAGTTAAAGGTATGAAATTCAATTTTTCTGCCCAATAAAATATTTTTGCATTTTTCGTATGAGTCGGAATTTGGAGGAAACACCTTAGTTCCAATGGACGTACGTTTGTAGATTGGATCCTTACCCAATAATGTTTGGAGATCACTTAAATTTATTTTGGCATCGACTACCAATGGTGGAGGTTTTACTATTTTTATATCATTTATGTTGGATACTGTATCCAAGTCCATATCATTAAGTTTAGCTAGTTCACTAAATCGATTTTGAGATGTTGTAGGTAAGTGAGATAACATACCTAGTGGAATATTCACTGACTTTTTCGATCTCTTCATGTTAGATTTTTTCAAATCTAGATTATGAGATTTGGCCCCCGGGGCCATTTGTGTACTGCTATCCCAGCAAGTGTTTTGCAAAACGGCACGTACTAAAGTTCAATATGAACAAATACCGAGGTTACAAAAATAAAAATAATTGTTTTGTAATTGTTTTTAGATTTTAAACGTTGATTTGTTTGTTTTAAATAACTATCCGCTATTCGGTAAGAGACGACCGTACTCAACGAGATCAAGTATCGAACTTTTGAATACGGGCGTAAAGTTTGTCAATGCTAAGCATATTATGAGAAAAACATTTTTAAAATTTCCATAGATTAATTTTCTTCCAGCACAGCATCATTTAGTTTGAAACAAATAATTTTATTTATTACTTGTTTTAAATTCAAAGATTTAGTGGACCAAAATTAATCTATGGCCGGAAAATATGTTGTCTTCGTACAGACCTATAAGTTTACTTGTCGTATTTTCGAAAATCTTTGAAAAAATATTTCTGCAAAGACTTTTACCTGTGCTTGAAAAACATAACATTATCCCAGACCATCAGTTTGGCTTCCGGCATAAGCATGGAACTCCAGAACAATGTCACAGAATTGTAAATATCGTAACCGATACTCTCGAAAATAAACGTTATTGTTCAGCTGTTTTTCTAGATATACAACAAGCTTTTGACAGAGTCTGGCATAATGGAATTCTTTTTAAGATAAAAAAAGTTTTACCAGCCCCATATTATTTATTTTTTAAAAGTTATCTTTCTGATAGATTCTTTTACGTGAAAGTTAATGATGAAAGATCGGATATAGCTGAAGTCAATGCTGGAATACCACAGGGTAGCGTACTTGGTCCCGTTTTGTATACGTTATTTACTGCAGACATGCCTGTTGCCAATGACGTCACAGTTGCCACATACGCAGATGATACAGCCATAGTCGGAAGCAGTATTTGTAAAGCCGAAGCGTCAATGTTTGTTCAAAATGGAATTAGTCATATCGAAAATTGGTTAAAAAAATGGAATATTAAAGTGAACTCAAGCAAATCCAGCCATATAACATTTACATTACGCAGAGGTGATTGTCCTTCAATAACTATCAACGGGGAAGTAATTCCGACCCAAAATACAGTAAAATACTTGGGTATGACTCTTGATAGACGTCTTACTTGGAAACCACATATTAAAGCAAAGCAACAGCAATTAAAAATAAAAACTCGTAAATTGTACTGGCTATTAGGGCCTAAATCAGAACTTAACTTGAACAACAAATTAAGAATATATAAAGCAATCCTTAAGCCAGTATGGTCTTACGGAATTCAATTATGGGGTACCTCTGCTAACTCCAATGTGGATATCCTAGAAAGGTATCAATCTAAAACGTTAAGACTAATTACTAATGCTCCATGGTTTGTAACGAACAAAGCAATACTTAAAGATCTCGAAATGGAAACAGTCAAAAATGAAATTCGAAGATTCAGTGAAAACTATTTGAATAGATTGAGCGTTCATCCCAATCCTCTAGCTGCTGCTCTCCTAGACGATAGTAATGAAAGAAGAAGACTAAAGCGCCTTCATGTGCTAGATTTGCCCTTGAGAGGCTAATTAGATTAAGTTAAAAAAAAAAAAAAATTTGAATATATATATTACTTAAAGATTAGTTTACTTTTTATTATAGTTAGTTGGCTCAATGGAGCCAAATAACTCCTGTTATTTAGTATCTATGTAATCAAATTTGCTTATTATCTTAAGATAGATTGCAAATAAAGAATGATTAAAAAAAAAAAAAAAAAAAAAAAAAAAAAAAAAAAAAAAAAAAAAAAAATTCAAAAAAAAAAAAAAATGCTCACATTACCAAACTTGAGACCAATTTTGTACACAGATCTATAAAATACGGGTAGCGAACTATAAGTATTTTTCCTATAATCAACTGGATTATACTCATCGTTTGAGCAATAACTATTACGTAAAATTATACACTTTCGGGACACTCTAATGTGCATTAAAACTTAAAGAAGATGCAGTAACTTTTTTAAAAACCGTAAAAAGTTATATGTTTCTTAATATTTTTTTATCGACTTAACGGATATGATAGGGTGAACTTACATTTTTATGAAATTGTGAACATTTGCATGCAATCATATACAAAAACGTAACATTAGATCAGGCTCGGATTTATAAAAGTTTTGTGGAGGGAATTTAGAGTATTTTTCAAAACATTTTTAGTGTTTTTACTTTTTTGTATTGAAAAATTTTATTTTGCGGTAGGAATTATCCCATTTACCCTCCCTCTGGATCCGCACCTGATTTGGTGCAATTTTACCAGACTAAAACTCGGATCTAATTATATTTAGATATATCAGTTCACATACATTCATATACTATTATATCAGGTCAAAATCCGGATACAATAATATCTGGTTTTTATGTAATTGTATCTATTTGTATCAGTTTTATATCTAAACTGATACAAATAGATATAATTACATAAAAACTATATATTATTGTACAATTAGTTACACTGATAATAATCCATGCGTAAAAATACAAAAAATATCAAAATCAACAAAAATCACCAGATTTCGTTGTTTTGACATTTTGTTCGTATTACACAGTGCAACAAATGAAGACTTTTGAAAAAATGCACGGACTCGACAGTATAGGTTCGATTGTACTACCAAAGGTTAGTAACACTCTGTACTCGGTTTTGGCAGTTTGACTAACATTTTTTTTTATGGACCTCAAAAGATTTTGAAAATCAGTGCACCAATTAAAAAAAAGGTTTCCTCAGTTTTTGGCCTACAGCTAATTCAGATTTGATGATATTGCTTAACTATATTTGCCAATAATGTAGTGAAGAGTCTACTGAACAAATTTTGTTAACATTTTATGTGCAAAAAATAATTTTTTCCTGCACTTTTTTGAAAAAATATAGGAGAAAATTATTTTTTTTTTTGCTTTTCTCAGCATAACTTACAGGGACTCATAATTTTTCACTAAAAATATATGACAAAATTGTAGCCATTGTAAATCTGAACAACTTTTGTGAACATATCAATACAATCTGAATGTGTCTAGGTATCCGAAATAGCTTACAAAGACCACTTTGTACCTTATAAATAGTCGTTTTTGACTAGACTACACTTTTATTGCATTTTTGTTTACTTTCTTCAATAACAATGATGTACAAAACTAATGCAAACTAAAACAATTCTATCGCACCATAATTCGGATAAAATTATACTGGGCTGCAATTAGATTAATAATTGCATCAGATAAGATCTAAGCCCATACAACAGATACAATTATATGATGTTGTGGATAGAATTAAATAAGATTGCATGGAAGTTGATATGACTACATAAAGCTCCATATACATTTTTTAACCGGGTTTTTAGTCCTTTTATTGGTTAAAAGTCAAAACGGACTGGCCGGTTCAAGCGACAGAAATAAAGTTTTTTCGCAACATTTTTTTTTTTACCCAATATATCCAAAAATGCACGGGGAGCGATAAAAAACACGTTTGCTGTTTTGTGTACTCTACTATGCAAAAATATTTCAAATATTGACTTGAAAGTTTAAAAGGTAAAAGTTTTCAATTTTATTGATATTCATTGTAATTGGCTTTTTGTTTTGTCAATGGATCGCATGACTGGTTGGTGTGTTTGGCCAAAAGGTTGCCGAAGTAAATAATACCACTTTATTAGGAGAAACAGCTGCGGTCATGAAAATAGTGCGGTCATGAAAATGGTGCTTAAAAAAAAGTTTAGAAATTTTTAATATTGTATGAGAATATAGAATTTTTAAAGATTTTGATAGTTTTTCAAGTAAAATATCTTGGTAAAAAAATGACCGGTTAACCAAAAACCCCAATAAAAAACGGTTTCTTGAAACTGGTTCGGTTTTAAAATAACAACGATTATGCAGTTACGGTTTTGGACTCCATAAATACAGTTAAATATAATTTATAAGTTTCTTTATTAAAAAAAAACAAAGTTAATAACCAGATAAGACAAAACATGGAAATATCTGTGGTGTCTATGGCAAAAAAATATTGCAAAAGGTAAAAAACTAGCAAAACTAAAAGAAAAGTAAAACAAATTAGACTTTTTAAAAGCAAAAGCTACAAATTTTCAGAAAAAGGCATTTTAAGCGAAAATAATTTAAAAAAAGCAATTTTAAAGCTCAAACATCGTTAGAAAAAGCTGGCTTAAAGCTAAAAAAGTAAAAATCAAAAACTACCAAAGTAAGCAAATATGAGTAAAAACTGGAAAAAATATTTGAGAAATACAGCTGGCAGAATTATTAAAAAGTGGCTTGTTTTGATGCTTGTTTCAAACTGGTGTTAACCTTTCCATTGGAGTACTATAAACGTGGAAAAGTTTTAAAACAAAAAAGTTTCGAGCAACTTTGAAATCCATTTTTACCCAAGAAATATACGATTGGGCCGTTAAATATATGTTGGTTTCCTCCGAAACTAAATTATGTGTACGCCACTGGCTTGGATAGTTGGTTTAACTACCATCGTAGTTGTTTTATCAATAGTTAAAAATTAAAACATGGTTAGTAATTTTTATGACTACATTTGGAGTCAACTACATTTGTAGTCATTTGAAATGTAATTTTTAGTAATTTATAAAGGTTGTTTTTTATACAGGTATAGAACTTTAAGTTGGCAACACTTTTCTAACTTCGGCCATTTTGTCAGCTGTCAAGTGATATATGTTTACTTTGGTTTGGCATTTCAACATGAATAGACTGACTCCTGAACAACGGTTCTTCCAAATTGTGCAAATTTATTTTGAAAAGCATGGTTCTGCTCAAAAAAACGTATCGCGCACGAATTTTGCGAATTTTGTTGCGATAAAGGTCACTTTTGGTTAAATGAATACGTCGTATTTGGAGTGTTGATAGTCCTCAAGTGTATGTTGAGACGCCGTTACATCCAGAATAACTGAGTGTTTGGTGTGCTTTATGGGCTGGTGGAATCGTTGGTCCGTACTTCTTTAAAAACTGGATGCTGGTCAGAACGTTACAGTCAAGTGTGACTGCTATAGAGCCATGATTACTGACTTGTTCGTTCATCAATTGAACAACATTGATGTGCAGGTGCTGTGGTTTCAACAAAACTGCGCAACATGTCACACAGCTCGTGCCACAATTGATTTATTGAAGGAAACGTTTGGTAACCTCATTGTTTCACGTTGCGGACCCTTGAATTGGCTTCCAAGATCGTTCGATTTAACGCCGTTGGACAATTTTCTGTGGGGATATGTGAAGTCGCTAGTCGCCGATAAGCCCGAAACGATTGACCACTTGGAAGACAACATTCACCTTGTTATTGCCAATATACGGCCACAAATGTTGGAAAAAATCATCGAAAATTGGACATACAGAGCCAGCTGATCATATGCCAAAGGTCATAAGGAGTGAGATCGAATAAATCCTAACACAGATTATCACTTATAACTTTTTTATGTTTAAAAGTAAACTTTTTTTTGAATCAAGTTATTACTTTGTTTACACATGGAAGCTGAATAAAAAGTGAGTAAAGGAGCTTTTTTGCCATTTTTAGTGCCCTAATTGGTAGGAGCAGACCATTTCCAAAAAAGTGACAGTATTGGGAACTTGGTTTGTAGCCTTCATCAATAATTTAAAAAGAATCTTAATATAATTTAATTTTTCTGAATAATTAAGCATATTTTTTTCTACGAAATGTAAGGTTTTTTTTTGTAAAAATGCAACTTTTTTTGTTTTCACTTTTTGCTCAAAGTCCATTTGTAAACAAAGTAATGATCCGATTTCGCTAATAATTTATACACATCATAATGCCCGAAGATTATCTTTCGTATAAAGTAAATTTAATGTCAATTTAAAAAATTCATCTTTGTTTTATTCCATTTCAAAGTGCTATACCTCTAAAAAACACCCTTTATCTTCCTAATTACCTGAGTGTATGGCTTTCAAATGTCAGTTTTATCACTTCTTTGTATTTCTGCAAAAAAGTGATGACAGCGACCTCTTGCGAATAAAAATAAAATAACTTTTGTTGTTTTGAGTTTAATAATTCTACGATTTTATTTTAGATTATTCGCTTTTATAAAAACTTTTTTAAAATATAATTAAAACCACTATATTTTTATGACCGAACAGAATATATGACCATTTTGAAAAAAAAAAAATGCAATTGAAAGAAAAGTAGTTGGCCGATTGAAAAATTATTTGCAGGGCAAATAAATAACAAATTACTCTAAACGCAGATATAACATTTGGTTTGTTACTGAAATAGTTCCGGTAGATTTTTCAGTTTTTCTTAGTTCATTATGATCACTACTATTTTTATGACCGTAATTGTATATTTAAATGATTTTAATATTTGATTTTTAGAGGACATTTATTTAAGTAGGGTCAGCATCATCCACAAAATCCACATCAACAGTACCATCATCATCATCATCATTATTTTCAAAAATGAAGGTTACTTTGTTCATGTTTATTCTACAACAATTGAAATAATTTAATGTCTCATTAAACTTGAAAGTTCTATTTTCTATTTGTTTGTAATTTTGGTTTATTTAATACGGTTGACTATTTGGTTCTTTGCGTTGGCTTTCACTCAGTTTTAGATGAATTAAAAGATAACAATATCGTCAAACCATTTATTCTGATTAGACAGACGAACTGTCAGCCAGAAAATGATCTAATTTATTATAACGAATTTTATTGCTTTAAAATTGAAATATAGCAAAATTGTATAACAATTTTACTGAATTTAAAAGGGGAATTTACAATGAAATGGGGAATTTTCTAGTTCTTTAAAAGACCCTACAAACGATTTTTTTAAATCGTCCAGTAGGCACATCTTACAGAGTGATGGACTAACTTAACTTTCAACTAACTCCTTTCTTTGTTGCAATTCTTCTTTTCCAAAACGAACATTTTGGTGTGAAATGAGAAATTTGGGGCAGAAGTGGTAATATACAAAAAAATGTGCCAGAACTAAAAATATACACTCAGAAAAAATATAGGATGGAATTCGGTCAAAACTAGGACGTTACTTCATAAGGACAGGCGTGTATCAAGGGGGAGGGAAAATGGGACATTTTTTATACAAAAATATAAATGAGAACAAAAAAATAATACTTTAATATCCCTCCCCAAAACATTTTCCTGGATACGCGCCATCATTAGTAATAACCTATAATCGATTAATAAAGCAAAAATACTGTACTGGCATTTAAAAAGAGGAAACAGGAACTAAAAAACAATCCTATTATACAATTATTGGTATTTCCAATCAACTTTTCAAATAAAATTCGATTAGTAATTGTGTACGGTAGAAGCAACCATTTATTTAGTAAAAATGCTATACAAAAAATGTTTACCAACTATCAAATTTGTTTAAAAATTGTCGATAATCAAAAGTGGTAACTGAAAAAATGGGTTTCCCAATCAAATATACAATTATATTAGGGTTTTGGTAGAACCAATCGAATTGATTAATGTATTCACTATATACGCAACTATTGATTGGAATTGACAAACGAATTTTAGACTATGTTTGATTTCCTAACAAAATATTTAAATTCAAATTTGTGGTGTAATGGGTAGAGCGGCAGCCAATTACTCAAAGTTTCCGAGTTTAAATTCCGGAAAAGACAAACACAAAAAGTTGTGTTTTTTTTATTAAAATAAAATACTAAAATGTTTAAGAAGCCAATAGTTTAAAGAAAATTAAAAGCAATTGTAGTGCAATGAGTAGGACAGTGTACTATTAATCTGAAGGCCACGGTTTAATACTGGTAAAATCAAAAAAGTTTTTTTAATTTCAATAAAATTTTGTTGAACGTAATAATATTTAAGTTTAACATAACATTAAATCAGACAACTGAATATTATCTTTCACTACTAAGAATATAATTTAATATGAAGATAGTTGTAGAATCCGCCAGAATTCGATTGCCAACGAATTCGGTGACCACAACTGACACTGTTTTCTGAGTGTATGTATTAAAGAAAAAACAGTACAATTTGAAGAAGAAGAAACACTAATCAACGGCCCAAAAAAAACCTTTGTACGCCCGAGTAAAACAAAATTATATATGGTCTTGTGTTTTCTCATCTTAAAATATATTGTAATATGTGATTATATATGGTGTCATGCATAACCATATTTTATTATATATATATGTGTGTAACCTATAGACCGATATATTGTTAAATATTAACCTATATAAAGTAAGATATTAAGCATATATGCTATACACAAAAATATATGATAGATCGGTTGCATATATAATAAAACACTCACATATATAACGCAATATGTAATCATATATGGTAACATATAAGCTTTATAATTTAGGACATAATATCTGCTGTCTTATAAAAAATATATTTGTGTGTTATATAAGATGTGCTTACATATGTTGTCATATGAATAAAACATACGATAAGATATATTTATATATGACATTAAGATTACCAATTAAGTTTGAGATATGTTTATATATGCACTAAGAGAATTATCTTCACTTCAGTAATGAATTTCTTCCTAGCTTTAATGAAAATTGTCATTGGAATTCGTCCATTAAAACCTTTCATAGAATCTATAAAACAGGTTTCATTAAAGTCAATGTTTAAATGTTTGTAGAATTAATGAAAATCTTCATAAAACTAATGAATCAATGAAGCGTTTATAGAATCAATGAAGCGTTTATAGAATCAATGAAGCGTTTATAGAATTTATAATTTTCATAAAATTTTTTAATATTGTGAACCGACCGCTTCATATGATTTTTTAACAATTTCATAGAAGTCCAAAATTAATGTAAGGCTACATTGAAATAATAAAGCACTTTATAGAATATGTTGAACACTTGAGAATTAAATCTTAAAACTAAGGCTTAAAATGTATAAAAATTAATGAAATTATGAACTTTTATAAAGAAATATAAAAATTAGGTCTTTGAAATAATTTCCTAGCTCTAAAGAAAATTTTCGTTTAACTTATGAAGAGATAATTTATGAAATTGAATGATTTTTTTTATGAAACTATGAAATTTTATAAAAATTAGTTTATCAAAAATTTCTTAATATTAATAAAATTTCTTGAATATAATGAAATTGTTCATTGAATCTACGAAAAAAAATTCTATGAAATTGTTTCATTAATATCACGAAGGAACATTTTATCAGTGTGTTCCAACATCATTGCATATACGACATAATTATATAATGAAATATATACCCCATATATAATTATATATGCGCAGGTGTCCAAATTATTTTTGTTTTTTTTTTTTTTGTTCTTATTAAAAATAATATATGTAAATCCAATTTGATCTCAAAATATCTCATTTTATACCCCAAAAATTATTTATCTTTTTGGATCCAATTAGATCCAAGTAGATCTAAATTCATCCCACGGGATATTTTGGGATCCATCAAGATCTTGAATTATATATTTTTGGATCACCCAATTTTGAGATCAATATTAATCTAACTTAATCCGGTAACATATTTGAGGGATCTAATCGTATATTACTGGGTACCCTAATTTTGAGATAAGAATAAATATCGATCTATATCAAATAAGAATTGATTTTGTATATGAGATGTAACTTATTTGATCGGGCGTTCAATCAAATTTTTTTAAATTTTTTTTCGCGATTTTTTCTGATTCAAATTAAATTTTTGAAAGTATCTACTAAAACTTTGTTTGAAATTAAAAACAATACTCAATTAAATTTTTGTAGGTAATAGAAATGATTGAAATTTTAATTGAAACTAAATCAATTAAATAATAACAAATTATTTTAATTGATACTACAATTACCTTAATAGGACTGAATTCAATTAAACTTTTAATTGAATTAACAAATACTTTAACTGAAACCCGATTTTAGTTTTTTTTGTGCATATAAAGCATGTGGAAAATGAGTTAAAATTTTAAGTTCTTTTCTAAAAGTTGTCAAACATTTTCAATGGAATTGCAATTTAATACAAAAGTTTTTAACTTCAAATGATTATATTCAAATGGATGATAATTTTGCGCACATTCATATTCTTTAAAAAAATTCATAATGTTATAAAAATAAGCAAAATATACGAAAAATGGGTTGTTTAATATACGCGCTGCTCCAGCAATTAATATAAAGTGAAATTTCATACGCCTCAGTGTACAAAAAACAACAAACACATGCAATTGTACATCAAGGCGTATGAAATTTCCCTATATATTAATTGCTGGAGCCGCGCATATATTAAACAACCCATTTTTCGTATATTTTGCTTATTTTTATAACATTATGAATTTTTTTAAAGAATATGAATCTGTATATTTAAATTTATTTTTACTATATGTTTAAAAAAATAATAAAAGTATTTATGAATAAGAATATATTTTTTGTATTGAAATAATGGGGAAATTAATTAGTTACTAGTTAATAAACATTATTATTTGTATTAAAGTAAGCTGATGCCATTATTGGTAGTCTATAGTCTATATGTCATTACCGTTTCTAGAGATACAGAAAACTTATAACTACAGATACAGGAAACTTATAAGTATTTTTAGCACCAGTTACAATCAAAGGAAAGTTTCTTTTATGAAGCTTTGAAAAAATTTGTTTAGCAATTTTCTAAGCAATTAAAGTTCTTACCTGCAATATCCCAGATAAAATAATGTTATAAAATAGTAAAAAAATTTGCTGGGCAACTTTAACAGCAAGCCAATGAAGTTGAATAGAAAACATTTATCCAAATAAAGGTGAAGGTCATGGTTGGTTGATTAATTTTTTTGGGGGGCGAAAGTTTAAATCTTGGAAAATAAGAAGGATGAACTCTTGTTTTCGCATTATTCTAAGTTCTTTTGAAAGGTTTAATTAAGTATTACAACGTAATGATTTAATCGAAACTTTTGTTTATAAGAAGAAACGTTATTTCGTACCTTGAGTAAACTTCATGAAAGACAATTAATGATTGCCGTTATTAGTACACTAAAAAAAAAGTCTATAAAGTCAACAACATATTTGTTGGGAGAATCCTTGCAGAAAAATTGTTAATATCAGCAAAAATTGTTAAATTCAGAAACATTTTTGCTAAATTTAAAATAGTAATATCTAGTCATATACAATATGATTAAGTCAAATCTAACTTTGAATGGATTCATATTACAGCTTATATCATTACATACAAATACATCTGATAAGTTTAATAAGGAAATGTTTTATATGTTCTTGATATAATTATTTGTCTCCAAATCTTACTCCATATATAACTACATAAGCCATTTAATAATAATCCAAATATATGTAGTGTATGAGTTATTGCACGCTTAGTTGTAAAAACCCTATCCACAGAAAAGTACTTTGGCATGTCAAAGGATGAAACGACCAGCTCAGAGGGTCAAGGGCATTGTTCTGTACCCCGGTGAATACGTGCAATTATAGTAATTCATGCCTTAAATAAATGCCTAATGAGCGATAATTTTTTTTTTTAAACAAAACGCAGAAGGAGAGTGATGTTTTCTCTCAGAGGTGCAATTTTTCCCTACCCGATCACTACCCCAAGGTAGTACGCCAGTGGCAATTTGAACACCCTACAGTTTGGCTAATTGCCCCTTGTTAATAAAATGCTGCGACTAATTATTCATTTTAAACAATATTGTATGCATTCCCTTTATTTTAAAACTTTTAGCAATTCATTTTAGCAAAATCTTATATAAAGAATCATTAAATACTGAACTTAAATTTATATAAAAAAAATAATAAATATTGTAACAATTGATTTCTTAATCTATTGCCATTAGTCCGTAGAACAATGTCATGTTTGACAGAAGGAAAAACAAAAAAAAAATGTTTTAGAAAAAATTTTGGGTACTTTGTACCAAAAAAATAAAAAAAAATAGCAATCTATACAATAAATGTGATATTTAGAATTAGTTAGATTAAATTCAATATTTTCTTGTTTCTACTTTCTGAATTTTCAAAATGCGAAATTTTATGTAAGTCCAGTCATGTCAATATTTGAACAAAAAAAAAAAAAAATAAAGTAATATGTATTAATTTAAATACCTGTTTTGTTTTTACTCGGGTTCTACTCTCAATAATTTAATTTATAATTTGATGATCTTATTGGAGAGGAATATTTATTATTATGAGGATTATGACGTTTTACTTCATGATGATCGTTGTAATGGCCATTCAGCGAGTCATGATGTTTTTGTACTTCTGTAATTATATTAAAATTGTAACATAAGGAATGAAACAAAACAAAAAAAAAAAAAAAAATGAACCAAATACGGTATGACGTCATTAATTGCGACACATACACAAATTACTCTTACTTTTCAAACTTTACTTTACCTTGTGTCCACGTTAACTATCTTACTTTACAATTTTTGATTTTCGTCCGTGTGTTCTAATAGCGTAATACTTAAAAAAAAATTAAATAGTTGTTAATCATTAACTAATAATTCCAATTCCATAAACGCAGCAAAAAAAATATACTCTTCAAATAACTTCGTACGACTAATTAAGATCTCGTCTTGGTGTCTGTCCACATAATCGGTGTTGTTGTTATCTTTCCGAGATCTCTTTCATACTCAATGAAGCAAAATAAAATCATCAATGGAAAAAAACCATGAATGAAAATAGTAGCAAGCAGATTTGGTTTTGTTGAATTTTTTTTTTTCTTGTACGCAAATAGTAAAAATATTACACCCAGTAGGAAATTTCCTTTGATTTAAATAAATGTTAATAAAAACAAATATATTAAAAGTTGAATTGTATTGATTATAATATAAAAGTTACCTTTGGGTTTTAATTTTGAGAAAAAAAAAATGCATGTGCAATAGGTAAAACGTATATTAAATTCTCCGAGATAATTACGATTAAGGCGTCAATTTATATTACTCTTAGAACCGTATTAAATAATTATTCATTAAATAGAAATTTTAATTATAATCACCATAAAAAAAAATTACATTAGCACGAGTTGGAATTTTATTTCAAGCTTTAATTTTTCCTTTATTCAGTAAATTGCAAAAATATTTGCTTAATGTTTTAGCTTTACCAATTTTATAATTGCTTTGCAAATATATAATTTTCAAAATTTTAATTGATTTTTAAGATTAAAAAAAATCTTTTCACGTGTATTCAGTTAACGCTTAGAATTCGATGTAATCTCTTTCAATTCTGGATCAAAATAGACAGGAAATAATGTGAGCTAAAAGTACCTGGTATCAAGATTATTTGAGAATTCTATTCAGCAGGGTTTCGGAGCAAAAGTGATGTCAAGTTTCAATGTTAATACGTGGTTAGGGATGCAACTTTAATAATACAAATAACCACTTCAGTTATTCGATTAAAATGATATTCTGATTTTTTTTTTTTTTTTTTTTAATGAAAATATACTTTTGAAATTTAAGAAGGTTGATTTTAAAATTTCAATATAGTAAAAAAAAATTATTATGTTAGAAATTTCGTTACAACACTGCTTCGTTATGAAAATTAAATTTGAAAGAACGAACAGTAATTTCATAAAAGAAATGAACAAGGGAACGGTTGGCCTTATCGTGTGGCTCGACCCACTACTAGCCGGGAAAATATTTTTATTCCAATCACCTTTTGAGATCCGTTGCGTGATATCTACCAACGTAATTACCCTTTAAATCTTCCAACTCATACAAAGAATTACCTATACGTTTCCGAACCTTGCATTTTAAAAACTTTGGCATAAATTTCGAATTAATCTTCTTTGACAGGTTGCTTAATACATGATTCTTACGGAAAATTATTTGGCCTGGTTCAAAGCTGACTTTTCTAGATCTTAAATTGTAAGACTTACTTGCTCTATCGTGAGCCTTATCCAGATTATCTTTAAGTTTCTCCCGAATTTTGTGAAGCTTATCAGAATTCGTTGCAATATTAAATTGATCATAGTTTAAACTATTGAGTTTTTCCAAAAGGCTATATGAAGACGCATGTTGGCACATGTTTTGGCCAAAAAGTGCATAATATGGAGAGCAATTGATGGAACTATGGTAATCACTCCTTAGAATTGATAAAATTTGAGGGATATTTTTATCCCAATTGGAATGATCTTTCTCACCTTCTAAGAAACAACGGATCTTCGTGATAATCTCCCTATTTGCGCGCTCAGAAGCATTAGACTGAGGTGCGTAAAATCCGGTTTTTATATGGTCTATGCCATACAAATTAAAAAAATGCTTCATATCCTTAGATATGAATTGTTTTCCGTTGTCACTATGAACATATTGTGGTACACCAAAAGTAGGAAAAACTTCAGACTGGAAAAACGAGGTGACATTGGTCGTTGTTGCCGCCCGCATTGGCTTTAGAAAAATAAACTTCGTCAGATGATCGAGGCAAATAAATATATAAGAATTTCGAAATTTCGAACATGTGTAAGGACCCAAAAAGTCACAAAATAGGCGTTGAAATGGCCTAAACGTTTTAAACGCGTCTCCCATAGGAGGTCTAGAAATCTGGTTATTAGATTTAATCGATTTGCAAGTATCACAATTACCAACGTACGTTTTAATGTCCCTAGACATTGTTGGCCAAAAATACTTTTGCCTCACTCTGGCGAGTGTTTTAGAGAACCCACCGTGGCACGTTGTAAAAGAATCATGGGACGCCTTAATAACATTTTCCGTCAAAGAAGACGGTAACCAAAGTCTCCACAAACCTTTTTCCTCACTCTCTAAACCCTGTCTAACTTTTACCCTTTTGAAAACATGCCTATCCCTTACACAAAGGTCAGGAAGAGAATCCTTCCGCTCAGAGACAGTGTCACGAAGTTTTGAATATTCTTCGCCATCAAAATCAGAATTTCCCAAGTCGATATCATAATCCATAATTCCTAAAGCCAATTCGTCGACATCAAAACGGGATAAGGTGTCAGGTACCGTGTTAAGAGAGCCCTTACGATGTTCGATTTGAAAATCGAAGCGTTGAAGTTTTAAGCTCCATCTCGCTAAACGACCAGACAAATCTTTCTGGCCCATCAGCCATCTCAAGCTGGAATGATCTGTCACAATACGGAAGGGTAAGCCTTCAATATAGGGCCTAAATCTCTGCACAGAGAGCACTGCAGCCAAGCACTCTAGCTCCGTCACAGTGTAATTCTGTTGGGCCCGATTCAATTTCTGTGATACGAAGGCAATCGGGTGCTCCTTACCATCGTCGTCGAACTGTAGTAGAACACCTCCTACACCTATTTTAGAGGCGTCACATTGAATGACAAACTCTTTTGAAAAATTCGGCTGTGCCAACACCGGTGCTGATGAAAGCGCAACTTTCAGTTTTTCGAATGAATCAATAGCACTATCCGACAATCTAAAAGGCTTGTTCGACTTCTTCAAACAATCAGTCAACGGACCACTTAGGTTAGCAAAATTTTGTATAAAACCGCGGTACCAATTTGCCATACCTATAAATCGTCTCACTTGACGAGGAGATTTTGGCACTGGAAAACTTGTAATACTTTCGACCTTAGAAGAATCTACTTTCAAACAGCCCTGACCGACAACATACCCAAGGTACTTGATCTCCTTTTGGCAAAACTTACTTTTGCCGACATTAATCGTAAGCTTAGCAGATCGCAAACAATCAGAAACCTCACCAAGTAGTCTCAGATGAGAGTCAAAATCGGGGCTACAAACAAGTAAATCATCCAGATAGATAAAGACGTTTTCTCTGAGTCTGGATGGTATTACTCGATCCATCAGTCTGCTCATGGTCTGAGGGCCATTGCATAAACCAAATGGCATGAATTTATATTGGTAAAGAGGTTTCCCAGGTATGGCGAAAGCTGTCTTCTCTTTAGAGGATTCAGACAAGCGAATTTGAAGGAAAGCGTCCTTTAAATCAATTCCACTGATGAAATGAGTGTCCTTCAATCTACTCAAGAGGCCGCTTATATGTGGTAATGGGTAAGAGTCCTTCTTTGTCACTGAATTTAAACGTCTAGAGTCTATACAAAGCCTGACCTTGCCAGGTTTCCTTACGAGAACAGCTGGTGAACACCAGGGTGAGTTAGACTCTTCAATAACGCCCATAGATAATAATCGATCAATCTCCTCATATGCTTCAGCCTGTCTCGGTGGAGATAAGGGATAATGTTTTGCCTTTATGGGAACAGAATCTCCGGTGTCTATATGGTGTTCAAGGAGGTCAGTGCAACCTAAACCCATTTTTTCAAAGGATGGAAATGCCAAAATGGCATTTTCTAGCAATAATTGTTGATCTGGGTTCAATTTATGAAATTTAGAATCATCTTCATTTAAAACTCTATCTATTTCAGAAATACATGGTATTATCTCCGGTGCAATACCGAATACGCGCCAAAAATCAACCCCCAAATAGGCTACCTGCGTCAAACTTGGTACTAAATAGAAAACTACATTTTTAGTCACATTTTTGTAAAAAACAGGAAGTGTGCAATAGCCGATTATGTTTTGCCTATCCCCATTAGCAGTAGATAAAAAGGATTTATATTTTTTAAATGAAACGTTATGTCGGGAAATAAATTCCATACAACTTTTACCAAGGGCAGAAACATTAGCTCCAGAATCAAGAAGACCTAGAAGCGGTTCACCAAAAATTGTTATTTTACCATATGGACGATCATCAGTATCAGAAAAAATAGTGGATTCGACCATCCTACGAATACTTTGCCTAATTTTGAATCGTTCACGACATTTCAAAATTTTAATGAGAGATGGCGATTTGACAGGTTCGGTTTGAATTAATTTAAAAGTAGGTTCTAAAAAAATTTTGTTTTCAGTCTGCGATGCAATACTCGAAGTATTTTTATTTAAATCACTTTGGGAGGAAACAATGCACCCATGCGTTGAAATTTTCCTGCAAGGTGAATTTTCACAATCTATTTCCGGTGAAGTATTATAATTATTTTGTGAATTGGGAATTGTTTGTACCAGTACAAAATCTGTTATGCAATTAAAATTATGCTCAACCAAATTGGCAATTCCCCCAGATTTTGTAAGGATATTAGTTCCTAGTTTGAAGTTTTGGCGGGACTCATATTCTGATGGCCCAAACGAGATGTCCCGGTATTCACCTCGTTGCCCTTTGAGTTTCCCTGGTGTTTATTTGGGCAATCCATCGTCACCACACCCTTAAAACCACACTTATAACAAAACACATTTCTAACCCTGTCAGAACAGTATATGTATGAGTGACCAAAAGCGGAACAATTCCAGCACTGGATTCGAGAATAATCTGGTTTAGAAAAACGTTTAGAAAACTGTAGAGCCTCAACTTGTGGATCATTTATCTCACTATCAGAATTTTCGTCACCTTCAATTTGTATTTCACTAACATGCCTATGAGAGGAATAAAAAGGATAACTCTTACTATCACGTAAAACTTCCTCAGCTTTACGAGCCATATCCCTTAAGTCATCCAAAGTTCTCGGTTGGGAATTAAACATCATGAATTTAAGACTATCGTTAACATTCTTCTTCATAATATCAATCAAGGATCTTTCAGGTATTGGACTGCTTAACCTAGCATTCATGGCTGCTTAACCTAGCATTCATAGCCGAATGAAAATCATTATATGACTCCTTCTGGGTTTGTTTTCGTAAAGAAATTTTTAGAATAATATCATGATCGCTTTCAAGATTCCCATATTCTTTAGTTAACGCCATCTTTAATTGTGAAAATCTTGCATTTCTATTCTGTTTGGTGAAAAGCCAAAACCAATCTTGCACCTTGCCACTTAAAAGGACATGGAAGTTTGCTAACAAGTGATCCTCCGAACACCGAGTGCGCTCCCATAATGTTTCGACTTTAAATATAAAGTCTGAAATAGGACTGGTTCCATCGTATATGATATTCCATTCCTTTAAACGAATGTTACCTTCGGTATTGATGTTTAAATTGGGGTTAGAAGAACCCAATGGTGTTGTATTGGCGTTTATATTTATATTCGGATTAGAAGAAAATACTGTGTTATTGTTTAATGAAGAAGGAGCACCTTGGTTTAAATTGGGAATTCTTGGTATAGCGCCTGTGTTTCTTGTTATATTCGAATACAAATTTGACGGAAATACTAATGGCGGATTATTATTAATTGGAATTTGAGAGTTTTGATTCGAATTAGAGGGAACTATTGGTATTGTGGCAGTAACTTCATTTTGAGATCTCGGTTCATTACGAAGGGTAATCTTTAGCGAGTCAAATTCCCTACGAAATTCCTCCTGAGTAGCACGTAAGGTCTGTTGAAAAAAAAGCATTAAATTATCCATTGAATTGTCATTATGGACTGTTTGTTGTAAATTGCATGAGCTATGTTCCCTTATACCAGTTTTATTAGAATTTGACAGTTGTGAAGTATTCAAAGCAGACGAGAGATCTGAATCTTGAGCCTGCTCCTGAGAATGTGCCCCCTCATTGGTAGGAGGAGCCGATGAATTCATATTGTCCTTTGTTCGAGAAGTATTCAAAGGATCAGAAGTGTCTAAATTAATAATTAAATTTTCTAAAATTACAGGTTCACTTGGCGAACTATTATTCTCATAAGACAATTTTCTAGCGGTATCTGAAGCCCGAAGAGCGCCCGCAACGTCTTCAGAAGTCTGACCAGATATTAAAGTGTTTTGGGGAGTGTGTACAATCTTCGGAGGGTTCTGAGGAGGAGACAAAGATTTCTGAGGAGTGTGTTTAACCTTGGAAGGACCTTTAGATTCTAAGGAGTTGTCTAAAGTTACCTTAATATTGTTCTGAGTACTATATTTACGAGGTCTTCCTCTTTGAGGAGTATCCTTATTAATCACGTTTAATTTGCCACCTGAGTTATATCGTCCCCCGTAACCTCTAGTGCCCATAATATAACCGCTTCAGACAATAATTTAGAACACTGTTGTTCAACAATAGTAATAAAGTAATTAGATTAAATATGAGAAAAAAAAAATAATTAAAAAAAAATATAAAAAAAAATTAAAGAAAATTGTATTTGTAATAGAAAATCGAGAATCATGTAAAATTTCAGGGAATGCAAAATAAAATTGATATCACAAACAAATAGTGCAGTAAAACAATTTTATAAAAGATGCATCGTGTTCTGGTTTTCGTAACAGAAGGCACGGATCTTTCTTTTATTTGTATAATAAAAATGATAATTTGGTTTTTAATACCTATCTATTACGACATTAACATTTCTAATGGAAACGTATTTTAAAATGGATTAATTGACATTATTAAAAATTGTTTTTGCACCACTCTATTGCAAACGCAATTATTCGAGTTCAACTCAAATATCTTGGGACTTATAGAATGACAACAAAAACTGTATAGGCGACTGAAATAACTTTAGCAATAACGCAACTATATATTAATTTTTTAACAATTCAAAATTTTCAGGACTATAAATTGTCAAAAGTTATTTGGTGGTAAAATTAGAGAATATGAAACCTATACCAGTAATTTATCATTTAGATGATACATGATGTACCAAAAAAAAATCTTGTTTTGTTAAAAAAAAATTGTTTACAAAGACTTAATGAAAAATGTAAGATGACAATTTTCTGATTATTTATAATTTGTTGGCCTTTGTTTTCGTTGGGCGCCACCTATATTGCACGCTTAGTTGTAAAAACCCTATCCACAGAAAAGTACTTTGGCATGTCAAAGGATGAAACGACCAGCTCAGAGGGTCAAGGGCATTGTTCTGTACCCCGGTGAATACGTGCAATTATAGTAATTCATGCCTTAAATAAATGCCTAATGAGCGATAATTTTTTTTTTTAAACAAAACGCAGAAGGAGAGTGATGTTTTCTCTCAGAGGTGCAATTTTTCCCTACCCGATCACTACCCCAAGGTAGTACGCCAGTGGCAATTTGAACACCCTACAGTTTGGCTAATTGCCCCTTGTTAATAAAATGCTGCGACTAATTATTCATTTTAAACAATATTGTATGCATTCCCTTTATTTTAAAACTTTTAGCAATTCATTTTAGCAAAATCTTATATAAAGAATCATTAAATACTGAACTTAAATTTATATAAAAAAAATAATAAATATTGTAACAATTGATTTCTTAATCTATTGCCATTAGTCCGTAGAACAATGTCATGTTTGACAGAAGGAAAAACAAAAAAAAAATGTTTTAGAAAAAATTTTGGGTACTTTGTACCAAAAAAATAAAAAAAATAGCAATCTATACAATAAATGTGATATTTAGAATTAGTTAGATTAAATTCAATATTTTCTTGTTTCTACTTTCTGAATTTTCAAAATGCGAAATTTTATGTAAGTCCAGTCATGTCAATATTTGAACAAAAAAAAAAAAAAAATAAAGTAATATGTATTAATTTAAATACCTGTTTTGTTTTTACTCGGGTTCTACTCTCAATAATTTAATTTATAATTTGATGATCTTATTGGAGAGGAATATTTATTATTATGAGGATTATGACGTTTTACTTCATGATGATCGTTGTAATGGCCATTCAGCGAGTCATGATGTTTTTGTACTTCTGTAATTATATTAAAATTGTAACATAAGGAATGAAACAAAACAAAAAAAAAAAAAATGAACCAAATACGGTATGACGTCATTAATTGCGACACATACACAAATTACTCTTACTTTTCAAACTTTACTTTACCTTGTGTCCACGTTAACTATCTTACTTTACAATTTTTGATTTTCGTCCGTGTGTTCTAATAGCGTAATACTTAAAAAAAAATTAAATAGTTGTTAATCATTAACTAATAATTCCAATTCCATAAACGCAGCAAAAAAAATATACTCTTCAAATAACTTCGTACGACTAATTAAGATCTCGTCTTGGTGTCTGTCCACATAATCGGTGTTGTTGTTATCTTTCCGAGATCTCTTTCATACTCAATGAAGCAAAATAAAATCATCAATGGAAAAAACCATGAATGAAAATAGTAGCAAGCAGATTTGGTTTTGTTGAATTTTTTTTTTCTTGTACGCAAATAGTAAAAATATTACACCCAGTAGGAAATTTCCTTTGATTTAAATAAATGTTAATAAAAACAAATATATTAAAAGTTGAATTGTATTGATTATAATATAAAAGTTACCTTTGGGTTTTAATTTTGAGAAAAAAAAAAATGCATGTGCAATAGGTAAAACGTATATTAAATTCTCCGAGATAATTACGATTAAGGCGTCAATTTATATTACTCTTAGAACCGTATTAAATAATTATTCATTAAATAGAAATTTTAATTATAATCACCATAAAAAAAAATTACATTAGCACGAGTTGGAATTTTATTTCAAGCTTTAATTTTTCCTTTATTCAGTAAATTGCAAAAATATTTGCTTAATGTTTTAGCTTTACCAATTTTATAATTGCTTTGCAAATATATAATTTTCAAAATTTTAATTGATTTTTAAGATTAAAAAAAATCTTTTCACGTGTATTCAGTTAACGCTTAGAATTCGATGTAATCTCTTTCAATTCTGGATCAAAATAGACAGGAAATAATGTGAGCTAAAAGTACCTGGTATCAAGATTATTTGAGAATTCTATTCAGCAGGGTTTCGGAGCAAAAGTGATGTCAAGTTTCAATGTTAATACGTGGTTAGGGATGCAACTTTAATAATACAAATAACCACTTCAGTTATTCGATTAAAATGATATTCTGATTTTTTTTTTTTTTTTTTTAATGAAAATATACTTTTGAAATTTAAGAAGGTTGATCTTAAAATTTCAATATAGTAAAAAAAAATTATTATGTTAGAAATTTCGTTACAGAGTATATATGGTCTCATGCTAAGTCTTATTAAACTATATATGACTTCATGCTGAAACAATTTTCCTTATAATTTATAAAGCTTTATATATAATCCCATACATATTTTGGTAAAGTTCAATATCACATTGATTTATCTGCAAGTTAAGACTTTATTACATATGGCTTCACATATAACCATATTAATCGTATAACGAAATCATTTCACATTTCCATTGGTACATTTTATAAGAAAATACCACTTAATGATACATATTTAAAACACTACATTTTTTCTTGTTAATTTTTAAACATTTCGTTATTTTTCATTTAAAAAAATTTGGGTCTTTAAAATTGTTGATTTGCAGAAAAAAGCATACTTACTATCGGCTAAAATTATATTAAATCAGATATATTTATATCCAATTAGATATAACTTAATGTCGCGGATATGGACAAATCTCAGATAAAATTGTATCAAATTTGATGTAATTAGATACATGTAGAAGACCCATTTTTCGGATAAATTTGTATGTGTTTATATATGGGTATGTGTTTATAATTATATATATTTATATTAGAATCCATATTAATATTTTTTCCAGCGTGTTTTTGAGTGTATCATTGATTTATTCTTAGCAACAATACTTAATTTGTTTTAAGTTGTATTAGAAAAAGTGTTTTATTTGTTTTATCTTTAAAGTTGAATATTCCACACTATTTAAATTAATTTAAATAAATCAAACTTAATATTTTGTAGCAACTTTTTTACATTTTTTTTTAAATTTATATTTATTTTTAAATCTCTTTCTAATTGAATTAATCTTAAATTTTTTCCGCATCCCATATAAATATAATTCAAATAGTCAATATTTATTTAGGACTTTTTGCTTTTTTGTAATGTTTATATGCAACAATAAAAAAACAACTGACCATTCCATGAAACTGAACAATTTGTTTAAATATTTGTTTATTTACTGTTAACAAATAAAATCATGAACATGCATGCTTGTGTACGTATTCATATTAATATTTATTCTGTGAACCCGATTAAAAAAAATTTATTTGATGCAATCTAATTGAAATAAAATCATTGTGTTATGTGCAATGGATTTTTTACATTGAGTTTGATACAATTTGATACGATTTAATCCAGCGAATCTAAATTAGGTACATTAAATACAGGGGGATAGATATTTTGCCACGATTATTAAAATTTTGACGACGAGATTTATCGACCCCAAATTTCTAAAGAAGAGTGTCGTCCCGATCAAAAAAACTTTAAATCTCAAATACGAACCAGATTTCATATAGATAGATATTTATTCTTATCAAAGTTTATCTCAAAATTAGGGCTATATCGAATTAGATCCCTCAAATTAGATCAACATTGATCTTAAATTTGGGGGATCCAATTTGATATTATTTAAGATTCTGATGTATGCCAAAATATCCCATGGTGTTAACATAGTTCTAATTGGATCTAATTAGATTTAGAAAGATAAGCAATTTTTGGTGGATCGAGTAAGATATTTTGAAATTAAATTGGATTTACTTAAATCCCATGAAATATTTAAATCCCATAAAAAATTAAAAAAAAAGATTTAGTCATCAGACGCATATATAATTATGTATTGGATTATATATAACAATATATACTTATATCTTATGTCTTATAGTCATAGAAAATATTAATGATGTTGGACCATATACAAGGTGGCGCAAAAATAACCTTCCGATGTTTTTTGGCTGTAATTTAAAAAAAAATGAAAAACTTTGATTTTTCTTGTGGATTATTTTATTTGGTATTTTAATTTTTTTTACATCAAGTCGAGAATATGATGTCGTGTAAATGGCCGCCGCCACAGTTGATTGTCATTTGAGCCCTTTTTATGGCATTTTCCATCACTTTGGCCAAAACTTCCGGCGATAGGTCCTCACATTCTTGACGGATATTGTCTTTAAGAGCTGCAAGAGTCTGAGACTTGTTGACATAAACCCGCGACTTCAAAAAGCCCCACAAAAAGAAGTCTGGAGCGGTCAAATCAGACGATCTTGCTGGCCAGTGCAAATCGCCAAAACGGGAGATTAGGCGCCCGGGAAATGCATCCTTCAGCATATCGGTTGTGGCACGTGCAGTGTGTGCCGTTGCACCGTCCTGTTGGAACTACATGTTTTCCAATCCCAATTCATTATGTTGCGGCAAAAAGAACTCGTTGATCATTGCTCTATAGCGCTCACCATTCACAGTAACCGTTTGGCCCGCGACGTCTTCGAAGAAAAAAGGTCCGATGACTCCTCCAGCGACAACAGCACATCATACAGTGACTTTGAGCGGGTGTAATGGCTCTTCGTGGGTTACACGCGGATTTTCAGTGCCCCAGAAGCGTAAATTTTGCTTATTTACGTACCCGCTAAGATGGAAATGGGCCTCATCACTCATGATTATTTTTGATGAAAAATCATCTTCCTCTTGGTGGTGATTAAGGATGGCTTGAGCGTATGTTAAACGCGATTGGCGGTCAGCAGCTAACAGCTGATGCACCGTCTGGACTTTGTACGGAAACATCTTCAAATCTTGTACCAAAATTCGCTGTAAAGACTGTCGACTGATACCCATTTGCGTGGCACTTCGTCTGGTCGATGTCGACGGCGCTTCCATGACATCCTCGGCTACAGCAGCAATATTCTCTGCAGAACGGCTACTCCGGGGTCTGCCACGCCTGGCAGCATCTCGTGTTGTGCCAGTCTCTTCGAGGCGAGCGGCTAAACGTCGCAGTGTTTCACCAGTAGGCGTTGGACGGCCAGGATATCTGCGACGAAATTCACGTTGTGCCAAAGTCACCGACCGATTATTGGTCAAATAAATAGTCACCAATATTCCGCGTTCTGGAGCAGTGTAGCGTAACATTGTTTATTAACGTGTATTTCGCATGTGTTTACTACACAAATGTCAAAACAGAACTGACATTAGGGGCCAATCGCAAAATTTATAGCATTTTCTGATAGGAGGATTACTTTTGCGCCACCTTGTATAATCATATCTCGAACTTAGTTGTTAATATTGTGCGGTATATGGCGTCATACATAATTCTATATTATATCATTTAATGTCAAATATAGTTATATCTTGAGTTGTATTTGACATATGGCACCATATATAAGCATATCTTATATGCCACAAAAACATATTTTTTATAACATATTATGTATTAGCTTGTATGTTACCATACATTATTACATATTATATTTTATATATATATTTTTTTCCTTTATTTATTCCACATAGGACATCTACATGATTATTCCAACTTATTTTATTATTAAATCTCGTTTTTATTTCGTCAAAAGTTGTGTTTATTGTATTGAGGTTCCTGGTTGATTAATCTTCGCCAAGAGATGTTCGGGCGACCCGAGCGTCGGCTATCTTGAGGGTTACATTAGAATGTATTATTGTATATGACAATTGATCTATAATATCTTATTATGTACACAGAAAAAATTATCAACCCAAAATATCTAATTAAAGATTTGATTTGAATTTAATTTGTTTCTAAACAAATATTTAATTTAATCAATAAATATTTTTATTGACTTTTAAATATACAAATACATATTTTATTTTAGACGCAATTATCATATTATTTTTTCATACACTGTATGCATAAGTAGAAAATTTTCAGTATAAAATACCAAATACATTTGAAGTTAACAAACAAAACAGGCACACACACAAACAGACTCAGCATTGAAAAAAACACACATTCCAACGTATAGATCACACACTTTTTGTGTGAGTGTCATATTTTTTTTGTGGAAGTTATTTATAACTTTTTTTTCCTTCTTAATTTTAAAAAAAGGTTTAATTGATAGTATCATTGCCGTGATAGGTGCAAAATCAATTAAAATATTAATTGATTCAATAAATTTTTTAATTGAAACCCGTTTTTAGTTTTTTCTGTGTATAGCATATATGCTTAATATATGATTTTCTAAAGGTCAATACATAATAATACATCGTTATATAAGTAACCACATAAGATATATGTAATACTATATGGATATGTATTACATCATATCTAATCACAAATTATAATATATTTTAAGATGAAAAAGCATAGGACTATACACAATTTTCTTTACTCGGGGTCAAAAATATTTTTTTTTTTTTTGCAACTCCTACTATGAACAAATGCAGCTGAACAAAAAACTTTATTTTTTATTTTTGACGACCAATGGGATATATATGTCCGTTATTGTATCAGTGTCCTGCAGGAAATGGAATGAATCAATTTCAAATATCTCAGTGTTTCTTGAAACTTAAAGGATTGGACCATGTCCAACCGAAAGTTTGATCCCCTATGTTCAATATTAACATTTTTTAAACTTTGGGATCAATATGGCCTCAAACTTTGGGTTTGAGGCCATATTGGTCGAAGATGTTGGTATGATCTGAAGACTACAGCTATTCGTTGTCGATGCACATTACACAAAAATGGGACATAAAGGGTCCGCCAAATAACTTTTTTTTTTTTGAAAATGCTATAAAAAAAAACTACTGAATATTTTCTCAAATTTCTTTTTTTATTTGAAAGTACAATCCTTCCGGTTAATAATGGAAAATAATTTCATTCAAATGGCTGCCTCGGCTGGCCATGCAGTAGCCTACACCATCGGTTCAATTTTTAAGCACTTTATCGATTGTGTGCAGCTGTATTTCCTCCTCTTCAATTTTTGTGAACAAAAATTCGTTCAACATGGCCCGATAACGATCGCCATTGACTCTAACGGCCACTCCTTGCTCATTTTCGAAAAAAAAATGGCCCAATTATACCTCTGGACCAAAATCCGCACCAAACAGTGACTCGTTTTGGGTGTATCGGCACACATTCTGCAACATTGCCATGATTTTCAACCATATTCGTTTAGCGGAAGGATAAAACTAATTATCTGTCAAATCAGACATGAGCTAAGTGTTACCATTCACGAAATAAGCACTAGTTGAAAAAAAAACGTTAGACGGCGGACCCTTTATATCAACTGTTCGAAGTCAAACGGCTAAGAGCCCAATTCAAATTTAACGTAAAGTTATATTTTAATTTTATAAAATCTTTATGTCAAACTAAAGTTTTTTGACTTAGATATTTTAAATTTTGATGTCCATTTAAAATAATTTCAATATATATTTTCAATCAAAATTTTCGAGTTAATATTTAAATTTTGAGAAGAATGTTATGAATTTTAAAACAAAAACGTCACTTTTTCGCAACTTAAAATAAATAAATATTTTTTGACATGGGGCAATACATTGTTCTGTTTAATTCCATATATTAATTTTATTCTGCATATCCAATTTTATAAATGGCCCGCCTAATAACGTATGATATATCATATTGTAAGATACACTTAAATATGCCATTTTACAAAAAATTACAGTGGTAAGTAAAATTGTAAATTTTACAAAACTGGATCACATTCTATTAGATTATATAATTTTAAAACATTTGGTAGGCATTTAGGATCAATGGTCGGTACTCTTGCTTTAGTTAAAGTTTTGTATTTTTGATTGGTGTATTGATAAATAGAAACTTTATTTCAGCGAAAAAAAAAAAAATTACAATTTTTAAATATAATCTATGCAAAACCTAAGCGATCGGAACATGAGTTTGCGAAATACACAAAGTCGGAAAACTATAACTATGCTTACATTTGTTGGGGTGTGTGAACAATGTGAAACTTTTTTATATGTAAAAACGGTACTCAAATGGAGAGATTTTACAAAAATAGAATAAAATAAAGAACTAGAGCCATTAAAGTAAATTTTAGATTCTTTAGGGTGGGAGAAGCCGCTAAACTGCCTATCACATAGAAAAAAACGCCGAAGGTGTCAGTGAAGCCGGCAAACTGCCTAAATTTGATAAGACAATAATTATCTTTACTTTTACCTAAAAAAATCTTTAACCATTAGTGGTCTGGGACAGATTCAAGATTGCAAAGCCTTTTAATTGATATATAAATAAATCTCCACTTAATAAAGTTAATTATTTTATATAGCTTGATCCAAATACGTTTAATTTTTACAGCTTTGACCAAAAAATACCCACTAAGAAATTTACAGAATAACACTTCATTACTTTTATTCAACAAATCTTTAACGCTCAGGGACTGGGGGACAAAAAAGACCCATGAAACTTAATTTAAATTATGATCACCAGAAAATAAGATTTTGCTTATAAATGGATCAAAAACATTTTTACTTCATCAAAACTAATACTTTGTATAACTTTTCACCCAAGGCCACTAAGTGTTAAATATTTTTTTTATATAAAAGTAAAGATAATTATTGTCCAATCAAATTAAAGTGTTATTTTTTAGAAAATTTTACAAACTTTAATCAAAACATAAAAATTTTATTCTATAATGTTTTAATTTTTGTATTAAAAATACAAAAATCGTTTTTTTCGGACTTTCCATATTTTTTTATATTAGTTAGAATATTGTTCTACCACAAGTCCAAAAATCTAATATGATATTATCATATTCTATATTATTTGTTGCTTTGCAAAAAGTTTGATCATTTTCATAATATACAATACAATTGTTTCATTAGCATCACCCAAGTCTTCAGTTGTCTGCACTAGAAAAAGATAATTGGCTTAACTCAAACCGAGACGTTACATACAATAGACAAAATAAACTCTATGAGAATCTTTGTGTCTGCCTTAATGTATAAACTGCCTGATCTGGTAGCCCTAATTATAAAATCAAACAATAACAATTTTACATGTGGATATACTTTGTATGTGTGTTTGTTGTATTACAATTTGTAAAAACAACATATATCCCAACAAACTGTGGTTGTTGAGAAGAGCCGTGGTGTGCTAATTATTCAAAAATGTTTTAATTTTTGTATTAAAAATATAAAAATCGTTTTTTCAGACTTTCTATATTTTCATATATTTGGTTAGAATATTGTTCTACCTCAAGTCCAAAAATCTAATATGATATTGTCATATTAGATTGTATTTGTTGTTTTTCAAAAAGTTTGGTAATTTTCATGATAGACAATACAATTGTTTCATTGGCATCAACCAAATCTTCACTTGTCTGCACTAGAAAAATATAATTGTCTTAACTCAAACCGAGAGATTACATACAACAGACAAAATAAACTCTATGAGAATCTTTGTGTCTGCCTTAGTGTATAAACTGCCTGATCTGGTAAACCTAATAAAATCTAATATGACAATAACATATTAGATTTTTGAACTTGAGGTAGAACAATACTCTAACTAAATATATGAAAGTTTTGTTAAATTTTTGACAAAATAAGCAATTTTCATAAAATTTCCTAGAGAGGAGTCACTCTAAACACAAACTCGAATTATCATTTTTTCAATTTATTTTCTTTTCTTTAATAACAACTATTATATTATAAAAATAGCAATCGATACCTACAAATTGGGCATTTAAAAAAGTCTGTAAAATTAAGATAAAAAAATAAATTTTTGCATTTTTATCAAATTCGTGGGTCATTTTGGATTAAAGTGGGTTAATGATATCCGATGATGTTAGAATTGTACAACTGAATAGTTTTGAGCACACTAAATTAGCAAATGGAATAAAAAAAAATTTTTTGGAACTTCGAATTTTGGGAATTTTAAACAATAATACACTTTTTTTCCAAAATTTGTCATTTTCGGCCGACCTGCGGCACAAAAAAATCGATTTCTTCTATTTGGCACCATTTGTAATATAATGACAAATATATTTTTTAAATGACTTAATAGTATTTATACTTACAAGGAAACTATCACGATGTTTTCGATTCGATCTTAATGAAATTCTTATATGTAAAACGAATTACAAAACAATGGACCTGTTTTTATCAGTCTTATCCTCATGTTTAAAGGTTAAACATGTGCCTCTTATATCCTCTGTTAAATTAACAGAAGAATCCGTAATTTTGAATAAAAGTTAACTATTTTTAGGTCAGCAGTTCGCTTAGCTAATTTTAGAAAAACATGTTTGAAATTTGATATAATTTTTATTAAAAAATAAAAATTATGTTTTTTTTTGACCTTTAATTGTGCAATGAAAATGAAAATTAGTCAAGTTCGAGGCCATTCTCTACATTTCTTTATTAGGATATTGTCCTAACAAATAATCTATAGAGTTTTTGTTTTCAAATTTATTCTTTGACCCTTGACATGTTTGTACACGCAGAGAAAAATTTAGCTATTAGCCAACTGAAATTCGGTTAATACGAATTATTACGAATTTCAGTCGGTTGGTACAACTTAACGTTAGTTTTCGCAACAAAATTCGGTTAATTCAACTTAATTTTAGTTGCAACATCCAACATATTCAGAAATATAATGTAAATATCATTGCCCTAACTAAATTTATAATTTGTTACCAATAAAATACGCCTTTCAATTCGGTTGGTACTTTATTTCTCTGTGTGTAATTAGTAGAAAAGTAGAAGAAAAAATTAGTAACGTTACTAGAATTTAATAAAATTTTAGTAAACCCTAAATAGGAATGAATTTTTCTAAAATCAGCAAATTTTTGTAATAAATAATTATGGCTATTAGTTTTTCAAATTAAGTTTTTTTTTTGTTTTTAAATATCCTTTGACTTTTGAATTATAAAAATGTTCAACTTTATAAAAGTTTACTCTCAATTATGTGAGTAACAATAGTAACAATTTTTGTTAATTTAGCATCTGAGTTTTAAAAATATAGTTAGTAAAATATTTTAGTAAAATTAGCAAGGAAAAGTAGTAAAAAATTGTGTAATATGTAAATAGAGAATAGGAAAACATTATATAATAGGAAACATTAATAAAAATTATATCAAACTTGTGAATAGGAAAAAATTTTACTAAAATTTAGTACAAAAACTGAAAATACGGAAGTAAAACATTTTACTAATTTCTCTACAAACCTTATTATTTGAGTGTACTAAAAATTAGAACAAAACCTGTAAAATGGTATATAAAACGTTTACTTAATTGTCTACTAACTTTTTGATTTAAGTGTATCATAAGGATCAGGGGGAACCCCTTGTGTTACCTTCTTTGTTAGTAATGTGATAATATTGTAAATGAAATTAATTAAGCTTGTAATATACATGTGCGTGTGTGGGTTGTGCAGGTGAGTTGTAAGTGTGCTGTCACTTTTGCATATCCTTTATTGTAAGGATGTTACACAATGTACGGTAAAATATTTAAGTATGAGATTGTAATGTTGGTTAAAGCCTTCATGCATGGAATGCTGGTGTGAGAGTAAATTTATTATTATGTGTTTTATAAATCTTATTAAATCTGTTTATGTCAAAGTGTTTGTCACATATCACATACAGGTATTTTATTGTACATAACTGAAAAGGACAATAAGAACCTTAAATACGTACACAAGTTATACGAATACGAATATTTACAATTTTCAAAGGTGCTGAAAACGGGAATACTATTGCAGGATTATCGGTTTTGTCATCACTGGGAAAGAATTTGTTGACAACATTTTGTAGAAAGATGTAATAGTGTCACAATAAGCTTTTTCTAAAGTTTTTGTACATTTATTGCGCCCTCTAGCTGTGGCATTCGCAGTTTAAAATCAAATTTTGACGCTTCGTATATAGTTAACAGGTTAATATTTTTTCAAATAATTATCAAACTGTTTTCCATAATTTGATCAACCGGATTTTCACAATTTTTGAGAATTTTTTTTTTCAAAATATGGGTATTTTTAGTTATTTTTTTCAAAATTATAATATTCCAACACTGGTGAATCAATTTTTTAAATTTTTTGTAATTTTTCACACTAAAAAAGAAAATGTACTAATTTTCTGTATATTAAAGTTTTTACAATTTCGAAAAGTTCTTTAAAAAAACAAAAAAAAAGTACATCCTGTACAAAAATATTTGACATTCCAAAGATTTTTCCATATGTCCTTAACCTAATCAGTATATAATCATTATAACACCGGTCTTCTTTCTATAAATTAAAAAAACTTCAAAAAAGTGCCATTAAAAATGTCAACATTTTTATATTTTGATTAATTAAATTGCAAACAATAGTTTTTAATTTTTTGTTCTTTATTTGTATAATAAGACCTCACCGTAACATCTTATAAGTAGGTGTTACGGAAACGCATCGGTTGTACAAAATGGGTTAACCAAATACTTTTCAGAATCAAAGAATTTGCAACAAAATGGCATCGATTTGACTATGTTTTTGCAGAATTTGTTATAAATGCATATTTTGGATTTTTTTTTTGCATATTTTCAATGTAATTGCATATTTTGTAAAAATTATAATTAATGCTATAAACACATAGACCACAGCAGACTGCAGAGCTACACGACTGCAAATGCCGTTGACTGCAATCGTCGCCGTGTGGTCAGCTACTTATTATTTTGGAAACGACAGCAGCATAGTAAACAGCTGATCACGATTCAATTTAAAAATATCAAGAGCTGTTTTTTATACAAATCAGGGATGTTAAAGTTGGTACAATTGTACTTTTTTTTGGTACATTTTGACCTTCTAAAGTACCGTGGTACTACCGCGACTCATTTGGTACAATTTAAAAATTTTTAATTTTTCCCCTTTTTGAATTTTTAGTATAGCAAACAAATTGTTATTGTGTCCTTTTTCATTGCATTTATTCGATTTATGTAATGAGCTCTTAAAATATATGCGACTATATCCGCCAGATTTTACGATTTATCATCATTTTAAGGATTTTGAAGAATATAGTTGGCAATTTTTTTTTTTTTAATATCGATTAAAAATTTACGATTTTTTACAAAATTTATCTGGCAGCTCTTACATATATTGACACTTCTTGCAGCCAACTTCACTTTTATTTTGAATTTATTAAAATTCTGAAGAAGTGAAAATTGATATATAGATATGGCATCACTTATAACATATGGGAAAACAGTGGACATTAGAGTGAGGTGAGTTTCTAAAAATAGAACTGTTGTGTTGTTGGAGTTGTACTTCTGAGATTATGTATGCAAGAACAAAAACACCGTGTATTGAATAAAACTAGTTTTAATCACAACAAAACTCGACCTAACAATAGCTCAGAGGGCTAAAGCGCTCTGTCTAACGTGTAGTGCGAGTGCATGTGGCATTAGAAATCAGTTTATCTATACCACGGTCAATGATTGCACAGAAAAATTTCATATAGACGCAATCGAACAAATAAAAACATAACAAATATTACATTATTCAAAAATTCAAAAAACAGGGTCACTGACGAACGTTCAATACCAGAAACTGCGCAGTCTGATTCAGAAAAAATTGAATATTTGCAATGTAGTTATGATTTTTAGAAAATACACTCATTCTTCTCTACCACGCCTTTCACAATTAAATAAAATAAAATTGCATATTAATTATAGTATTAACTGCAATTGTCTGAAAAAGACGTTAAAATTCAAACTCAAACGAAAATTAAATTATTGTTAAAGAAATGAAAGAAAATTCCAAACAATCTTATATATGTTTAATTTAGAACGAGCTCTCAACCTCCGTATATTTACAAAAATAAAGCAAATCAAACATATTAGCTAGGTTAATACTAGTATTTCGATCTGGTTAAATATCTCATCAGAACCCAATGGTTTAGAAAAGTTAGAGCCTCCATAATAGGCAGAACTTTAACAAAAAACCGATTAATCATTAATTTTGCTCCATTCTTGTCTTCTTAGTAAAAATATTACTTGAGCCAGAGTAAAAACTAAAATTTTTTTAACTAAAGTCGTTAAAAAATTAAAACGTTTGTAGTTTTTGGTCGGTAGTAGCTAATTTTCAAAATGAACTGAATGTCAATATGTTTCCAGACATTTCTAGTCGTTGCTGGAATTTTATCCATTCCACACTGGTCTGCAAATGTGGAAAGAGTTTTTTTCTTTTCAAAATATAATAAAAACTAAGGAAAGAAACAGACTACATTAGCCAACATTATCAAGTCTCATACAGACTAAGGATTGGTTAAGAGCGACAAATTTATGCTGCTATGATGTAGAAATTCCAAATAGTTTCTTAACTAAACAAATAATTCCATGATTTGGTCTCATATATTCATAAGACTTTTTTATGCCTTATTTTATTCATACATATAATGTATGTTATTGGAAGGTTTTGTTTTTTTTTTCTGTACAAGAGAATTTTTCTGTATTTTTTTTGTTGTTTTAATAAATTTAAAATAAATGGTACCGTCAACGTCCAAAAGTACAATTTTTTTTGGATGTTGGTACAAAATTGAAAACTCCATTTAACATCCCTGATACAAATGCATTTTTGTTTCAGTAGTGCCAATTACATCTTTTTTTTCTTTATTAAAATAGAACAACATGCTTGGTTGTAGACACGTATATAAAGTTCACTTAAAAATACAATTACTTATTTATAATACATTATTATAACATGAAAATAAATTTATATAACCCCTCTTGAATATTAATGCAATTATACCATTTGATGTTGCGACGTTTTTTTGTGTTTAACAAATAAAATATTTTTAAGCACTAATTTGTTACATATTTTGTTTTATTGACAACACTATTTTTGTTTTGCAGCCAACAAAAATAGAAATTAACCTAAGTTGACTACAGCGGCAAAAGTAGTCGGGTAGCCGTGTAGTTGTGTTGGTGCCAAAATAATCATTTTCATATAAACGTGTGTATTTTATTTTTGACAGGCTGTAGTCGTGTAGCTGCAGTCGTCTATGTGTTTATAGCATAAGTTTTAATTAAAAATAATCAAAAGAAAATATTCGTAACCCTAAATATAGCATATAGTTGTCATTTGTTAGACATTTATATTAGATTTAATTTTTAAACCACAAACTGGAGTAAAAATCGTGCATATTTTTTGATTTTTAGTACATATGATTTTGTTTTTTGTGCATACTTCGATTTAAATGCACATTTTAAGCGCATATTTTGGATTCTATAGTATATATTTTAAGAGCCTATTTTCCTTTTTTAGTTGCATGGTATTCCTTGCCATAGTCCTCACATTAAAGGATATTCCATTTTTAAAATATAATATCGGAATAAGGTCGGAATTTTTGATTTAAAATGTCATTTTAAAGATACCCGAGTAAAAAATTTATATATGTTTATTTTTCTTAAAATATATTACAATAAATGATTATATATGGTGTCATTCATGGCCACATCTTATTATATGTTTTTTATGTGGAAACATATATACCGTTTCTACACTGGGATCGGGTAGTTTAGATTACAGTTACAGCTCAAATCTGTTCATACAGCTTTATTTACTTTTATAAAATCAGATATTATTCACATATGTTATGCATGATGAAATATGCTAGATCTATTGTCATATATAATAATAAATTCTGATATATAACACAATATGTAATCATATATGGTGACATATAAGCTATATAATTTAAGATATTATAATATATACTGTTTTTCAAAAAAATATTATTGTGTGTGATATAAGATATGCTTATATATGGTACCATATGTATAATGTTATTCAAAATATAATTATATATGACATTACATGAAATAAGATATAATTATGTAAGAATCCACAAGATTAAGAATTTAGTTTGAAATATGATTATATATGGTCCAACATCATTAATATTTTTTATGCATATAAGACATAATTATATATTGTTATATATAACACCATACATAATTATATATGCTCAGATGTCTAAATTATTTTTCTTTAATTTTTTTTCAAGTTTTATTTAAAATAATATATGTCGTGGGATTCAAGTAAATCTAATTTAATTTAAAAGTAATAAAAAAACATATAATTTTGAATCATGGTTTAATTAAATCGTAAACCATAACATATTTTTGGTTGCCCTATATTTTTGGTAAAATTTAAATTGAATATTAGGTATCGACCACAAATGGCATGAGATTTTCAAAAGTCTCTAAACAGCAGATTTAATGTTGTTTTGTATAATAAAAATTTGAATTTGAAAATTCTCATAATTTATATTTCTACGCGTATATTAAAAATACTTTTGTTTTTTTCTATAAAATTTAATAAATGATTAAATACGATTTCCAATTTTTTCTTAATTTATTCAATAATGTCGATCTTTCTGTAATACCGAATAAAATACCGTTAGCGGTAATAAAACCGAAATAAACAATAACTCGTTACTAAACGCGGCACTCTATTCGGCTGCAAACCCATTAAAGTACCAATGGTATACTTTGCGAACATTATCAAAAATTATCTCCCCCCAAAGCATTGGATGGATCCACCACTGCACAGTGGGATAAATCACAAAATTTGTGGAAATAATTCGGCCATTTGTTAACTTGTGGTCCGATTGCAATGAAATTTGGAACATGCATAAAAGACATAAAATGGCCATTTTATCGCCCTTTGGGGGCGATAAAATGGCTGCCCAAAGTTGGGTACTTTTTTCATATAAAATTTTGAGTGTTTGCCATTTTTTTGTTTCTCATCCGATTTTCAAAAAATTAACATATTAGTAATCTTCTTGTAAAGATGAACAAAAAACATGCTTTAATGTGTGGGTTACCTCCAATAGTTTCCGAGATATTCCGAGATATTCCGATTTGAAAATGTGAAATTCCAAATTTTGTCCGACTCAGGTCCAAAGTTTTCCTAATATCGGGAGAAAATTGGGACCAATTTTCGTTTTAAAATAACGGTCATTTAGCCAATAAAATTCTTGATTGAATAAAAAAAAATTAGTTCAATATCTTGTTTCAGTCAACAATTACATTAGTTTAAAGTAGAAATTAAAAAAAAAGTAAATTTTGGCGATATTTTCCCCAAAAAGCACCAAACTTTTTATCGCTCCAGACAAATATTTTTCTTCTGAACATATAAAGTATGTATACTTTTCTGGAAGGTCTTTTTATATAAATGCGAGCTGTGGTAAAAAAAATTTTGATTTGTAAATACTTTTCCCCCCATCCGCTTCCAAAGTTGCCATATTTTTGAGGTAAACGGAAAATTTTCACTATTCAATAAAATATTTATTAATAGACATAATCGAATGATTTTTTGGATTTAACTAGACTTTAAGGTCAAAAAATCGGAACAAATGTCATAATTTATGATTTTTTGAAAACAATCCCACAATTCCTAAAAATAAAAAAAAAATTTCCAAAAATGGGATTTTTTTCGTTTTTTGCTGCCATGTCGTCATTTAAAGCGGGGATTGAAAATGACTTACACACTACATTAGGTATCTCTTGGAGTATCTAAAACCGGTTTCCACTACCCAATTGGATTCGTGCACAAATTTTAACTGTGAGTTAAAGTTGATATTTACCTCAAAAATGTGGCAACTTTGGAAGCGGATGGGGGGAAAAGTATTTACAAATCAAAATTTTGTTTACCACAACTCGCATTTATATAAAAAGACCTTCCAGAAAAGTATACATACTTTATATGCTCAGAAGAAAAATATTTGTCTGGAGCGATAAGAAGTTTGGTGCTTTTTGGGGAAAATATCGCCAAAATTTACTTTTTTTTAATTTCTACTTTAAACTAATGTAATTTTTGACTGAAACAAGATATTGAACTAATTTTTTTTTATTCAATCATGAATTTTATTGGCTAAGTAACCGTTATTTTAAAACGAAAATTGGTCCCAATTTTCTCCCGATATTCGGAAAACTTTGGACCTGAGTCGGACAAAATTTGGAATTTCACATTTTCAAATCGGAATATCTCGGAAACTATTGGAGGTAACCCACACATTAAAGCATGTTTTTTGTTCATCTTTACAAGAAGATTACTAATATGTTAATTTTTTGAAAATCGGATGAGAAACAAAAAAATGGCAAACACTCAAAATTTTTTATGAAAAAAGTACCCAACTTTGGGCAGCCATGTTGCCGCCCCCAAAGGGTCTGGAAGGTTCAAAATCAAACCTTAAACTCCATTTTATGTCTTTTATGCATGTTCCAAATTTCATTGCAATCGGACCACAAGTTAACAAATGGCCGAATTATTTCCACAAATTTTGTGATTTCTCCCACTGTGCACTGTACTTACTATATAATCACTTATATGGAATAGATTTTCTACACCTCAGTGTACTTTTAGTTGAAAAACTAAAAATAGATTTAAAAAAAACCCTGTGTAGAAAAGCATTACCATATAAGTGGTTATATAAGTACATATTTGGTAATGGCAAGTACTTACAATTGTCATTACAAATCTCATTACTTTTATATGTGGATGTAGAGAAAAATAATAACATATCATTACTAAACACCCTACGAAAAATGAAAAAATTTGTGGTTACCTATATGCTTACTAGTATGGACAAAAATAATGAGTCTAAAAATAATTTTCAAATATTTTTTATTGAATGCTTAAAAATATATATACACATACGGGATTCGAACCTGGGCTCCAGGTTGTCAGTCAAACGCTCTACCATCTGAGCTATCTCGGTATGTTATACTTGACAGATAAAAACATATATGTCTTGCTTGTACAAAATGTCATTACTCTCCAGCATACAAAAAATCAAAAATAAGTAGTTATATATGTACTTATTAGAGTTAAAAAAATAATGAGTCTAAAATTAGATTTTCATTACTTCATATTTAAGACAATGATAAAAATAAGTACTTGTTTTTAACACATTATTTTTTGTATTAAAATAATTATTATTAGTAAGTCCTTATTATTTGTGTTAAAGTAATGCAGAGAGTAAGCTGTGTGGTATGATTACTGGTAGTGTGAAAAGTAGTGACATGTCATTACCGTTTCTACACTGGGACTGGGTACTTTCGATTACAGCTTAAATCTGTTCATGCAGCTTTGCCGATTTTTCTCATCAAATAAATTTTGTCTTCGTAAATTTGATTCTTACGTTATAATACAATAGGATTATTTGTTTTTCCTAATAGTACTTGTATGCTAATTGTTATGTATGATGGGTAGTTAATCAGTACAAGTACCTACAGATAATGATTAAGATTTTCCAAATATTTCGTAATATAAGGGTATCATTAATAGAATTAATGTGTTCTTCTTGCATGAATTTTACTTATTGATAAAAATAATTAGAAATAATTGTTTACCAAATAACAAATAATTTTTCACAGTAAAGGAATTATTGAAATAAGTTTCTCTTATATGAATATTAACACAGGTTAGTCTTGAATTACGCAAATTCGAAATAACGTCGAAGTTTTAAAATTTTAATTAATGCTACATTGCTAGATTTGTCAAAACCAGTTTCCGAATTATTCGATAAACTGGTTTTTAAAAACCGGGTTTTGAAAAAGGGTGGGTTTTGAGTTATTCGAGAAACCGGGATTTTCGTATAGTTCGGCATTTTCGAATATTGAAGAAATAAATGTTTCGTTGGAATAATTTTAAATGGTTCTCTCAATTTTAAATGTTAGTAAGTATAAGAAAAAGACAAATTAGCGTTATTGCTTTTTTGCCTTTTTGATGCTTTCTTCACCCATATGTTCTTTTTTTGTATTTGCCGATTTTAAGTTTAAACAAAAGTTTTAAGAAATTTTTATATTGTAGATAAAGCAAAACCGTTTCTCTAAAGTTAAAATTATTTTAACAAGTATACAAATTTTGATAGTAAGGCTGATTGAATTTACCTATTTTTTGCCTAATCTGATTATTCTTGTGAAGGCTATAAAACCAGCCACCAGTTTTGATTAAAGGAATAAATCCTTCGATTTTTTTTTTATACTAGCATGTCCCTTAAAAACGATTTATCGAATATCGTTTATTAAACCCCCCGGTATTATTGATGTTGAAACATCTACTATTTGATTTGGTGCATCGCGTTCAATATAAAAAATAATTTCTTTTTTCTACACTCAAAAAAATATGTTAGTAGAAAAGTTAGTAAAACGTCTTGTAAATCAGGTATACTATTTTTTAGCAAAATTTTTTGCTAAAATCGTGTTTTCAGCTAAAATTTTTGTTATACTTATTCAGCACTTAACTGTTTTATACTAATGCTTTACTAATATACTAATGTTTTACTAATTAATTTTGCTAAAAAAGATTGAAAGATATACGCAGAATGAAGTAGATGTCGCGGCATGTCAAGATGTAGTAGAGAAGAGGAAAATGAATTGAAAGACAAAGACACACAGACAGAGTAAATTGAAAGACAAAGACACACATCTTAGGTAGATTTTTTTATGGTTCCTTTTTCTTATTGCAAAAAGGGTTGTTTTTTTCGTTTCGTTTGTTTTTGTTTATTTTTTCATTTCGTTTCTATAATTATCTTCGGCAGTTGCGATAGCATCATTTAAACGATAGCATCATTTAGACAACCATTGATGTAAGTAATTGAAAGACAATTTTTGTTATGTTATATATATTTATTTCTATATATTTTCAGATATTAAATAAATTCATGTCGTCAATGTGGAAAATGAAAATTTTTATATTTCGTTATTATAGTTAATTATTTTTAAAAGATGTTTTATGATTTTCAGCAAATAAATTAACTAAATTACAATTTTTCTACAAATGTTTTGCGTTTTTTTCAGTCTACTAAAATTCAGCAAAAAATTTATTAATTTTTAGCAAGGCTTTTGTATTTCTAATCTACTAAGTGTTAGCAAAACTTTTGCTGAATCTACAAATTTTGTTGCTAAAAATCAGCTCGCTGATTTTCAGCAAAAGATTTTGCTGACATTAGCAACTTTTTTGCAAGCATCCTCCTGACTAAAATTTTGCTGACTCATCAAAATTTTTTGCTAACTTTACAAACTTTTTTTTTTGAGTGTATAGCTAAATCTAGATAATTACTTTCACTATTGCTTCTTTTTTGTATAAACTATTTATTAGCATTCTTTGCATTCTTATGAATGTTAATAGTTACGACATTTATAATCCTTAAATCACCTGGGGACTCCGGGCAAGCCCGGTCTTTAGCCCGCTTGTTTATTATAAAATAGCAGTCGACATCTCGAAATTAAAAATGAATTTAAAAAAACACATTTTTGCATTTTTATCAAAGTCGTGGGTCATTTTTGATTGCTGGCTAAAATGGGTTGATGATATCCGATGGAGTCAGAATTAAATAAGTGAATAATGTTGAGTATATTAAAGAAATAAATTAAAGAAAAAATTTTTTTTCCAATAGTTAAAATTTTATAATTTTTAATAAAAAATATCAAAATTCAAAATATCAACAATGTGTCCTTTTTGGCCAACATTCGCCAACATAACGTCTATTTCTTTCATTTGGAACCTCCTCACATGGTAATGAAACCTCCTCACATGGTAATGAAAAATCTTGTTTTAAGGGACTCTCTATTACACTCACAATATTTTTTCCGTAAAGACTACGCATTAAATTAACTGAAAATTAGTTAAAAACAGGACTACTTACTTTTCGTTTAAAACAATTGTATTTTTTAGTTTATTTTCAACTGTTGGAAAATTAATTGACAAAATCGTTAAAAACAATAGATTGTTTTCGTTTATTTCAATACTCAACAACTTTTTTTTAAACAAAAAAATTTTAACTGAATATTTTGACTACTACCGAAAGTCCGTGTTTTTTTTTTTTTTTTTGTTTATATTGTTTATTGAATAACTGACAGAAAGTTAACAAATATATTTCTTTGGTAATTTAACTGTATATTCCATTGAAACAACTTTACCGATTAAACTTTTTAATATATGTTGCTTTTTTATGGAAAAGTTCTTGTGAATGTATATACCATCTCTTTTTCCTCATATCAATTTCATTTAACTTTATTAATTGTTAATTATTTTATAAGATTAATACTTTTAAGTACCATCTTCATTCAGTTGATTAACAAAACTTTGTTATGTTATAAATTCAATCTTATCAATGTCACTTGACAATTTGTTAAGTAGTATTTTTTTTCAGTAATTTTTGTGTGTGTCCTTTGCAATCTTATTTAACGTTTTTCATTTTGTTTTTCATTTTAGGCTAAAACACGCAGACAGAGTATTTCTTTTAAATAATAAAGGTGAGTTTAGTAACTTAATATATCTCTTATTATTACTGAGCAAAATGTTTTAGCTTTTTATAACTTAACCCGACAGTCAAATGGCTTGTCAAAGTATAAATATTTAATTTAATATTATAAACTTCATGTTGAGAATGTTTGGTATACAAATAAAAATTACCTTTAGTTGTCTTAACATATGGGTAATTCCATGTTTGTTAAATGATAACTACGCCCAGAAAACAGATTTGTAGTGACTAACCAAATTTTGTGATCACCAACAACAGTAACTGAATTTTAAATACAGTTTCGTTAATCAATAACTTTGAGAAGTTATAGAAAATATTGGTGATTCCAAATGCAACTCATTTTTGTTCTACTTATCAAGATTTCTAAATGCATTTAAAAATCTGTAGTAGTTAAAAATAATATTGTTTAATTTTAAATGACATTTTGACAAAAATATTAGTGATTCCAAAATAAAGTTCTTTTATTCTTTTAAACAATATCAATAAAAACTTTTGTGGCAATTAAGAGTTTAATTACAAATTTAAAGGAATTTAAATTAATATATTGATTGACCTTTTTGCCCAAATATTTTAAAAATTTTCGATGAAATCCTTGACGATTCTTTTTTTAATTTTTTAATTGGATTAATCTTTTACCTCTTTTACTACCCTTGTACAAGGATACAAGGTTACAATTTTGCAAAATGTTTAACAATCACCACGTGATGGGTAATACTACACTAAACAAAAAATAAGTTTGCAAAAAAATTGCTAATGTCAGCACAATATTTATCTGCAAATCAGCGAGCTGATTTTTAGCAACAAAATTAGTAGATTTAGCAAAAGTTTAACTTAGTTGATTAAAAATTAAAAAATTCTTGCTAAAAGTTAAAACAATTTTTGATGAATATTAGTAGACTGAAAAATTATATCCTTAGTTAATGTATTTGCTAAAAATCCTAAAAATTTGTTTGTGATTATTTTAAAAATAATTTACAATACGTTACAAAATAAAAAAATGTTCATACTCTAATATTATTTCTGAAAATATATAGAAATAGTAATATATTAAATAAACAAAATTATCTTTCAACTACTAACATCAATGGTTGTCTTTTAGAGGAAGACAAATAATTTAGATAATTCTAGAAACGAAAAAATAACAATATATAACCCTTTTATGCAATAAGAAAAATGACACATAAAAAATGACCTAAGATGTGTGTCCTTGTCTATCGCTTTAGTCTGTCTATCCGAACGTATATTTGTTTGCAATTTCAAATAGCCAATTTGACCAAACTACATCAATAATCATTTTAAACATCTAAACAAATACATATTTTATCTTTATGAAATTTAAATACATTATTATGTCTTTAATTTAATTAATACACACTCACTTTCACAAGCCGGTGACAACACAAAATTTAAGTTATTTTAATAAACACTGTTGTTGTATACAGTGGAACTCGATTATAATGATCACCGGTTACAACGAACTGTTTTTATTACCAACGATTTTTCTGGTCCCAACGCATTCACTAACATATTTCATACAAAATAATACGGTTATAACGAACATCGTATACAGCAAACTTTTTATACAACAAACTAATTTTGTGGACCCTTTTACGAATTTTTACTTTTACGGTTTTTACGCTTACAACGCACACATTGCCCAAATTCTTAACTGACATCACACAAATCCTTAACTGTCGGCAAAAGAAAACCGTAATTAGCTTAACTTAAACCGAAACAAAATCAATCAATATAAGAATTTGTCGGCCTTAGTGTATAAACTGGCTGATTTGGTTCACCTTATTATGAAATCAAAAATAAATGAAAAGCAAAGAATTTTTACATATCAATATACTTTGTATATCATTATATGTAGTATGTGTGTTTGTTCTATTACAATTTGTAAAACAAAATATGTTGGAACAACACTTTGAATAAAACGACTTGTTAGTTTGTAAGGAAAATAAAAACTAGGAATCTTTGGGTTTTTACTTTAGTATCAGAATGTTGAAAGAAAATGAAAAATATAAATTTTCAGTTAGTTCAATTTTTGCTTTGAAACTATATGTAATAAAATAAAATTCGAATTGTCTTTTATATAATTAAAATATAATTTTTATTTACAATCACATCAAAATATATCAAAACAAACAGTGTATGTATGACACATTAGCATATGTTTTTTCAGACTTTCTATATATTCATACAGTAGATATCGGATATAAGAAACTCAAAAAAAGCCAGAGATTTCGTTCTTATATGTGATTTTTTCTTATATCGAAATATCGTATATAAGAAAGTTGTTTCTTATACGAATATATTCTCTAAAATTAAAATGTTTAAAGAAAAGTAAAAAAAAGTTTTAAAGAAAAACACTTTATTAAACAAAACAATTCAGTATATAAAAAAACAAAATAACTAAAATAAAATCAGTTCACAGTTTGACAACAATCTTAAATACTTTCTTATTTGAAACCATTTCAGATACGTTTGTCAGCTTTGGTGTTTGACAAACATTTCTTATATCAGTGTTTTTCTTATACGTGTTTTTCTTATATGAAGCAATTTTTACACTGAGAATAGGCAAAAAGGCTCGGTGTTTTTGCTAATCTTTCTTATATGCGATTTGTTCTTATATGAGATGTGCTTATATCCGATATCTACTGTATATTTAGTTAGAATATTGTTCTACCTCAAGTCAAAAATCCTGTATGAAATTGTCATATTAGATTTTATTTCAATTTAATTTCAATTTCAATTTATTTATTCAGTCTATGGATACATAAATCCTTACAGACTATGATATAACAATTTTATAATAACCTTAATATTTACATTATTTATTTAAATACCTAAATCCATCATAATGGAATATAATTGTTGTTTAAAGCTAGTTTTTGATGTCCAAAACTCAATTTGTTGCTTTAAAGTAATTAGCTGTTTATTATTAATCTCATTCATTTGAATAAAAGTACGGGTTAAAATGCTATTAAGCCCGTAATTGGTACGATGTAGTGGTACATCAAAAATAGAATTAAACCTTAATCTTCTTGGTGGAACATGAAAATTAATACGGGAAAGCAACTCAGAACAATCAATAGCACCATTTATAATATCAAAAACGAATAAAGCAGATTGCAGTAACCTACGAAATTCAAGGGTTTCTAAACCTATTAGTAGACCTCTAGATCTATAAGAGGGTATAGGATCAGTAAACCTAAACGACGATGTTGCAAATTTGACAAATTTCCTTTGCACCCTTTCAATACGAGCGATGTGAGTACCACAATGAGGAGCCCATATTATGGCCGCATACTCCAGTTTTGATCTGACAAAGGCAGAATAAATTAGCTTTAATGTAGTTGGATCGGAAAAGTCAGCACAATTTCTTTTCAGGAAAGCTAACATAGAGTAAGCTTTTGGAACAATATAGTCCACATGAAGCCCAAACGACAACTTTGAGTCAAAAACAACACCCAGATCAAGAGTTGAATCCACAGATTCCAAATTATAATCACCAATATAAAAAGTAGCATGAATTGGATTTAATGACCTAAAAAACGACATATGGAGGCATTTACTAAGATTTAAATAAAGCCTATTTAAATTGCACCATACAAGAAGATTATTTAAATCCGCTTGTAAATCAAAAACATCAAGAAATGTGGAAATTTTATAAAATACTTTTAAATCATCAGCATATAAAAGAAATTTGGTTGTTGCTTTTATAAAATTTGATCATTCAGGATAAACTATACAATTGTTTCATTGGCATCTCCCAAATCTTCAGTTGTCCGTAATAGTAAACAATAATGGACTCAGATTAACATTTTTGTTATACACTAGGGTTTTTACTGATATAACTCTTTCTAAAGGACTCTTTCCACTGCATTTATATTTGCATTACGATAGAACTGTTCTTGTCCTTAGATTTCAACAGAAAGAAATCAGATTGAGTGCATTTGAAAATATTTGTATAGAAAAATCTTCATAAAATGTGAAAAAATCAGCGTTTTCGAAATATACATAATTGATGGTCAGAAACTTTAAAATTTTTTTGATGTCATGCCGTATAATTAGATAAAATTATATGAGGACAAACTTCGAGTAGTCCGATTTCAAAAAGAAATGTCTCATTTCAAATCTTGCTTTGTATTTTCTGAGATATGTGAAGCTTTAATAAATACGTTTGTAAAAATGTATAAAAAGCTTAAAAATGTCCTTGATTCGCGAATATCGCAAAATTCTCCTCTTTTTTTTCTTAAATTTTTTTGTTGAAGATTGATCAATATGTCCTCTAAAACATATTCAGCCAAATCAAAAGTCAAACTTCGACTTGCGTTTATAATTTGAAAATCAAAAATTTTTTCACAAGAATAATCGAGAAAAGCCAAAAATTACTTTCGGAAAAAAATTTCGGTCTCCGCAGCCATTTGAAGGTTGGCAATCACTCAAAGTGGTAAACATTTTTTTCCCGTAAAATTGCAAATTTTATCCGATCGAAATTTTTGTTTTTTAATCGTTCATTAGAGAGTATGAAGAAATATTTTTTGGGAAAAAAATTTTATTTTGGAAATTTTTTTTTCACATTGTTCGAAAATTTTTAATTTTAAGATGAAAAGTGCAAGTCGAAGAATAATTCTGATGAAGCTGATACGGTCTAAAAAATATTTTTTATATCAGTCCGGTTTCACAATTACACTTGCAAAAGGTTAATCCTTTTAAGCTCTATTTTATGATATTGCCCATATAAATGTCTGTCGTATGTTAAGTTATTCATTAAAGTTTTAATTATATTTGTGGGTGGAGTTAAACATAAACTAAATGCTCAAGTGTAAAAATATTTATATACAAAGGACAACAAACACCACATAATATTCAATTTGCCACAGTCAAAACATATGAATATTTTAACACCGTAAGTGACACTTAAAAATACATAATATGATTATTATGATGCGTCATATACAAGTATATATTTATCATATATTTTCATATATGATACACATAAGGACTTGAATATTCTATTGCGAATATTAACACATGTATTACACATAAAACATGACATAATATTTTGCACATATTTGTAACAAACACATACACATATATACACACTTTAATGTGCATACTACAAACTGGTACAAAAAAGGTCATATTTTATGACCTTATGAGAGTACAGGTGTGTATTTTTTTGTATTTGAGAAAAAACTTTTTTAATATTAAATTTAAATATCCCGAGTAAAAACGTTTACATATAATCATGCATGTTTATGTATGTTTATATATAAATATGGTTCCCTCTATATTCTTTAGTACGATGCCACATATAATTACATCTTATTACATATCGACAAATATATAATCGTATATGACAAATACAATTACATATGGTTAATCTAATTATGTACGAATACAAGTATAATTAGATATGACACCAACTAAAATTATATAAACTATCATATAGTGTAGCATTAAAAAAATGTATTTTATTTTGGATAAAACGAAATCTTGACCTATTCATAGCTATATGTATGGGTATGTATATCGTTCCATACTAAAAAAATTTAGATCTTCTTTGATATAAAACTGCCCAGGTAGAAAAATACAAAGTGGCCAGCACTGAAATGGGTGGTTTGAGTACTTGCTACCAGTGCTTTACCAACACTCAAATGTTAACACTGTTTCACGCTGGTGCCAATGCTTTATCAATCGTTGGGAAAGCACTGGAAAACAAAAAAAATCAAGTGTATTCCCAACGAATAAATATAAAAATTCAAGGAACTTGCTAACGTCCAAATATACAAAATTTACGTGCTTTCGTAACGCAAAATGATAACACCTTTTCATGCTTTACAAAGCATTGGAAAAGCCACTCGGTGGTGTCAATCGTTTGATATTATGAAAAATAGTAATAAATTCGATTTTTTTTTGGAAAAAAATAATAAATTCGACTTCATTAAAAATTTATATTAAACAAAAAATAAAATTTAGTTAATGAAAAGCTTCTGAATATTTAACAAAACTAAATCGTTTTTTATATCGCTAATCAAAGCATAACAAAAAAATTTCGAATTAATAACTTTAGAATAGGTTAGGTTAGGGTTAGGTTAGGTCGAAAAGAGGATTCTGAGAAGTGAAAATGCTTCCCTAATCCGACTCAAGTCCCTCAGGACTTACACTTAAGCCAGAATGTCGGCTTGTTGTGCGCTCTTAACAATCGGTCCTATGTCACCTTTCTACCCCATGAACTCCGTCGCACTGACGAAACTCCTCAACTTCTTCCATCCTATGCCTCTAAGATCCCCCAATCAAATTGGGTCACTGGATAGTATTTCGACTTTAGAATAAATCATATCATAAAATGGATCAAGATTTATGTGAATTGACTAAAAACATATATATTTTTAAGATTCCGATTTTAACACATGAGAAACGAACTTAAACAACACAGTATGTAATTTAAACCATTTTTTACCAACAATGAATTCCGTGGGAATTTTTTGACAAAACTTGGTAGGAAGATAGGTTTTCCAGTAAGCATTTTCAGTAAATGTTATAGCCTAATCGTGCTACAACTAATGGTGCTACAATTACTTAAAATTTAAACTTTTACGCTTTGTACGCACTTTAAGGATGAATATTTTTTTAAACAAATTTCTATAAAAAAAAATTGCAAAAAATTTTGATTATGGTTTTTATAATATTTTGAAGAATTTTTTAAAAATGTTTGTATTTTAAAATTTTCTTTTCAAATTGTTATTTGTCAACTCTAATTGCCCCAAGTTCTATATTCTTTTGCTGGTTAGGAGAAACTAGATAATTTTTTTTAAATTTAAAACAGAAACGGATTAATTTTCTGCATACTTCCATTTTATTCCATAAATAGGGCACAGTGTTGTATTTTATTTTTTATGTATATTTTATGAAGTTCAAGGAAAAATGCATTTCATTCACTAAACTACAGCAAATAAAAAAAATGTACTACCTATTTAAATATTATTGACTTCGAATTATAATAAAACTAATCCCGAAAAACTCAAGTTTAAACCGTAAATAATATTTTAAACCAAGTACTAAGAAATCGCCTATTTTAAACGTTGACAAAACGCTCGATTCTTGTGCTTTGCCAGTGCTTCTTAAAAATTTTTGCAAAACAAATGATGGATAAGCACCTATTTCAAACGTTGGGAAAACATTTGCATTTAGTGCTTTGCCAGAGATTATGTTTGTAAGACCACAGTCTACTTGTGCTTTGCCAGTACTTTTTTTTATTTCATCCCATAATTTATACCTGGGTATGTAATGCTGCATTTAAAGTCTGATGGCAGTATGTTGGTCTGCCCCGAATTAAAAAAATTTGTGCTTTTCGCCACTTTCTCGAACTTATTGAGCTGTTTACGGATAAAAACTAGAGATGGGCACGTGAGTGAATTTTGACTCACACTCACTCACGCTCACGAGAAAACAATTTCGCTCACGATATTTTTTTTACTACTTACTCACGTGAGTAAATTCAGATTTTATTCTCACATACGCGTGATTCACGTGAATCGCGCAAATTCACGCAACAACATTTTACCGAAACATAATAAAATATAAAAAATAAGACAAATTGAGAATGTCTTACTCAAAATTGCTCTGAACATGTAGTTTGTCATTTATTTTGTTTTTAAAAACCCAAAAATATTAAATCGGCGAAAAAATTAAAAAAATATTTATTTAAAGAGAAACTATTTTTTTTATAAAACTCTACTCACTCACACAAAAATTTGGCTCACGTACACTCACTCATTAGGAATTTTGTGCTACTCACACTCACTCACGATCACGTGAATAAAATTAGTTTTCGATCACACTCACAAGAAAAATTCTGCTTACGTGCCCATCTCTAATAAAACCAAAATTTTTTTTTAATTTACTTATAGTTGCTACCCGCGGCCTAGTGTAGCGTGTTTTTGAAATGTGTGTGTGGACAAATTACAGTTTAAAAATTTAGCAATGCTGAGCATGTCATGGAAAAAACATTTATAAAATTTCCATAGATTAATTTTGGTCCACCACAGCATCATTTAGTTTGAAAGAAGAAATTTTATTTATTACTTGTTTTAAATTGACAGATGCAGTCGACCAAAATTTTATAAATGTATTTCCAAAAACATGCTCAGCATTACTAAGCTTTTGATCCAAATTTCGTACAAAAATTCAAAGCAATGCTGGTAGAGAACTATAAGTATTTCCGATTGTTTTATTTTTTACATAATCAACTGGATAATACGCACCGTTTGAGCACAATTACGTAAAATTATTCACTTTCGGGATACCCAGATGTGTATTAAAACTTCAAAAAGGCTTATGGGGGAACTTATGTGAAAACCGTGTTTCTTAATATTTTTTATGGACTTAATGGACATGATAGGATAAACCAGGCACGTAGCTAGGAATTTGTTTCGGGGGGGGGGGGGGATGGTTTTTCGATTTTTTATTTTGATTATATATATTTTTTTTTCACACTAGAGTAAGTTTTTTTTTTTTTTTTTTTTTTTTTTTTTTGTTTTCTAAATTTTTACCTACACGTCATGGGCAATCATGTATTAATAATAGAAAGCGCATAAAGTGCATTTCCTTAAAATGCATTTTTTACTTATTGTGTTCATTATTTTGCGAATTTTGATGTCTATATCGCGAAACAACGCTTTAATCTGTTTGATCACAATCCGCGAAACACGTCAAATTTTAAAACATTTGTGTCCTTGCATCGTTATTGTCTAATTACGTTAAAATTTTAGGTAAATATTAATTTTTAGTCTAATTAAATAAAAATAGGATTATGCGGAAAATTTTTTGAAAACCGTGAAAAATAAAATTGCGTTACTTTATACTTTTATGTGCTAATATACGTCTAGGGTAGCTAAAACTTTATAAATGTAAAAAAAAGTAAAAAAGTTTCTACTTTTAATAACCCGATTAAAATTATTATGATGCTTTATATAACGAAATTTAATATGAGTCTTAATACAGTTTTTTCCGAGAAATGGGCATAATAATTAAATAACATCCGAATAATGACGCGATACAATTTAATACGATTTTATATAGCGGTATAAATTTCCAGTTTTTGATTTTAAAACGTCATGTAAATTCGAAATATCTATTAATCCTTTTAGACTTTAGCCACTTGCAAAAGGTTTACAACTTTATAATTTGTAACAAATGCCATAGCATTGGAAATTTTATTTAAAATAAAATTGTATTTTTTTAAATATGATATAATATCAAAATATATATTATTTTGCAATGTCTAGGTATATAAATATAACGTAATTATTAATTGGATTAGTTTTAGCGTATTCTAAATGCAATATACAATTATACGCAACTATATATGACATCATATTACATGTTTTATACGAAATTAATTTTATATATGATTTTATATAATTATGTCCGGTTTAACCCACTGGCAGACAAAACCTTATAAGTGTATATAAAATAATGTATTATTTTATGCAAAAGTTTTAACTTGGGAAATTAAAGATTTATAACCGTGCAAAAAACAAATTAAAAGCAAATATCCTATATAATTTGCTGACACTTAAAAGGAAACTTTTCCGATGGGTTCCCTTTGAAATTAATGAAATTCGGATAGAAAACACACTTTCTGAAAACCATTTTGACACTATGTCGTTTTTTAAGATTGGAGGCTATACTTCATGTCTTGTATTAAAAAAAATCGTAAATTTTCCAAGCAAGCGTGATTGTAGTCTGAAAGAAATAATAATAAAGAAAAAATATAAAATTGGAAAATTTAAAAATTTAAAAATTTAAAATTTAAAAATTTAAAAATTTAAAAATTTAAAAATTTAAAAATTTAAAAATTTAAAAATTTAAAAATTTAAAAATTTAAAATTTAAAAATTTAAAATTTAAAAATTTAAAAATATACCTGACATCGCCTAGGTCTTATTTAAACTAAATTATGTATTTCGAATTCACTTTGATTTATATTTTGTACAATTTCAAACGCTTTTCAAATTGTCTTTAATTTTAAATAAAAACCCTTTGAAATATCTAAAAAAAACTACATCGTTATAACACAAAGACTGGTTTAGCTGCTTGATTTTAAAATGTCGCATTTCAAGGAGCGCCTATAGAAATTTGTTTACATTTAGTCTAAAAAAATTTGGGAAAATTTGAGTCACATTGGACCACGTTAACACATTATGCATATCGATCAATGTTTGAGGCTTAAATTTGTTTCAAAAAATTAAAAAAATATATGAGATATCGTAATATATATCGTAAAAAAAATACTGAAAACTATGTTACCAGATGCGTGCGTAGCAACCAAATTTAAATAAAAAGATTGCACTGTAAGTAAAGTAACGACTTTTACGGCACAAGTAAACTTAATTTTGAGTCTTAGTGGTATCTCCATTTTAAAAGATTATGTCAAAATACACAGAAAAAATCATTGTCAAAAAAATTTCAATTAAACTTTTGTTCGATTTCAAACTTACTTTCAATTAACTGTTTAATTGAAAATGAATTTGGTATAAAAAAAAATTTCAGTTTTTATAACGTATAATAACAACATTGAAACAAATGCAAAAATTTTTAAAAGTCGCCAAAATGAAAAAAAAAAAATCGTTTAAATTAGAAAATTCGCGTTTCTTAAATTTTGGTGATTTTTTTTAAATTTTTTTCGAATTTTGGCGTTTATTTTGGGAGTTTTTTAAATTTCTGCAATTTTGAGGATTGTTTTTTAAATTTTGGCAATTTTTTTTCAAATTTTGCGATTTTTTCAAATGGTCTCGATTTTTTTAAATGTTGGCGATTTTTTTTTACAATTTTGGTGATATTTTTAAAATTTTGTAATTTTTCCCAATAGTAATATTCAATTAAATTCTTAATAGATGTGAATAAAACTATATGTAATTGAAAATAATATTAATTAAATAGATACAAATTATTTTAGTTGTTACTACAATTGCATCAACACGACCGAATTCAGTTAAACTTTTGCTGAATCAACAAATATTTCAATTAAAACTCAATTTTAGCCCCCAAGACCCCCCCACCCCTAGCTACGTGCCTGGGATAAACATACAGTTGCGTAAAATTATGTATATTTTCATACAATCATATGCAAATATTTAACATTTAGTTCAATTTTACCAAACTAAATCTAGGATCTAATTATATTTAGATGTATCAGTTTACATACAATCATGTACAATTACATCAGCGCAAAATCCGCATAGAAACATATGTATCTCGTTATTATATAGTTACATCGTTTTGTATCAGTTTAGATAACAACTGATACAATCGATCTGGTCATATTTCGTATAAAATTGTATAGGACATCTAATTGCATCGATCAGATCAAAACCCATACAAATAGATATATGGGTCCATATTTCGGATGAAATTTAATTAGATCGCATATAGCGTCATACAGAAATTGATGTGACTACATAAAGAGCCACATACATTTTTTTTAATGGGGATTTCTTTTATACGTTAAAAAGAATATCGTTAAAATCTGTATTGGTTTATGTGTACGCGTGTTGGCTTTATATATGTGTGTGTGTGTGTGTTTCAGTGTGTATTTTTTACCGGATGCGGATATTAGTCTACTTTGTTTAAAATTATGTTAACCAACAAACACGTATTCAATCAACGCTAGAACAAGAACAAAAAACAATATTAGATATTAGATATGCAAAAATTGGCTAGGTGTGTAAAACATATACATAAAGTTTTATCATCATTGGAAAAAAGCGAAAAAACGCTGGAAAAATATAAATTCTAACAAAACAATGTAATTCAGAATATAATAGAAAAGACCACGAACAAGCAAGATAGAACAAAGATAGACTAACTATAGACAAGTTTCCATAAATAGCACAATTTAAGGTTTTTTTTCTTAGATATATTTAAATTTCACTTCAACCAAAATAGGTAAATTTTGAATAATTTAAAAGTTTAAATTTTGGATTTTATTTGTTGCTCTTCTTTTGTCCCTAGCTGTTTAATCCCAGTTTTGTATTAATAATTTGGTTTTATTTTCAAAAAATCACATCTCTTTTGTATCTGTAGAATAAAATCCAATACATTGCAATACAAGATTAAGGTTTAATTTCGTATAATCGAATAAAAAAACATAAGAATGTTTTTTCTAGCTGCAAAAAAGCACCCATCAATAATTTCTTTAGACGTTTGATAAGTCCATTTCAAAGAGAACACAAGTGAACACAATTAAGTTATTCGTTAATTATACTTTTGCGATTTTTTAAAAAAACACAAAGTGGAGTGAAGTAGAATTTGGTGAGTGAAGCGGAACAGTGTAAAAAAATACGAAAATAAAAAAATACTAATTCTAACCGCAATTAGTCTTTAGAACAATCAAATTATAAAAAAAGAGCTTAAATTAAATTAGAATCATTTAAAAAATTGTGACTATGGTTATCGTTAAAAATAAACACATCGATGTGCAACTTGCTATGCACAGTGGGATATAACACCTGATTTGTGGAAATAATTCGGCCATTTCTAACTTAGTGGTCTGTACAATGAAATTTGGAGCAGTCATAAGTGACGCAATATTGAGTATAAGTTTTGATGTTGAACCTCCCAGACCTCTGGGGGCGGCAATATAACCCCCCCAACGTAGAACACTTTTTAATTAAACAATTTTGAGTGCTCGCCATTTTTATGTTTCTAATCCGATTTTCAAAAACCAACACATTTGTAATCTGTACTTGAGTAAGCTATCTCCTATAGTTTCCTAGATATTCCTATTTGAAAATGTGAAATTCCAACTCAGGTACAATTTTTTGCGAATAGCAGACCGAAATCGAGGCCAATTATTTGTCTAACATACTAGTTTTTTAACCAAATAAATACTTCATTAAATAAAAAAATTTCTAACGCAATATCTTGGTCCTATCAAAAACTACATTAGCCACTCCTTGCTCATTTTCGAAAAAAATGGCCCAATTATGCCTCTGGACCAAAATCCGCACCAAACAGTGACTCGTTTTGGGTGTATCGGCACACATTCTGCAACATTACCATGATTTTCAAAGTAATGTCGCAATATTTCCCAGCGTTGTTCAAGCGTACACACAACCATATTCGTTCAGCGGAAGGATAAAACTAATTATCTGTCAAATCAGACATGAGTTAAGTGTTACCATTCACGAAATAAGCACTAGTTGAAAAAAAAAGTTAGATGGCGGACCCTTTATATTCCGGAACAAGTGCTACTAATTGTGATAAATTGTGGAAATGTTTTAATAGAATTATTTGGTATGTGTATCGTTTACGCCCTAGGGAGCGCTTATCGCGATATGTTTTTGAATTTTTAAGGATGCAGTTTTGATGATTTTGTAAGTGTAAAGCTTCTCACTCTGTTTTATAGAACAGTTAAGTTTGATACTCCTTCCTATCTTGCTAGAAAATTTACATTTAGTAATTCAACACGTACTTCTTCGCTTGAAAATCCAGGGTTTAATACTACAGTTATGCAAAAATCGGTTTTGATAAGAGTTATACGTTTATGGAATAGTGTTATACCATATCGAAATAGAAATTTTTCCTATTCTGTCAAATCATTCCAGAAAATAGTGATGGATCTTATTTATAAATCTAAAAAAACAACCGTTGTTGACCACCAATTTTATTAAATTTTTGTTTATTTTTTTTATTGTTCCCCATATTCGTGCTTAGGAATTGCAATTTTTTAAGATATGTTTTTTGAAATATTTAAAATGTACTATATTATGTTGTTATATTATATTAATATTATTATGTTATATTATAATATATATTGTGTTAAGATTAAACTCAGTAATCAGTCTTTGGCCACTAGGCTTTTTGGTTACAAAAGGAAAATAAAATTAAAATTAAAATGTAGATGAGTTGTTGTGCTTCGTGTTTTCGTTCGTGATATCAAAAATATACACCTTACCCTCATGCTTACAAAAAATCACAAAGTAATGTGTCTATAAATAGATTTTCAAAAATATATATTAATAATTACTTTACGTTTATATTTCATGCATTATGTAATTGATGATCGGTAAGTCATTATTTCATGTTTTGTAATGTAAAATGTAATGAGGTATCATTACAAGGTAATCCATGAGTGTTCAATTATCGGTAACTCATTACTTCTTGTTGGAAAATAATGATACAGGTAAGGAGTACATATTACAAGGTAATGCATTACTTTACCGCTCCCATTACCAAAGTTTTGCTGGGTAGTTTCTTTTAAAACGTATAAAGTATACATACTGTTCTGTAAGGTTTTTTCATGTAAAAGCGAGCTGTGTTAAAACAAGTGGAAGCATTAAAGTCCGATGTGCCGAATTTGGTATTAAAAAAGATTAAATTCGGCTGTGACGAATTTTTGGATACCCTCCATCTCGGTGTTTTCATAAACCAGGGAAAGTGCAAACAATATTAATATCTATATTCTTTGTAAAAATAACAAAAATAATGTTGTTTTTATAAGTAAAACAAAATATGACGGATTGATTAATGTATTTGGGATGTTACAAAAGAAAAAATGTTTAATTAAAGTTTACTAAAATGAATCTGAAATTCTGCAGTGGGTATTCAAAGGTTATTCTGATTACCTAAAGAAGAACGTGTAGTGAAATATATATATATTTGTATAGTTCCTTATGATGTTAAAAAACTGTTGTAAAATTCGCCTGTTGTTTGTCTCTTTGCCTATATAATAATGAAAGAAAGTTACTAAAATATATTTTTGGATCGTTAGAAGAGATGCAATGAATACAAACGCATAAAAACAGTTTCGAATAATCAGAATTTTAGATAAATTTAAGGGAACAAAAATACACTTGCGGAGACATACATAATGAAATAATTATGAAATGCCAGTTTACATTACAACACATGTATTTATACTATACATCACATAAGTAAAACGGAAAGTGTGATGAAACTAAGTTTGTCAAAAATTATAAAAGAAAATCTTTCGAGTGTTTAGGGTGTTTTCGAGACACAAAAAATTAAAGAAACTGGTATTTCAAATTATTGTTTTTCAGCTCAGTTGCTGGTGCAATTCTCGTTTACGACTCCTAGAATAAGAACCCTAAGAAATTTTCCCAAAATTCGATTGGTTTTTACACATCAATACTTTAATTTAGATTATTTTTGTATGTATCAAATAAAAATTATGGCTTTTAAGGAAAACAAATGCATATAATCAAAAGATTTTAAGATGAAGTATGCACCTTATATGTTTTAAATAAAAAAGTTCTGAAAGTGAATGTCCTTTAAATTGAATGGGGTTTTTAATAAATGTAATTAGAATGTAAGAGTTTCCTTGCAAATTTATTAAAGGTTGAGAATGAAAATAAGTAAAAATAGTGTACGAAAAAAAGTTATGAATTTACATTGTTGGATTTGGGGATTTTGTTCCTGGATATTTTTTTGATCTGATAACGATTAATGTGTCTGGGAACTCCGGTTAATGCAGTCAAATAAATAAAGAATTTTAACTAAACTATTTTGTTCTACCTTTTTTCTAATTGGTGATTTTTTGATTTGTTGGGGTTAACAAAAAAAAAAGGTATATGGCAAGCCTGGTATATGGAAAACAAAAGCATACTTTATAAATTAGCTTAACAATTTTTCGAGGGCTTCTCGCATTTGCACTTATAACCAGTGTTGCCAGGTTTGCAAAGCATAAAAACGACAAACTTTCTAGAAAAAAATCGTCAAAATCGTCATCATATTTTGAAAAATCGTCAAAATAAAATATATTTGATAGAAGAGGGATAAAGTTTTAATAAAAAATAAAATACAATAATGTTATTCACATTTCATATGTTAACGTGTTATCGTTGTAATATAACACGATTTTTGACACTTCTCTTTGGTTTAAACTTCGAAAATCATTATATTTTACAACGATATTCATATTTATAAAATGTTGAAACAGTGTGCCCCAGTAGGCTAGTTGGTAGCGTGATGGCTTATCAGTGCGGGGGTCGTGGGTTCGATTCCCACCAGAGGCACTGATCTGTTTTCGCTACAACGCGCCGAAGGCCATAGTAGCTAGTGCTCGGTTAGGGTAATAGTATATAACTTGTAATTATATGATTATTAATTAATAAAATAACAAAAATATAATGTTGAAAGATCAAATAAATACAACTTTAAATCAAACTAATTTTACCACTTGAACTGCTAAACACTTATATCTGCATAATTCTGTGAACAACATTTCAGTGGCACAACTTTTTAAATATTAAATTCTTTTACAAAATTTGGAAATTCTTTAACAATAAGTCTGTTCGATTACTTTTCCTGTAAAGTTCAGTAAAAACTACTCAGTAACAAAATTACAAATAGTAAGACAAATTTACAAAAAAGTAAACGAACAGAAAATTTGTAGGAATTATTAAATTAGATAAAATAGCTTGTTTTAAATATTAAAAAAAAATCAACTTGTCATTATGGAAAAGGAAAAAGTTAATTGAAATTATCGACCAAAAATAATTTAAATGTTTTTTAACTTCTTCCTTAGTTAATTATTTAATCATTTTCACTTTCAATCCATAAACAATTAAAATTTAATTTAATTTTTTTGTTTACTAAAAATTTGCATTTTTGCAAAATTGTATTTCACATCATATTAGCATATAAAAGCTAGCTATCGATCAAAAAACAATGTTTTTGCTTTCAATTTTTAACGAAATAATATAAATTTAATGATCGAGCCGGCGATTTTATGAGAATGATAAATAAGTAGATCTTGCTGACATATTAAATTATTGTCAAAAAATCGTCATTTTGGAAGCAAAAGTCGTCAAATAGTCATTTAGTTATTTTGGGTATTAAATATCATCAAAATGACGACAAATCGTCAAACCTGCCAACTCTGCATGCGATTGCGACTAATTCATACGTACATACATACTGTATACAAAACAAAACAAAAAACAACAACAATATTTTGTGAGTTTTTTTTTGTTTTTAAGTGTTGATCATGACCATGGATGGTAACCGATTCTATGTGGTTATTGGTCGTAGTAACGCTATTTTCTTTTATTTCGGTAACGGTATTTTAGGGGAAACTATACTTCAGTTATTTCGGTAACGGGATTTTAGCGTTAACGGTATTTTAGCGTTAACGGTATTTTATTTATTTCGCTAACGGTATTTTAGCGGTAACGATATTTTAGATATTTCGGTAACTTTATTTTAGGGAAAAAGATTTTTCAATTATTTTGGTAACGGCATTTTAAGGATAACGTTATTTTAGTTATACAGGTAATGTTAATGCACACCACAATTTTTAACCGCATTATGCCCGAGTTTAAATGACTGTCTAGTTTATGATCACACTTTGGGAAAATATATCTATTTACAGAAGTTTTTTTGTTCAGATCTTGTTAGATTATTTCGGTAACGGTATTTTAAGGTAACGGTATTTTACGGATAACGGTATTTCAAGAATATCGGTAACGGTATTTAAGCGATAACGATAGTCAGTTGAAAGGTGTTAGAATCGGGGACGGTAATTCAGCGATATTGACAGCCATCCCTGCTTGCGTATATTCTTGTGTATAAGCATTGAATGTACGTATGTATGTATGTATGATGAAATAAAAAAAAAAAATTTTAGAGGTCTTCCCACATTTTCACTCAAAACTTTTGAACGCGTTAACCGATTTTGATCATTTTCACTAGAAAACTGCTCATGATATCAACAAACAATTTGACTGAAAATTAGCAGTACCTCTTCTGTATTTTAGGAGTATTTTGTGTTTCCACAGACAGACGGACGGACAGACGGACAGACGGACATGGCTATATCGACTTCTCTATTCATGCTGATCAAGAATATATATAGTTTATGGGGTCCCAGAATTTTTTTAAAAGAATTACAAACATTTGACAAAGTGAATATACCCTCCTGCACTATGGGATGGAGGGTATAAAAATCACCACATTTTTAAGGCAAATATCCAATTTTACCCACTGTTTCAAAATTTGCAGGCCTCCAATGAGATTGCGAAAGCTGTTGTAGATACTCCAACATATATGTAATTTATTGGGTATGTCTTGGTAGAAAAAAATGTAAAAAATCACATATTTTGAATTTTTATTTTTGGGATCGTTTACAGCAAATCATAAATTCGGACTTCAAAGTCTATCTAAGTCCATAAAATCATTTAATTGTGTCAACTAATAAATATTTTACTTATTGAAAAGTAAAAATTTACATTCTAACACAAACCGAAATTTTACCTTTCTAATAGGGTTAAACAAGATTTTGTTCTATCAAGAGTACTAAATGAGATTCTTTTTAAAAATGTCGTAATCTACAGGTAATTTCCTTTCTAAGAATACCAAATACTTATGTGTCATGCCCAGCAATAGTGCTTACCCAGAAACTATTCTGGAAGGCATTCTATAACTACCGAGCGCTTCCGAAACAATTCCAGAAGGTATATTCCCACTTGGTATATCTCTTTTAAGCAGGTGAAAAGCCCTTCTTTCATTTGCTCTAAGAAGCAATAAATTCATGAGTTCATATGCAATAATAAGTGCTTTTTTTGTATGTTGACAACATGTATGTATTCTCTATTGCTTCATTGTAAGCATTAATACCTGCTTCAAAGCATTAATACCTGCTTCAAAGCATTAATACCTGCTTTTGGAAAGCACAACAGAATGCCTTCCCTAATTGCTTAATTGTATGCAAGGCGGTGAATCCCTATTGTGGAAGCATACAAATGTAGTTACTGCTTACCAAAGCGAGGTTATTTTTTGCTGGGTGTTTATAACTCTTAAACAGGAAATCTCCAAATGTTACCTCTTCTGCAACAATTTCTAATTAATAGTCTTTGTTTTCATATCTTGCATCATTGAAGACACTTTAAAAATGAACACAAACATTCGTTATAAGAAATATAGGAAATATTAGCATAGGCGGTAGATTGAAGATTTCCTGTTAAGGGCTTATAAACATATCAAATACCCATCTGTGAAAGAAAATTAACTGTAGATTACGACATTTTCAAAATTTTATATTTTCACTATTCAATATATTATTTATTAATATACATAATTAATGATTTTTTGGACTTAACTCATTTTTGACACAGTGTTCCTTTTCGACCCAGTTTTTTTGAACGGACATATTGTTTTACTGGATAAATATAATTAAGTTGTTTATAAATAATAAAATAATTCAACATCTTAAGTATACTCGTGAGTAAAACAAATTGTGAATAGTTTGTATCCATAGTTGCCAAATAATTATTTGAAAAAATAAACTTTTGTCCTTTTTTGATGGAACTTTTTTCAAAAATTATTTAAATTATTTTATAAAAAAGTCTAATATTTTATTTTTTTGATTATTAGGTTGATGGAAAAATATGAAAATGTATTCCTCTGCTAGAAATTAGTTCATCGACTGTATATAATTTTTGAAAATTTGACCGATCGAACGATGAATTTTTTAAATACAAAAAGTATAAAATATTCGAGAATTTATTAGTAATTTTTAGTTTTTATTAAAATACTATAACATTTATTTAATCAGGACAGCCATGTGCCAATTTTAAAAAATGGTCAAAAACCACGATCTTTTGCCAAACAATTTTAAAAATCGGTTAACTTAAGAAAAATGATTCTTCATATATTTTTGAATAAAGACTTGTTCATAAAATTATGCAAGATTTTAAATTTTAAAATCTCTTCAACCGTCTAGGATTTATTTGCTGTCAAAGTTTCAACTTTGGTTGCTAATATTGCCACCAGAGGGCGCTTTAAGGAAAAAACACTACACAAATTTCTTAATAAAGTATGGTTCTATATATCTGCAAAGTTTGGTTGAAAAATCTCTAGCGGATCTATGACGTGCCATTAATGAGTTAAATATACTTTAAAGTCAACAATACGAAATTCATGTCAGAATATATGCTGTCAACAATCTCACAATTCCCAAAAATAAAATAAAAAATTCCAAAAATTTGATTTTTTACATTTTTTGTTGACATGTCTACACTTACCCAATAATGTAAGAAATGTCCAAATTATTTCCAAAAATTGGTGATATATCCCACTGTGCCATGATATATCCCACTGTGCCATGATATATGTATGTGATGTACTAAGTTTTGCAAAATTCGCGTTAAATAGCGGCTCAAAGTTCGATATTTTTAGTAAAAAAATATTGATAACATGGCAACGCAATCACCACTCGGATCGCCCATCTCCAATTTCCACGAAATTCACCATAACTGTCATTTAACGAATTTAATTTCCGAAATATGACGTAATGATTTTTAATTTCCGAAATATGACGTAATGAAAATTGCAAAAATCGTTAAAGTTTTAAACTATACAAGATACAAAATTCATGTTGGCCTTATTTTTTAAATTAAAATCAAGAACGGAAAATAAATATTATCATATTTAAGAAGTATTTATTAAATCTGATTCACAATTATTCCACGTAAAAAAAAATATTTCTTAACAATAATTATTATAAGTTTTATGAGAAAAAAGTTGATTTATAACTATTATGGAAATTATGCATGATCTTAGGTAACCTTAAATTTTATTCTAGGTGAATTGTTGCATTCAAATAACTCCTAATATGGTTTATACCATGAGCCAAAACAACTATTATCGATATTAATTGCAAGATAATAATTATTTTCAAGAAATATTTTTTTACGTTGCTTTTTAATCATTTTAAAATCAACCACCCATTTTTTTTTTTAAAACTTCGGCTGTTGCATAGATGGTCCCGTGTTCGATTTGCGGTGACGGCAATATAAATTTAGAAAAATAATATGTTTGAGTTTTCTATCCCTTATATGTATCGCAGCGCTCACCTTCGGTTTTCCCATAGCGGTTAACCCCAACGAAGTAAAATAATGATTTAGGGCTATGAACCATAAAGCTTCAATAAGTTCGCCAGTTCTCCATCAGGTGGCGAGCAACAACTGTTCTACTACTTTTCATCTCTCGCAAATACAGTGTTGCCATATTTGAAGCCCTTCATCTTTCCCCAACTTCCACCTCTCCAATATCCCCTTAAATAGGAAAGCAACACATTGATAAATACGAAGAATTTCCAAAGCGTTGCTTGTCTATAAACAACTCATACTACTCATCGATCCCTACAGAATTTTTTGACGAAATTTGGTAGAAAGATGTAATGGTATCTTAATAAGATTTTTCTGAAGTTTTTATACTCTTATTGTGCCCTCTTACAGTGTCTTTCGCAATTTATTTGTTTGTTCTTAGCGGGTTAAGATTTTTTTAAACTTCTGATTTTTATTTGTTGTTAAAGCAAACATCTCATTATTTTTGAGAATTTTTTTCAAAAAATCGGTGTTTTTAGATAATTTTTCAAAATTAAAATATGGCAAGACTGGGGAGTCAATTTTTAAAATTTTTTTTGTTGAAAAAATATAGATAAAAAAGAAGATTAAACAATCTTCTAAATATTAAAGTTTATACAATATCGGAAATTTCTTGATCCGATCTTTTGATTTTACATAAAAAGTACAACAAATTTTCCTCGTTTAAAAAAAATTCCTTTGTTTCCTTAACCAAATCTTCTTCTATAAATTAATAATTTTTCCAAAAAGTGCTATAAAAATGTCAAAAAATGTAGTTTTTAATTAATTATAAGGCAATCCTGGGACAATGGTTTTAATTTTTTTAAAATTATTTTCACATGCTTTTTACTTTGATCCAAAATTATCGGACCTTAAAAGTAGGCGTTGCTTTAAAGCAATATCATTATAAATTGGGTTAAAAAATTTATATTTTTTTACATGGGACAATACATTGTTTTGTTTAATATCACATATTTATTTAATTCTGCCAATTCAATTAATTGCATACATGAAATTGCAATTGGGGTTTTTTCAATTAAAGATTTTTTTTGATTTTTTTTAAAGAGAAGCCACGCTCATGAAATTCTTCCTATTAATTAATGTGTTGCTTTATTTGGAGAGGGGTTAGTTAGAGAGGTGGGGAAATATGAAGGGCTTCAAACATGGCACCATTGTAATTGCGCGAGATGATAAGTCTTAGAACAGTTGTTGCTCGCCACCTGATGGAGAGTTGACGAACTTGTTGAAGCGTTTTAATTTATAGCCCTGATTCATTATTTACTTCGGTGGGGTTAAGTGCTATGTGAACATCAAAGTAGGGCGCTGCAATAGAAAATTCATACATATCATTTTTCTAAATTGTTGTTCATCGGGAATCGAACCCGGAACCATCTGTGTAACAGTCCAACGCGCTTACCATTACACCACAACGCCCCAATTGAGTGGTTTCCTAACAGAATTGTGCGATTTCCTAAATTAAATGATTCAAGTTTTATGTTCTTTTAGATTTTACTAATTAAATGAAACAATTTTAGTATCATCTATTTAATATATTTTGGTTATATGATAACAAATTGCTTTTATCATTTAACTAAATAAATAAAAACAAATCTTTCATCATTCACCCTTATTTTAATGAACTAAGAAACCTTTGAGTCATTCAAAAAAGAATTCATTTATATAATTTAAAACAAATAATAGAACAATAAAAGAAGATAAAAGAAAACTTAAAATTTTTAAAAAAAATGATGTTAATTAATTTTTAATTTTACTGTATTTTTTTTTTAGGGCGAATGAAAATTTTTCCTTCTGAAATCAGAAACTTAAAATTTTTAAGCAAACATTCTGTTGATTTTAGCAAATTATTCCGTTATTTGCCTTCTACTAAATTTAAATATAAATATAGAAAACATTTTGTTGATGTTACAGTTTTTGGCATTTTAGCAGAGTTAATTTATATTTTCAATTAACTAAAATTTAACTCGTATATTACTAAATTTTTGTAAAGTTAACAGCATTATTTTTGCAGATTTTCTGCAATGTTGTTTTTAATTAATTTTGTATTTATTAGCTTTTTCTGCTATTTTTACAGGTCTATTTCTATGAGTGTATGCAAATTAGACTTTAAATAAATAAAAAAAATATTATCTAAACACAATCAAACTAAATACACACAACTGCATTGCAGACAGTTACAAGTCGTACAAAATGTTACATCAAAAGGTGGCATATTTTTAGGGGTCGTAAAAGATTTTTTTGCAGTTACTCCCCGTTGCCACATGCAAAGTAAACCACCGAAAGTTGAAAAAAATTTAACTGTATTAGTCAAAAAGTTTGAGTGTATTGAGTTTTTTGAACTTGTACTTGCATGTGACAACGGGGGGCTAAACATATTTTATGAAAATGTTTGAAGTGAATTGTGTTTTATCTATCGTTTTAAAGGTAATTGAAATTTATACTTAGCTTCTTAAAGGCTTTTAAAAGGATAGGGTAAAAAAAAGCAATTGTAATATAATATAATTATTTTATTTATTAAATTTAATCAAATTTAAAGAAGTTTAATAACTCTTATTGTAAATTGTTTAGTAAAAACGGGTGAGGATCCAGGAAGGACGAGGGTGATTGCATCCATATAAACTTTTTAACCACTTGAAGTAATTAGCTCATATGGGATCTGGAATTTTTGTGAAATTTCTTTTCTGTATTTTACGATATTCCAATATCAATGCATTATATTTTGGAATTTAAATGTATATTTTAAACAGGTAATTTCTAAACACAATGTTTTTCAGATCATATTAACTTCTTTACTGTTTAAGTGTTGTATATTTGGTCTTTGCCACCAAAGCATTAACTTTAATTCATTCAAATATCAATTAATATTCCTCAACATAGTATGTCATTTAGTATATGTTTGCTTTATACATGGGACATATTAATTGAATGGACTAATTAATTTATTAATGATTTCATTACAACTTCTTTGATATCATTTGTAATGACATTATTTTCATTAACATTTTTTAATTAATGAAAATGAATATCATTGATTTGATTTGTTAATGGCAATAGTTTTTAAGTTTCATTACCATTAATAATGCATAAATTAAAGGAAAGAAATTACAATTGACAGATACGATTTTCGAAAAACTAATGCTGAATATCAATGGAATCATTAAGTAACCCTCATAATACAAATAAGATATGTCCGAGAAAGATCGCGAGAGATCATTTTTTTTATAAACTAGCCATATGATGTTAGATAATATAAAAAAAAATTACAAGTAAGTTCCGAATTTGAGTAAATATTTAATTGATTCAATTAATTTTTAATTGACAGCTTTTAAAATTTTCAACAAACCGATTTAATTGAAAAAAAGTCGGGAAATATTTTTTTCTGTGTATGTTGAAGAAAATGGGATCGTTGTTATCGTTGTTGGGCTTGTTTATGAAAATACGTTAACATTTTTTCGAAAATTAATATCTAAGGAATTTATTTTTGAAAATAAATTTTTTATGAAATCTATTTTTACATGCAAAAAATAAGTTTTATATTAAGAAAATCCATTGTTAAAAAGAATATAGGTAAAAATATGCTTAGGCATACCTTATAAACCGAGAAGAGAAATATGTTTTTTGCTTTTTTTAAATTTTTTTTTCACATTTTTACTAATATTACTTAAGACATTTATTCCATAAAAATACTTTTTGTTAAGATTTTTGAGCTTTTTCAGATATTCTTCGCTTTAAGAGCATTTTCCCATAAAATTTTTCAATTCTTCTTTTCAAAAGTGTGATTATTTTACCTTGTAACGAAGCGTCTGCGCAGTATGCTCTGGCAGAATTCAGCGATGCCCAGGATTCGTTACAAACTATTTATTTTAGACAAAGAGAGAGTAAATCACTCGTTTAGATTTTTTTTCTTGAAACGTTATATATTTTATTTAAAATATATTTTGAGACGAACACAATTCACAAATCGATCTAACATAGAATTTCTCGACAGTAGAATTATGCCAAGGGTTATTGGAAGGGAAAGTACAGGGGAAAGTAACATAACGGGTCAATTTCTCTCAACAGTGAACGCCACGAAAAGAGAGTAAAACCGAACAAATAATCGAAATAGAGAAAAATCTGAGGATTAAGGCTCCATAAAAGTTCAATTAGTCTTGCCGTTCCGTGCCGTGACGAATCAGCTGTTTTGCTTGTGGTATATGGATAGTGCGTTTTTCAAAAAAGCACATCGCATAAACCATTAACAAATCATCTGATTCGTCACGGCACGGAAGGGCAAGACTAATGAAGCTTTTAGTCTTTGCGTTCCGTGCCGTTTCGGATGGCTGTTTTTTGTGGCTAGTCTGTTCCGTAACAACATCAGCTGCTGCGACTAAAGGATTATAGTAATTGTTTAACTCGTTGCAAATATAGTTGTAATTTAATTATCATAATGTGTCACAAAACATTTTTTATATTAATTTATGCAATTTAGCTTATAAAATTACAAAAAAAGTTCTTGTGTTATTTGTTTAGTTTTTTTTTATGTAAGAGCAATCAGCTGCTTTTAGCCGTCACTTAACGTAGTACAGAAAATTCTGATTTTAACAGGTTCTACCGGCACGCAACGTTACATTACAGCCAACCTAACCACACACACTCATTTTTATACATCAAAAACAAATGAGCTTATTCGTCACGAAACGTACAAACTAATTCAGCCTTCTCTAGAAATAAAATTACAAAATAAACCACTCCAGATAAAAAACATTTTTGGCGGCTAACTTTTAGATATTTTCATGCTAGAAATTAAATATATTTAATTGGTGGAGTTATTAAACTCCGTACCAACTAAAAGATCCTACCTTAGGGCCGTCTACTGTCGAACTAACTCAAATAGATCAACAGTACGCCTTTTATACTCGTTGATCGACAACACACACACATAAACATTGTTGCATTTTAATGTAATATTGATTCTTATGGTAGTTAAAACCAATTTAAAATTTATTTTCATGTTTTTTTTTCACTAAAACTACTTCTTTAAAAAAATATATGTATAAACAAATATTAAAATTTTCATGGTGTAATCAGAAATGAGTGCAACGATTTTTGTTGTTACAACCTTTTTCTCCCATATACACAACGGATTTTGCTATTTTTTCTCTTTTCTCTTTTCTCTTTATAAGTTATAAAAATTATAAATACCACTCATTCGGCTTAAGTACCCCAAAAGTATGCAACAGCAAATCCAGAAAATACAACACGTACAAATGTTGACTTTATTTTAATTAAAACTTAAATATCACTCATACGTCTGGGCTGCTTTGTTTTCATAATGTGTTTCTCGAAAGTGTGCATAAAAAATTTGGTTTGCAACACTAACCCTCACGCAATACAAATTCTACGAAATATTTATATATCACTCATTCGCCAGGGTGTGTTTTATTTTTTTATAACAAGCGTTCCTTAAGTATGAAACAGCCAGTACTACTGTTATTTTAGCATTTTTTTCTTTTTAACATTTAAAATTTAGAAAATATGTCTAAACACTTAGCATTTTTTTTATTAAAAAATTATACATATTTTAGAAAATGAGAACTTTTTAAGAAACCTAATAAAAAAAATGCGAAGTATTTAGATTTGTTTTCTAAATTTTAAAGATTAAATTTTTTTAAATTTTAATTATTACCCATAATGAAAAAACAGTTGAAAGTAGCCAAATTCCATAAGGCTATAAAAATAAAATACAAGCCAAGTTTTCAAAATCCTTTTTGATCTAGAGAAAGTTTACTTTTATATGCCGCTAATCTCGTTAGGGATACAATTTCATGTTGCACCGTGTAATTAAAAACATTAACCAGCTGACAAATAGTGAGTTCATTTGCTTATATTTTTCATTTCGTTTTAACGATTGCTTTATTTTTATAAAAGATTGTTTAAAGACAATTAATTTGTGAAAATATACGGAAAATGATATACCGTTCATTTGAAGAGGTTGAATAATGTATCGGATGTAACCATTTTTTTTTTTTTATAAAAAGAAATTATAATTTTATAAAAAAATAATTTAATTTAAAATCCAATTACGAACGTATGGGTGTTTCTATGTGCGATGAAAAAATTTTGTCAATTAAAAGTAAAAATAAGTTTGTACAAATTTTTCTGTAAAGATACATATGTAGAAAAAATAGTTGACACCAAGAAAGGAATTTGTATATTCAAACATCCTCATTTTTAAATTTATTTCCAACAAAATCTTTGTTTGTGACATGCTTGTAAATTGTAGTTTTTTATATAAAAATTCTTTGAAAACAAAAATTCAAAATTACAATAAAATCAACAAAAGGGTGTTTGTATTTACAAATCCTCATTGTTGGGGCCAATTCAAAAAACTTTTTTTTTATATTTATAAAAATGCTCTACGAGACATGTTTAATATTACGAACAGAATTTTGTAATTTATTTCTGTGTATACAAAAATATGTCAATTAAATTTATACAAAAACAAAAAAAGTTTCAAAATATTGGAAAATGTTTATTTCCATAAAAAAAAGAGAAAAAACGTACAGAAACATTATTAATAAGGTTAAATTGATTAAAATGCGCTGTAAATATCGTCAGCACTATCAAAAACCAGTTAAATTCTGTGAAAATTATCCATTTAGCAGAACCAGAATTCAGGATAAAAAGAATACGATGCAAAATGTTTTCATCCCAATTTTAAAATATATGTTATTTCTCAACCACAAATGGCGAATAATGTTAACAAGCGATACAGTTTAAATTTTGGAGGGACTTCGGTACTTAAACCCAATTTCAAACATTATTAAGTTATAATTCAGCAGGCCGGTTATCTTGGATTTTAACGATTTTGTAATATCTTTTTCCACTGAACGTGTTTTGAAATAAAATATGTTTTGTACATGTTTTCCTATACATTTTTTTTCACCAAAATACATGTTTTGCTCTAAACACGTAAGTGGAAACACACACCCGAAAAAAAGGTAGTAAAGTCAAAGCTGAGTCAGCAAAATTTTATTCAGGAGAGGGCTTGCAAAAAAATTGCTAATGTCAGCAAAATCTTTTACTGAAAATAAGCGAGCTGGTTTTTAGCAACAAAATTAGTAGATTCAGCAAAAGTTTTGCTAACACGTATTTGTTTTAAAATTAAAAAATCCTTGCTAAAAGTTAATAAAATTTTTGTTGAATACTAGTCGACTAAAAAAAAATTCAAAAAATTTGTAGAAAAATTAAACTTTAGTTAATTTATTTGCTGAAACTCTTAAAATTTTTTTGTTATTTTTTTAAAAATAATTTACAACAAATGTTACAAAATATAGAAATGTTCATAATCACACATTGACGACACGAATTAACTTAATATCTGCAAATATATAGAAATAATTATATATAACATAAACAAATTATCATTCAACCACTTACACCAATGTAAAAATGATGGAATCTTTCTAGTAACGAAACAATACGAATAAAATAAAATATGAAATATACAACCTCCTTTTTGTTATACGAAAAATGAAACATACAATAAGGTTACGTAACATGTGTGTCCTTGTCTTTCACTTTAGTCTGTCTACCTGAATGTATATTTGTTTGCAATTTGACCACACTACATTCATAGTCACTAAAATCATTTAGTTTACAAATACACATTTAATCTTTATTAAATTTAAACATATTATTTTGTCTCTAATTTAATTAACAGATAATTACTTTGACAAGCCGGTGACAAAACAACATTTAAGTTTTTTTAATACGCAATTTATATTGTTGGCTTCCTTTTGTTTTATTATGTATGAAAAGCAGATACAAATATGGTCCATGGTTGATTTTTTTATATGTCTTTCAAGAGTTGTACTTTTAAGTATCATTTTATTCGTCTCTACTACATCTTGGCATTACGCTACATCTACTTCTTTCTGCGTATAACTTTTAATCTGTTTGTGGTCCATACTTTTAATGTGCTTATCAGCACAATTTTTTTTTATAGCAAAATAAATTAGTAAAACATTAGTAAAATCTGTCATGAATATAAATTTTCTACTTCTATACTTAACATTTAACTCTATGTACAAGAAAAATCATGATATAATATGATATATAGTATAAACAGTTTTTGGTCTATTAATACGTTCTATTAAGTTATATAAATTTTTTTCTAATTTTTTGATAAATTTGTTGATACAATTACTTGAAAGAGCATCAAATTAGATAGTATTACATTAAATTGCATAAGACCAAATATAATCTTATACAAACTTATATAATTTGATGGACAAAATGGCTCATACAATTTTTGTTTTTTTTTGTTTTTTCGACGCTACTTTATTGCATCCACCCTAATACTAATTTTAATACATTTTTATTTTCGAATTTTCAATATAAAATTTGATTGCAGGCATAGACAAACAAAAAAATGTTTTCATTAAATCTTTGTTGCACATGTGGAATATCTACTAACATACACTCAAAATACTTTTGCAGGTAAACAATTACTAAAAATTACAGTTAAAAAATTTGAAAACGAAAAAACTCTTTAATTAGTTAAGTTCAATACTATTATGTTTAAAACTACCTAAAATACCTACCAAATTAATTGAAAACACGATTACAAAAGGACTACTGATTTTCCATTATATTTAAACCATTGAACAGTGGGATAAACGAGGGCGGATCAATAAGTCCGCGACTTTTTGAATGAAACACAGTTTTGTTTTTCAAAAATTTTTTTTTTTTTAACATAATCTCCTTTTAGCTCAATACACTTAGTCCAACGTTTTCTCCAGTTTTTGTATCCTTTCCAAAAAATAGCATTTTTCGAGGTCCATAAAATAAGCATTTCTTGGCCATATGGGGTCGTTGTTTTTTTAAATCCTCGTTAAATCGGTCCAATAAGTTGCCATAATATTCGCCGTTTATTGTTTTTCCCTTTTGAAGGTAATCGATGTGGATTATCCCGAGTACATCCCAAAAAACTGTTGCCATCACCTTATTGTCCACGATTACATTTATGGTAAATTGAGAGCAAACTCGGATTGTGCAGAGTCCTCATAGTATTTATCAAGCTTTTCATTGGTTTGATTGACTTTTTTTTCGCAAAAAATAATGTTTAATGAGCAATCGAAATTCACTTTTTTCCATTTTTAAAAAAAATCCACGTGGTTGTATTTTTTAAACAGCTGTTAAACGCAAAGTAAATGACGGAACTTGCTCAAAATTTGACAGTAGTCTATTAACAGGTAGTACTTGATGGGAGCAGTGTTGGATTTCATATAACTAAGAGGGAAGTTCGAAAAGTCACGGACTTATTAATCCGCCCTCGTATTACAAAAGTTTTGGAAATAATTCGGCCATTTCTTACTTAATTCGGCCATTTCTTACCCTGACAATGACATATGGAACAGGCATTAGTGACGTAATATAGAGCTTAAGTGCGGTAATTTTTAGTTGTTTTTGTTTTTTCTTTGATATTTCAAATGGTAAATCATGCTTCTAGACAGGCACAAGAAATTCTCATTGAGTTTGTTATTTAACCTAACAAATATCTGTAGAAATTCTAAGAAAATTGTTCACTGATGATTTCCTTAAGAAAGAAAAAAATCCGAATAGGGACCAGCCTACAACAAATTATTTTACACAATTTGTTTTCGGAATAAGTTTAGAATTTTGCATTAGAAAATGCAAAAACTGTAAATGAAATAGTGATTACCTTATTTTAATTGAGAAACTTTTAAGTCATATTATAAATAAATTTTCGAACTATCATTTAAAAATTTTAAAGAAATCTTTTGCAAATGAACATTTTCAATATCAATTGCAAATTTTCAGCATTTTAAATAGAAAACTTAAATGTATTTAAAGTTTTCTTGATTTCAACTGATGTGGTCAACAAATATACCTTCCAGAAACCCCGGTGCGGCAACATGACTACCCAAAATAGAAAACTTTTGCTTATAAAATGTTCAGTGCTCGCCTTTTTGTGTTTCTAATTCGATTTTTTCCGAGATATTCCCATATAAAAATGTGAAATTCCGAATTTGGTCCGACTCAGCTTCAGTTTTTTTGCGAATAGAGGGACGAAATCGGGGCCAGTTTGTTTGTTTTTTATATATCGATTGTTTAACTAAATAAGTTCTTGATTAAATAAAAAAAATTTAAATTTTGTGATTTTTTCAGTTTTTGTTACACTGTAAATTTTTACTATTTAATAAAATATTTATATAAGCCAATAGTTTTTTGGACTTAAATAGTCTTTTAAGTCAACAATGTGAAATTTATGTCCGAATTTATTATTTGCTGTAAGCAATCCCACAATTCCCATAAAATATGAAATAAATTTCCCCAAACCAGATTATTTACGTTTTTTGCTTTAATGTCTACATTCAAAGCGGGGATTGGAAGAGACTTACCCAAACTTTAAACTTGATATTTGCCTTAAAAATGTGGCAAATTTAGAGACGACTGGGGGGAAAAGTATATACAAGTAAACATTTTTTTAACACAACTCGCTTTTATATAGAAATATTTTTCAAAATAGCATGCACACTTTATGTGTTCAGAAAGAAATTATTTATCTAGAGTTAAAAAGCTGTTAATGGTTTTTGTGGAAAAAAACGCAAACATTTTTTTTTTTTAATTTCTACTTTAAACGAATTAAGTTTTTGAGTGGAACAAGATATTGCATTTTTTTTTTGTTTATTTAATTATCTGGAGGTAAAAAACTGTTATTTAGTTAAATAACCAATATTTTAAAAAAGTAATGTGTCACGATTTCGTCCCGCTATTCACAAAAAACTGGACCTGAGACGGACTAAACTTGGAATTTCACATTTTCAAATGGCAATATCTCGAGAACTATTAGAAATAGCTCACACATGTAAGCATGTTTTTTGTTAGTCTGCTAGTAGATTACAAATATATTAATCTTTTCATTGAAAATTCAATTGAAATAATTTTGTTTTTAAACAAACTATTTTTGTGAAAAATAATATTGGAATTATTGGACATTTTGTTTTGAAAGACAAAACAAAAAAATATTCAAAATTGAACTGCCAATATTTAACTTTTAAAGCTACCTATAGAAAAAGATGAAAAAAATATATTTCTATGCATTTGAATGGATTCTTCATTTGAAAAACAAATTTTGCGTATAAATTTATAAAAAACTTTAATCGATAACAGAAACTATATTGTGAGTGCAGGAATTTTTAATTAAAATCTCCTAAACTTATTACTTAAATTATTTTAAACTCAATCACAAAGTCCATTCATTCTAAATTTCTGTAAATTTAAAATTGTATACCTAAAAATATCAACATTCACTATTTTTTTGTAGTTTCTCGTCAGTTTTTTTACTTGAATAATTACTAATAAGGTTGTTTCTTGATATTTATCTAATTAATGGTTTACTGTTAAATTTGTCTGGGTGTACGTTTGTACATTGATCCAAAGAAAGACAGTTAGACATATACACACATTTTTAGTTTCTGATATACAATATGACAATGTTGATTTTGATTTTGCCAATTAAAAATATGTTTTTGTTTTTCATATACTAGTAAGGATACAGTAAAATATGATCAAAAAAAACCAAATCCGTACAGAAAATGCTGAAATAAACCTGTAAATTAACTTACCAATACAACGTGAATCCATTACATGCAACCTAAAGTCATATTTGAGTCATTCCATGTCAGACCGAACACCTTTTTTACAACATCTATTCCGATTTACTTTAAATTTGCCAGACGTATTAAACATTAAAAAATATTTTACCCGTCTTTCCAGAAAAAAATTAAAAATTTTTTTGAAAAGATTATGGGCATTTGAAAATCGTCAAAATCGTGAAAAGTCATCCGACATGACAACTTTTAAACTGATGTTTTTCTAAAACTAGTGAATGGATTTTAAAGTTTAATACCTTAGTTTTAAGGTATTTGAACCTTCTTTTTAAAAATTATTATTTGTTTTTTAATATATTTTTAATGTATTTTTTTATTTTAATATTTTTTTTACTTAATTTCTGTTTTCCACCATCTTCAAACAAGTCGAAAAAATCTGTATGTGTCACAGGATCGGTCCCTACGTGCCAGAGACCGGTCCTCTGCTAAACCCTACCCTATGTAAACAACTGGCAACTTTAACATTGGGTTGTCATAGGAGGGGGTCATTTGTCCTGCTTTAAACCACATAGTGGTATGCCACAGGACTAACCAAAGATGGGACAAGACAGTCGACATGACTGTCGCAAAAGGGCCATGTCGTATGAAATAAAGGAAAACTAAACAGCTTCCAATGTGTAAAATTCTGGCCAACTGGCTTTTTCTTGTTAATAAGCATTCTGGTTAAGTGGTATGTCCTTCCTTTACCAGTCACAGGATTGGTAATTTTAGGACAATTGACACTGCTTAATCCACTTCAGTATTAAATTATACCAGTCCTGTGATAAGTCCTTTTTTAACCAGTCACTGTTAGGTCAATTGACTCCTCATTCCCCATAGGGAACATTAAGGTTATATTGAGCTTTAAGAAAATTTTTTCTTCAGATTTTTCGACTTCTTCGAAGATGGTGAAAAACAGATATTAACAGCTTGTTTTTACAATACGTGTATAATTTCAGACGAACGTGTGGCACTCGAACGAGTACGTAAGGAAATGAGTTTTTATAATTCGTTCGTCTGACTTACGTTTGAGTACGTAAAGCTTTATGTTATGTCAAACAGTAAAGATTGCCATGATATTATTTTTCGGTTTTTGTTAGCTTTTTTCATATACAAATAACTAATTTTTCGTTATTATATGGCAACCCAACACTGTAAATAAAATATAAACCAAAACAGCTGATTTTTGCTTAAAAAAAAATTTAATGATTTCGTTTAGAAAACAATAAAAGTGGTGATAAAAATATAATTTGTATAAAAAAAAAAGTATGTTTTTTTTAATATTAAATTGTGTTGCCTTTTTTCTTTGACGAATACTTTTTTGTGAACGTATGTTTTTGACGTCTGTGACGTTTCAAATCGCAATGTGGAAATCAAAAAAAGGTACGAAAACGACAACTCTTACGTTTTCACTCAATTCAAAGTGACATTTGCGATACAAAACCCCAAAATGAATTTCTTCACTCATTTACACGAATTTTTTGAGTGACACGTCTTAGAAAAACAGACCGTAAGTAAAAAAAAAAACAAATTTTAAAAATAAAAAAAATTAATTTTAAAAAGAAGGTTCAAATACCTTTAAAATAAGGTATTAAACTTTAAAGTCCATTCAATAGTTTTAGAAAAACATCAGTTTAAAAGTTGTCATGTCGGAAGATTTTTCACTATTTTGACGATTTTCAAATGTGCATAACTTTTTGAAAAAAAAAATGTTTAATTTTTTCTGGAAACACGTGAAAAATATTTTATAATGAAGAATACGTACTAAAATTTTGAAAGACATCGAAGACATCCAAATCAATTTTTAGCAAAAATCGTACGGTCTGACAAGGTATGACTCATATGCACATTTACATTTTTACCTAACACATATACATAGGTTTACCCATACATAAACATCATACAAGTAAATCTATGAGGGGATTCATAATACGGCTTGTATATGGTGCAAAAGTACACTATGACTACCTTAACAATTGTTGAATATACATAAATCGCTCTTTCCTTCTTTAATATGACTATTATTTTTTTTATAGAAAATTATTCCTTCATATAAAAAATATAATATTTTTTGATTAACGATTGAAGGGCTTATTGTAAAAACTTGATAAGCTACATTTAAGTTATGTTTAGTTTTCACATTTTAAAAAGTGAATAAATTTAGAAAATATGGCTATTGTTAGACTTTTATATTCTATGTATGTGTGACAAGTGCTTAAGCAAGACTTCATTCAATATTTAATCAACGGATGTATACAAAACAGCGAAAACTAGAAAATTGTAAATGTGGCTTATCATGTTTTTACAATAAGCTCTTCAATTAAAATACTTATTTATTTTAATTTTTTTAAAATGTTAAATATAAATGAAAGATAAAACAAATTGTTGAACAAACTTTCCAGGGTAGGTAAAACATTTATGACACCAATGTGATAGAAATACGATGTTTACACTATATACAAAACTACATGAATCCGACTTATATTCTGGTACATATTGCCCAGAGACTTTTAGTCTTTTATAATTTTATTTTATCCAGGCTCTTTTTTTAATGTACAGTAACGCAGCAAAAACAGGGCCTCAACTCATTACCAGAATATTTACTCTCAACATGTCCCAAAAGTAATTTTTACCCATTACCATAACACTTATAAAAAGGACCAATATAATGAGTACACTTTACCCTCTCGCTTATAATAAAAAAAAAAACACAAAATAATAAGTACATATTACTTTTGGGACATCGTAATGACAAAGTAATATTGCTAGGAAATAGTCTGGTAATGAGTTGAAACCCTGTTTTTGCTGGTTAGTATTAAATAGGTCATTTTGAAAGACAGTTTTGATTTAAAAAAAATTTGTTCTTGTTTTAAAAAAACTCTTTTGACCCACTGTGGGGCAGAAGGTGACTAGAGATTCTAGCCTGTATACGAACAATGTTTATGAGTTAAAAATGTTTCATTTTTGATTTGAATTAGTTTAATTCTTTAAATTTTGTTTTTTACTTCTCATCAAGTTAATAAAACAATACGGGTAAGTTAGTCTTTTTTATTCAAAAATAATTATTTGGGTAAATCTCCTATCCCTTCTACATTGGTCCTCTGAAGATTTTCGGTGACTCGAAATAAAACAGTCTGCATTAAATTAGTTTTCATTTAATTAAATATGTCTTCATTTAATTAATAAATAAACATTGAATAATCTTGCTCACATTATTTCTAATATTACAATCATTTTTTTAAAACTTATAACTGATTTTAAAAGAGTGATAACTGATCTCTTATTCTGTAAAATTTAAGAGATTACTTAATTGATTTAAGAGAAAAATTGTGTAATAATATTTTGTTAGTGTTTCATAACTATAATTACATATAAGGATAAACAAAGGAGAATAGAAAATAAAAAAAATTGAAGAAATAATTTTGTTTTTTATGCAATTTTAATAAATTTATATCTAAGTGATTTTGAAAAAGCAAAAATTTCAGCCTATTTAAAAAGTGTTAAGTTTTCGGGAAATTGCTAGAAAAATAAACCGTTCACATCACAACTTTTTTCAAATAATCCGAGTGGTTATGGTAAAAATAAAACAGGCGGCCCGATAAAAATCTTTCTGACCGACGTAAAATAATCAACAGTGCCAGCAACTCAATGAAGGGCCTCAATCTGATAATCGATGAATGTAAGTTAAATGTGTAAAAATCAGCAATAGGTAGGTGCTAAAAGGATTCACAGAGAATTACTGGCCAAAAGCTGATGTCTGTGCCAAGGTTATTACCCCGCCACAAAACTGTTTGACTTGAATTCGGCAAAAGAAATTTACAAACCAATTGGAGAAACGTAAGTCAATAATTGCTGTTTTTAGTGGGACTGTTTAAACATAAATTTCTTTTGAAGGAGATTTTTTCTGAAGAGAAAAAGTTCAATATTGATGGTCCAGATGGTTTCAACAGCCATTGGGCAGGCCTACGTAAGGAACGACGACATTTCTCAAAAGGAAATTTCGGGGACGGATCCGTAGTGGTTTGGGGCGCTTTTTGTTTTGACTTTATATTTCTCAAGCGAGAGAATTCTCAGAGAGAATTTTAGTAGATGAAAAATAATAAAAATTTTCAGTGAACTAATGAAACTTTTCTTCACAAAGTGAACAATCATTTTCTTAAAATTAATGAAAAGATACACAGTTTTTATGACACTTGTTTTTTTAAAAAAACTTCAATGGACGAGTACCAGTGCAACTTCATTGTTTCTATGCAAAAATTCATTAATATCATGCAGAGAATTATCTCAGCGTACTATTAAAATGCCGAATACCCAATAAAATAATTATTTGTCCAAATTAATTGGATAATTGTGAAAAAAATCTGTATTTTTGTGAAGAAAGTCGAAAAAATTAATTTACTTTGAAATCTTTTGCAGAATAATTTCGGCGGTTTATGATAAACACATCAACCTAAAAAAGTTTAAATTCTACACAGCGAGCATTTTGAGTGAACGAAAATTAATGAAAATGTTCAGTAAACTAATGTAACTTTTCTTTATAAAGAGAACGAACATTTCTTAAAATGATTGAAAAGATTAGTTCTTTAATAAGACTTAATAATTGGACCAATGAAACTATTTACTAATGAAGTGATATTTGGCATACAATTTTATGAAAACTTGCATTAGTTTAATTAAATTTGTTTATGTTCTAGTTGCTTGTATGCAAAAATTCATTAATATTTTACAGAGAATTTTCTCAGTCTAGTATCCAACCGAACTGTTTGCAAAAAAAAAAAAATATTTTATCGTGTTTTTTTTTGCATTTGGAGGCATTATAGACAAGTTTCGATATTGCACTTAGATATTTATCATCATGATATTAAGGAATTTTGCTTTAAATCAATGAAATTGCACTGGAATAAGTGTATTGAAACTTTTCATTAAGTTAATGCAAGTTTACATAAAATTGTATGAATAAATGTAGTTTTATTTATGTAAATTTTCATAAAAATATGGTTTCATGAAAAATATGAAACTTCTTATTAATTTTAAGAAAATTTTTGTTTATTTTGTGAATAATAGTTTCATTGATTTACTGAAAAAAAAAATATTTTTCTAGTTTTTTCATATGTTTGTTAAACCGATTTATTGCGGCTATGAATGTAAATTTAAGAAAAAGACGAAAGCTGTAAAGCAAACTGAATGCCAAACTTTTTCGATTTTGCTGAAAGTTCGGCTGCCAAAAAGTGAATTCGTTGAACTTTTAACTAAATTTTTATCTCAAAAATCGCATCCGATCTGCCCAGCAAAACATTTTCATTAATAAAATTTATTTTTCAATACATTTTCTTACAGAACTTTTCCATCAGACACGTTTTTTTCTCTTCAAACGAAAGGAATGTATGTTTTTTTTGTTTGCAAAATGACAAAATTGTTCGTCAAACAAACATATTTGGATATAATTTTTTAAAATAAAATAATATTTTCAAAGAAATTGCTAATTCTTTCATAAAATCGAGAAATGTTTCAACAAAAAAACTCAAGTGGTTGAATAAAAGATATCAAATTTAATTTTTTTTAGGAAAGTTCTACCGTAAACAAAAATATTTGATTCAGGGAAAGGTTTAGATTTAAACAATTTTTAAGATTTCGAAGATAAGATAGCTTGGTAAAGAAAAGTCGTAGTTATAAAAATTTTCGTATTGCAAGTTAATTTTAACCTCTACAACTCAACCTTTTTAAATGAAAGTAAATTTGTTTTGCTTTAAAAAATAAAAGTCCTTTTGATAAGTAAAAACATAAGTGATGAGCAGAGAAGACAAAAAGTGGCACAATCCGTTTATACAACCAAATATTGTAAAAAAGTCAAAAATTACAAAAAAAGGTAAAAAATTAAACTTTTTACGTGGTCAAAATCATACAGTTGGTACTCAGATATCTGCTTCAGACTTTCAAAATTATTTTAATAAACTGCTTAACCCATCATCACATCTCAGGAGTTCGTTTACGCACCAATACTCATTAAAGATGATAAACTCGACGCTAATTTTACCCTGGATGAGTTAAAACTGGTTTTAAAAAAATGCGAAAACAAACAAAGCACCTGGAGAGGATGGAATTACATATGAGTTTATTATAAATTCAACTGATGTCTTCCAAAAACATTTGTTAAATTCTTATAACAAAATGTATAATAAGGGAAAAATAGATGAGGTTTTTTGTAAATCAGTTGTTTTCCCAATATTTAAAAAAAGGTGACCCGAATATGCCGGAAAACTACAGAGGTATTAATGAATACCACAGCTAAAGTTATGATGGGAATGCTAAATAACAGGCTATATGAATGGGTTGAAGAAAACCATATACTAACGGAATTTGAAGCTGGATTTCGAAAAAACTATTCGACAACAGACAATATTTACAACCTTGCTGGTATTGTTAATATAAAATTATCGGAAAAGAAAAAGGTATATGCATTCTTTGTAGATTTCAAGGCAGCTTTTGATAAATTGGCAAGAAAGTCTTTAATATACAAATTATACTCAATAGGTATTTCATATAAATTTGTTGAAATACTGGAAGATATATACACAGACACAAAATCAGCGGTATGGAATGGCGAAGAATTATCGGAGTACTTCCAAATCAATTCAGGTGTGAAGCAAGGATGCTTGTTATCGCCTCTTTTATTTTCACTTTACATAAATGACTTACACGAGAGCCTTAAAGGAGATTCACAAATAGGCAATATGAATATCCGACTCCTTATGTATGCGGATGATATCGTAATCCTTGCTGATGAAATAGATACACTTCAAAAAATGATACAAAATTTGGAAAACTATTGCGCTTTATGGAATCTTGAAATCAACTTAAATTAGTCGGAAATCGTTATATTTAGAAATGGTGGCAGACTGAAAGCACAAGAAAAATGGCAGCTAAATGGAAACAATATCAAAATAGCCAATGAGTATACGTATCTTGGAGTTATTCTTACACCCAAAATGAAATTTACCATACACGTGGAAAGCAGAAATATCCTGGCAAAAAAAGCTATAAACTACACTTGGAAGAGTTTTATTTCAAACAGAGAAATACAATTAAGACAAAAGTGGAACCTTTTCTTAGCGGTGTGCAGGTCTATACAAGCATATGCAGCCCAAGTATGGGTTTACGGCCACTTTGAAGAAATATATATACTTCAAAGATATTTTATGAAAAAAGTTTTGAAGCTGCCAGATTTTACTCTAAATTATGCTCTCATGCTGGAGACTTCCGCAGTAAACAATCATTTATACACCTTAGAACTACATATGCAGTACTTGACTCGAGTAATTTTTCAATACCAGGATAGCAGGCTACCGTTTCAAATAACGCAAATACTTATTCAAAAAAACTTTTTTTGTTTCAAAGAATTGAAAATGCTTGCAAAAAAACTTAATACACCATGGTCCAGTACACAGTCCAATAAACACCAATGGATTGCTCAAAATAATCAACTTTTACACATAATACAACAACATCAACATAATCAGTGCTTACAAAATAAAGCAGCCAGCTCAAGGATATACAAAAGTTTAGATCATACCCGTGGTCTAAATTAATTTATCGACAATATGAATCAGTCTAATATAACCTGGATATTTAAAGCAAGATGTGGGTTGATTAAACTTAATTACAACACCTTCGGGGCGACAAATGATGAAAAACTATGTACACTTTGCAATATGTGTACAATTGAAACATTCCAACACTTTTTATGTGCTTGCCCTGTTCTTAAGGAGTTTAGAATCGCTAGCTTCGGAAAATCCAACTTACTTGATGAAGAAATGATAGAAATACTGAACGGTGGCTACAGAAACAGATTGGCAAAAATTGGTACAATACCTTAACACAGCCTTATATTATAGAAAATTTTTGATGCAAGAATATAATTAACTTCCTTGATAAATTAATTTTAAAATCACCGGAAAATTTCGACAGACGTTAAAAACATACATAGTCGAACATTACTTCTTTTGTTTTTCTTATTTGCAATAAATATTTAATATAGAATTTATAAATGAATTTGTAAACTTAATTAATTGTAAATAAAGAAATTACTACTACTTATAAAATAATACTTACTTAAACTTTTTATTTGAAATGCTTGTAAATTGTAGTTTTTCATGCAAACAATATTTAAAAACAATAATTCAAAATTACAAAATCGAAATACTAGTATCAACCTAGCTAATATGTTTGAATTGCTTTATTTTTGTAAATATACGGAGGTTGGAAGCTCGTTACAAATTAAAAATAACATAAAAATAATCTCGATGCATATAAAAACAAAAAGCTAACAAAACTGTAAAAGAATTGATATTTCGGTAACTTTGATGGAAAAATGTTATGAAAGCAATATTTCCTATGTTCGGTAATATAAAATGTGTGTTCATCGATTTTTAAAAAGGATTTTTTTGTGTTTAAATTACTAAATTTTTCTAATTCTACAAAACTTCTAGTGCCACCGAAAATCAGCTGACGTGACATAGTTTTGCCTCTCCCGGTCTAAGAATTATCAACAAATCTCAAACGGAAATTACTTGTGATACGAACCCGATATCGATAACCACTACATATCAGGGCCCACCGTTTTGGAGTAGTCGAGTAGCTCGAGCTACTCGAGTAGTTAATGAGTAGACACCATACTTATAGTCACTACTTGCGGTCTTCGTGGTGTGTTTTTAATTTTGGACAAAGTAGAGTTTACAACTTTAGCAACGCTGAGCATATCATGGAAAAAATATTTATAAAATTTCCACGGATTAATTTTGGTCCACCACAGCATAATTTGAAACAAGTAATTTTTTTACTTGTTTTAAATTGAAAAATGCGGTTGACCAAAATTTTATAAATATATATCCAAAAACATGCTCAGCATTTCTAAACTTTTGATCAATATTTTGTACAAAAATCCAAAACAGTGCCGTTAGATAACTACAAGTATTTCCGATTTATTTATTTTTTTTTCGTAATCAATATAATACTCATCGTTTGAGCACTATTACGTAAAATTCTACTCGTTCGGGACACCCTAATGTGCATTAAAATTAAAAAAGATGTATGCCGTTACATTTTTTAAAAACCGCAAAAAAGTAAGATGTTTCTTAATATTTTTTTCTACACTTAACGGATATGATAGGATGATCATATATTTGTATGAAATCATATACAAAATGTAACATTTAGTGCAATTTCACCAGACTGAAACTAGGACATAATTATATTTAGATGTAACAGTTTACATAAAATCATATACAATTATATCAGGTCAAAATCTGGATACAATAATATCTGTTTTTTTATATAATTATATATATTTGTGTCAGTGTAGATATAAACTATTACAATTAAACACAAAACTGATACAGTCTAATACAATTCTATAGGGCCATAATTCGGATAAAATTGTACTGGACATTTAGCTAATTGCATCAGATTAGATCTAAACCCATACAAACAGATACAACTATAAGGACCCAAATTTAAAATAAAATTTTAATAAAATTTTATAACACATATTATATTAATATGACTACATGTAGAGTCATATCATAGATTTTATGCAGTCTTATCAAAGTTATTGATATGACTACATAAAGCTCCATATAAATTAATCGGGAACTGAAATATCACCAATTATTTTAAATTTGGGTTATATTATTTTTTGGATTTTAAAAGAGGAATCAATAGAGAAATTAAAGAATTTTTCTAACAAATCTAATATTTAGTTAACTTTCAAAAATCTTTTGGTTTTAATAATTAATAGTTTAAATTTGTCACTTTTATTGCAAAAACTCTACACTCAAAATATTTTAACAGTAACTGATTGCAGTTTATTTAAAAAGTAATCAGTAAACTTTTTTTTTTTTTATCGAATATACATTTTGAACAACAGCGAATTTTTTTTTTTATATTATTTTACCATTTATTAAAAAACAAACTACACATAAATATAATATAATGTTCATGTAAAATTTTCTTTTTAAAAAAATTTTTTATTTAAACCAAACAGTTAATGATAGTAAAAAAAAAGAAATGAAAACTGTTGTTTTCAACAATTTTGAAGTTAAATTTTGATAGTTAAAATGAAAAAAAACTCTATAGATTATTTGTTAGGACAATATCCTAATAAAGAAATATAGATTATGGCCTCGAACTTGAATAATTTTCATTTTAATTCCACAATTAAAGATCAAAAAACAAAATTTTTATTTTTAATAAAAATTATATCAAACTTGTATAAAAGACAAAGTACAGTCTTGTTTACTCCCCCTTTACACCTTGTTAAAAAAAAAACAAAACCAGTGAGAAAATAAAAACTAGAAAAAAACAAAAAACGTGTATTGTATATCTACCAAAGGGAGACCTTGCACATAACAAACAAGTTTTCAATTTATTTTTGATCAATGGTGATAATTTTTAACTTCGAGCTCATATATTGGTTCTCATTTAGTGAGAAAACTAGTTTATATGAATGTTTGATGTTTTGCATGGTATTGTCACTTTTTTCAAAACGTGTTCTGATGATGGGAACCTAGAAAATTCCCGAAATAGATCTATCAACACTTTCCTGAAAGTGGTCAATTAATGAATTCGAAAACAAAAACTTTATAGATTATTTGTTAGGACAATATCCTAATAAAGAAATATAGAGTATGGCCTCGAACTTGAATAATTTTCATTTTCGTTGCACAAATAAAGGTCGAAAAAACATAATTATATCAAACTTGTAACACCGTTTATTTTTACAAATTTGGGAGTTTTTTAAATTTTTTTTATTTTGTTTTTCATAGTGAAAATTAAGGAAAATCTTTCATTTTTACGCTTTATGGTTAATTTTTGAATAGTTAAAAATTAAATTAAAATTACATTTGATTTAAAAGAAAAGTAAGTAGACCTGGTTTTAACTATATGTAGTTTTAAAGTACATATTCCTTTGTTTTTATCGACAAAACATTGTGAGTGTATTAATAGACTGTGGCAGTTTTTTTTGCTGATAGAAAAAAAAAATCGTTATTCCATCAAATATTGAATCTTTTTTTTTACAAACATTATTTTGTTACGAATATTTAAAGAATTGGTATGATTTTATATAAAAAAATAAAAAAATATATATACATATATTTTAAATACACAAAAAGTTATTTAAAAGTTATTTCAAAAACTTCAAGATGTTATTTTTGCATTTTTAGATGTTAGTTTTGCAGATTTAAATTTGTTTGTATATTTTTATTTAATACCAATTTTAACTAATTTTATGTAAGCTTTATACGTGTAGAATATTTTTATATTCAAGCTTAATGACACGCCACTGGTTTCTTTTGTAAAACTTTAGTTTATACAGTACTTTCTCCAGAATTAATTGAGATTTATGTCATGACATAGACTTTGACATAATTACCGTAATACTCTAATTTTGGCCGTAAGACTCGATAAAGTTTAATTAAAATAAAAAAAAGTGTGAAAATTTTTATCATAATTTGTATAATTTTCTTTTAATAAAGTTATAATTAATTTTATTTAATAAATAATCTTAAAAAGCCTACCACATGATGGGGTTAGTATAAGAGTAGAATTTGGCTTCGGAAAGTTGAGTCGGATTCGCTCCAATAAAAGCTTTACCTTTGTGCAAATGGTCAAATAGTCAAATACGTTCTTATATTATTTCTTTCCCTTTTGATAATCGACAAGCAAAGATCAGCTTTATATTAAATAAAAGTAAAAAAAAAAAAAAAAAATCATTTTGTTTCATAATCGAAAATTAATAAAATTTATTGTGAAGTAAAAATTATAATCAAAGTGAAAGCCGTTTATAAAATTATTTTTATATTAATAAAATTCCCTAAAATTTTATAAAGAAGCAAACGTTTACAATTTTATATTCAATATAATATTGAAAGTTTTAATTTCGGTAAGCAAAAGTGTTACATAATATTTTTAGCATGGGACTTACGTAACCCTTTACTTTTTATTAGGAATTACAATTATTAACCTCTGGTCGCTGTCCACATACCGTAATCGTGGGATTGAATATCAGTGGCTAATGCCATTTTGATAATTCAATCCCAATTTTATTAACCTGCTGTAAAAAAATTGGAAAATTTAAAAATTTTATATACATCATCAAAAATATACGGGGGCCATTTTGTAATTCGGTGTCAAACCTAACCTCACCTCGGATATTACGTAATACCGCTATTTCATCAAATTAATTTAAAGTCATATCGATTTTAATTAAAATATTTTTCCTGAAACCTGCTTTGATACCATCACGTTACATCAAACTAAAAGCCATAAAACGTCGTAAAATTATTACACAGTAATAATTTTAAATGCCAAATTAATGATTTTAAAATTTACTAAAATCGATTAAAGTTCATCAACAATTATTAATTATAAAGAGTATTGGCCACCAGTGAAAATTTATATGCTGAACAATTAAAATAATTTGATATAAATTACATTCTCCTTGCCCACTGTATAATTCATTCACAAATAGTGCCCATTCATAAAGAAGACAAAATACTACTCATCTACTAAATGAAATGACGTCATAAACCAGAAATACTATTCATGAGTACTATTCCAACAACAGCAAAAAAAAAAAAATAATTTTAAAGCCTAGCTTTGCTGTAATTGAAACACCAAATTTAACATTTTGACGTCATAAATAGAAGAGACAACATTTCATCAACATACAACAGAACTCTGATCGATGCATTACAGTATTGTAATGATCATTAAAATCAACTAAATTGCTACTTAATTATTAACATCTAAAACAAAATTTAAACTAACAAATTTTAACACTTCTTTATATACTAAATTGGTGAACGAACCCTACGACAAATATGTCATATTAAATGAAGATTCGTTCATCAAAAATAGTATAATTAACAAAATTATGAATTTTATTTACTAATTCTAGATTATATTAATATTTCTTAAGTATAAAATGAATTTGAAATATTAACACTTTAACAAATTGAAAATAATATCTCAAGTGCAAATTGAATTAAAAATTTTAAAACTGAAATTTTACTAGTGAATTTAAAATCAACAAGCACTTAGATATGTTTCTTTATAACCAAAATTTTAGCATGTTTGAATTTATAAAGTAAATTCTTTACACGGCTTCAGTGATATATACCTTTTTATATAAAATTGAAGAAAATGTATAAAGTATAAAGAGTTTACCTAAATTTTTTTGTTACTAATCAAATGACAATTTAAATGAAAGATATTTTAATAGTTTTTTCTATAAAATTACAGAAACCCGAACACGTATGGATTGAGCTCAATGCATCGTTGGAGTTTGAGTTAAGGCGTTATACGAAATAACGATCGTTTAGACAACAATTTTGTCATTTGATTTTTCAGAACATCGATATCCCAATTAGTGGATCACACAAAGTAAGTTAAACAAATTCAAATATGCTCTCGTTTATTAACAAATTTTGGTAATGAATTATTTTGCGTAATTAAAATTTAAATTTTTATTGAATATTTAATCAATTATTGTATACAAAGTATACGTTCGAATTTATTTTAAATTAAACTAACTAACGGATTGGTTATAAGATTAAAAGGTTAGGTTTAGCCATTTAAATTTAATGATAGTTTTAAAATATACTTTTTTCAATAAATGAATTGTTATATTAAAATTTAAAATGGAGTAGAAAGATTTAAAAGGGAATGTGGGATTACAAGGTAATATGGATTAAGAAGTAAGGCAGAAAGATTATTTTCGATTATGGGAAATGGCGGAAATTTTAATACGGGCACAAGGTCATTTAAGGAAGATGGGTGGGAAATATTTTTAAAAGTGTCCATGGCGATAATATCACCAGTCGCTAGATAGATATATTCAGGATCATAAACGATAAACTTAATTAAATTTTTTTACACCAATTTGTCCAGTTAATTTTTAGTTTGAAAGAGTTTTAAATTCAAGTCTTGGAATGAAATTTTTTCTTTTTCTTTTGCCGTAAGTTTTTGCTTTAGTAAGGCCAAGAACCACCCCAAACCGGCGAGCTAAGCCCTTATTCAAACATTCCAAGCTCGGCCAAAACTAAAGCAACAAAATTGATACCTATAGAATAAACTACAACGGTAATAGATTGGCGCCCAACGATGTCGCTTCCGATATCGTATTTTATTTTAAGTTTTAGTAGTTTAGTCCACAGCTTTTTCTAAATATAGATTTAGATTGTGTTGCAAATTACATCCATTTTTTTTACATTTTTGTAAGTCCTAAGTTAACGTATGAAACTTTTTCTTAGTAGTGACAAAAAGGTACTTTTACCAATGTTTAGGGGTTAGTCAACGCAATGAAATTCGAAATTTTGTGCGTTTGTCAATTCTTAAATGCCATTGAAGTCTTTAGTTAAAGTAGATTCAATAGTTTTGTTTTGTATAGCTAGTTCTTAGGTAAGTCATGATTAACTTCATATATAAGTTGATATTATCATTTGCGACTTAAAAACTAGTTTTTTCGGTTAATTTTCATCCCAAATTTGTATTTTTTTAACACCATTGTTAAGTGATTCTGTTTATATTCTATAAAATTATTTTGTAATTAAATTTTCTTGTAAAATCTTTAAAACATCCATATTATCTTGAAAACGTAATCCAACATTCCCTAATTATATGATTATAAAAAGAGATTTAAAAAAAAAAAAAAAAAAAGTTTTAAATAATACGTAGAAGAGTGTTATGACAAGTAGAAGACGTAAGGTTAAGAATTTTAAAAGTCTTGAAGAATCGCTAAGCGATACTCAAATAGATTACACTTTTGACGAGGAAGGTGATTTTGAAAACCCTTTTGTTATAAGACGTAGGTTAGAAAGTCCAGGTCCAATTGCCAATAGAACTAGGAGCAAGATTAATATTTTTACAGTTGAAACTTTGGATTTGAGTATGTCACCTCCCACGACAAATCCGACACCTGGGGGTGGGGCAATGGGTGGAAATGATGAAATCGCTAATGAGACCGGCTTAGAATCAAGGTTGGAAAGAATTTTAACGATAAATCACAATACATTTCTTCTTGAATTACAGAGTTTAAGAAATACTTTAGTTGAGGTTATAAATAGAAATCCCAGTGGGGAGCATAATGAAAATATTTCGAGAATTTCACATGGTTCTCCTATAGGCCCAACTGGTACTGTGCCAAGAAATAGTGCTGCCCCAAGTCTACCTTTAAATTTGTCTAATTCTAGTTCAAGTAGTATCACTCCTATTAGGATCGATAAGTGGAATATAACTTATGATGGGAGTGAAGATATTCACGATTTTCTTTTTAAATTAGACACTCTTCGGAGAAGATATAACTACACCGAAGAACAGGTTTTCACAAGCTTTCACTTGTTTTTAAAAGGCAAAGCCGAAACTTGGCTTTGGTTTTATTTAAGAAAAAATCCGAATACCACGTATTCCCAGCTAACTGATGCTATTATAAAAGAGTTTGATAAAATCGAAAACGACTGTGATAAAATTGTAAAAATGGTAGAACGGCGTCAAATGTTTAAGGAGAGTTTTGACGACTATTTTACAGAACTGGTCGGTATGAATTCTCGGTTAAGCCAACCGATGACTGACCAGAAATTGATCGAACTTATAAAAAATAACGCTAAGGAATCACTGGGTTCGCTTCTCTTTTCGTACGATCTTTTTAGTTTAGATCACCTACGCGAGGCCGCTCGTAAAGCTGAAAAATACCTCGGTCGACAAAACCAGTTAAGACAGCAAAAACGTTTCGTTGCTGAAATTGATTCTCCAAAAGAACAGGATTTAGAATATGAGCCTGAGGGCGATATTTCTGCTATAAATTATAGGGGTGGCCAGAATAGAAAGCCAGTCGACACGTCCAAATTTAAATGTTGGAATTGTGACCAACTGGGTCACTCATTTTACGATTGCCTTTCAGATGACCGTAAGATATTTTGTTATCGCTGTGGCGAAAAAGGGGTTAAAACACCTCAGTGTAAAAACCATGTGGAAAACAGGCCAATGAACGAGAAGTAGGGGGTTACTCGTTCATGGGTGAAAATCCCTCTAAGCTTTATAACAATAAAATTAAAAATGAATTAAATATTAAAAGTGACAATAATTTAGTTGAAAATGTTAAAATTTTGAAAAGAAAGGATAAAGATGATGATATTGAAAAGAAGAGTAGCAAAATTGGTCAACAGGCGAAAAGGTTATCATTACACGAAAGGAAAATTAATTATGATGAGGTTAGGCGTAGAATTTTTAAAGAAACAACTTCGAAACAGATTGAAAAGTGCAGGGAAAGATTTAGAAAACGGAAAGAATTTAATAAAATTATAGAATCGACAATTTTAAATGATAGTGACGATGAAAGGCCATACGCCAAGGTACTTTTGGGTACAATAGAGTTTTACGGGTTGCTAGATTCTGGCGCCTCAATAAGTGTTTTAGGAAAAAATTGTGAAGAGGTTGTTGATAAACTTAAGTTAAAATTTTCAAAAATAAAAAGTTCTTTGCGAACAGCTGATGGTAACAAACAGGGCGTTATAGGTTTTGTTGAAATTCCAGTTTCCTATAAGGGGTTAATTAAAAATTTGATATTTTATTTAGCACCATCCTTGCGGCAGAAAGTTTATTTGGGGGTAAATTTCTGGAAGGCCTTTGACATAGCTCCACAAATTTTTATTTCCGAACTATCTGTTGATTTGGATTCTAGAGTAGATTCGGGAACTATTTTGCATAGTTTGACTGTTTTAGAGAGGACTGAGCTGAAAAAGTTATTGACGAATTTCCGTCCTATGCAAAACTGGGACTGGGACGAACTGAAATTGAGACCCACAGCATAGATACGGGGGATTCTTTACCATTCAAAATTAAGCACTATCCGATGTCCCCTCCACGTCAACAGGAGGCCTACGCTGAGTTGGACCGTATGTTAGCTCTCGGGGTGATAGAAGAGAGTAACAGCCCCTACTGTAGCCCTATTGTATTAGTCCGAAAACCTGGCAAGAATCGACTCTGCCTTGACTCTAGAAAACTTAATGAGCTAACTAAGAAAGATGCATACCCTCTCCCACACATTAATGGCCTTTTGAGTCGCCTTCAGGACACTCATTTTATCTCGGGTATTGACCTAAAAGATGCCTTTTGGCAAATACCCTTAGATGAGAGTTCTAGAGAAAAAACGGCATTTGCAGTACCTGGTCGGCCACTGTATCAATATACAGTTATGCCTTTCGGGCTCTGCAACGCCGCACAGAGGATGAGCCGTTTAATGGATAAGGTCATTCCAAGCCGAATCCGAGAAAACGTGTTCATCTACCTAGATGACCTTTTGGTGTGTACACCTGACTTCAAAAGTCATATAAATGTGTTGAGAGAGGTTGCAAAATGCTTAAGTGATGCAAAACTTACAATTAACGTTGAGAAGAGCCGATTCTGCCAAAAGGAGATTAAATACCTGGGGTATATTGTAGGGCAAGGAACTTTGCGGACGGACCAAACAAAAATTGACGCTATCAGAGATTTTCCACTACCGACAACGCCTCGGCAAATCCGCAGATTCGTTGGTATGGCCGGCTGGTATCGTCAATTTATATCAAACTATGCAGAATTAGCGGCTCCACTTACCGACTGCCTTAAAAAGTCGGAAAAATTTAAAATTACACCAGAGGCAGAGGATTCATTTAAAAAATTAAAGGAGGCCTTAACTACGGCACCAGTTTTGGTACAACCTGATTTTAGCAAACCATTCACTATACAGTGCGATGCCTCTAGAGTAGGAGTGGGTGGTGTTTTAGTTCAGACAGACAATAACGGCCAAGAGCATCCAATAGCGTACGTTTCACGGAAACTTAACAAGGCTCAAAGGAATTACACGGTTACGGAGCTTGAATGTCTTGCCGCTATTGTCTGCCTGAAACGTTTCCGACCATATGTTGAGGGTTTGCAATTTAAGATCGTTACGGACCATAGTAGTTTACGTTGGCTTATGTCACAGAAAGATTTGTCAGGTCGATTAGGAAGATGGAGTCTGAAGTTGCAGTCTTTCGATTTTGAAATTGAATATCGTAAGGGGTCCGCTAATATTGTTCCCGATGCGCTGTCTAGGGTCGTTGATGTTGAGGAAATCGTTTGCCCGTCTGTTTCGTCAGAAGTCGATTTGAAGTCCGAGCATTTTTCGTCAGCCGAGTATAATGACCTTAAGGATAAAATACTGCAGTTTCAGGAAAATTTTCCGGATACATGTGTGTCAGATGGTTTTGTCTATCAGAGGGTAAAATTTAGAAAAGGGGAGTTTGAAGAGGAGGAGTCCTTATGGCGTCTGTGGTTGCCGACAGGGTTAAGAAAAATTGTTATTGAAAATAACCATAATATGACCTCGTGCCATGGGGGCTTCACCAAAACCCTGGGCCGTGTTAGAGAAAAATATTTTTGGCCTAAAATGGCTATTGATATAAAAACTTTTGTGGCAAATTGTGACACATGTAAATGTGTGAAACCCACAAATAAAATTTTACGTCCGCCAATGGGCCAACAAACCAAAACCGATCGGCCATTTCAGCGCCTTTATATGGATCTTTTAGGTCCATATCCCCGGACAAAACTTGGCAACAATATGGTATTTGTAGCTATAGACCATTTTTCAAAATATATTTTTTTTAAACCTCTGAAAAAGGCCACAACATCAGCGATAATTGGATATATTGAGGAAAACATTTTTCATAAATTTGGAGTTCCTCAGTATATCCATTCTGATAACGGTAAGCAATTCGTTTCTGCTCAAATGACCGAATTTTTGAAGGCTTACGGCATAACCCAGGTGAAAACTGCATTGTATTCACCGCAGGCTAATGCCTCTGAGAGAACGAATAGGGAGTTTTTAGTCAAATTACGGATTTTAATTAAGGGAAAGCAAGATCAGTGGGACAGACAGGTGTCAAAAATAGCCAGCATATTAAGGAGTGACTATCACGAGTCCTTAAAATGTTCGCCCTACTTTGGATTATTTGGGTACAACATGGTACAACACGGCTCTGCCTACCCCATTTTAGAAAAATTAGACTTATTACAGAACAGTCAGGCTAATTTCTTGCCAAATGATACCAGAATTGGACTTTTGCACGATAAAATTCGAGAAAACTTAATAAAAGCACATGATAAAGCATCTAAAACTTACAATACCCGGTGCAGGGACGTAATGTTTAGAGAGGGTCAGGAGGTCTTTAGGAAAAACAGGGCCCAGAGCGATTTCAGCAAAGGCATTAATGCCAAACTGCTACCACCATATCTGAAATGCAGAATACGTAAAAAGGTAGGAAGTTCACTGTATCAATTGGAGACGTTAAATGGCGAATATATAGGCTTGTTCCATGCAAAGGATATTAAAGCATTTTAAATTTTATTTTATTTCCCTTTTAATAGCCCGGCTAAAATTTTTATCTCAGGGTATGGTCGTGCCCCACGAATTTTATAACAAAAAAAAAAAAAAAAAAACTGTTTTCCTTATTTACAACTTTCACAGGTTTAGTTTTCAATGAAGGTTTGTGGCAGTTTTTTTTTGCTGATAGAAAAAAAAAATCGTTATTCCATTAAATATTGAATCTTTTTTTTTACAAACATTATTTTGTTACGAATATTTAAAGAATTGGTATGATTTTATATAAAAAAATAAAAAAATATATATACATATATTTTAAATACACAAAAAGTTATTTAAAAGTTATTTCAAAAACTTCAAGATGTTATTTTTGCATTTTTAGATGTTAGTTTTGCAGATTTAAATTTGTTTGTATATTTTTATTTAATACCAATTTTAACTAATTTTATGTAAGCTTTATACGTGTAGAATATTTTTATATTCAAGCTTAATGACACGCCACTGGTTTCTTTTGTAAAACTTTAGTTTATACAGTACTTTCTCCAGATTTAATTGAGATTTATGTCATGACATAGACTTTGACATAATTACCGTAATACTCTAATTTTGGCCGTAAGACTCGATAAAGTTTAATTAAAATAAAAAAAAGTGTGAAAATTTTTATCATAATTTGTATAATTTTCTTTTAATAAAGTTATAATTAATTTTATTTAATAAATAATCTTAAAAAGCCTACCACATGATGGGGTTAGTATAAGAGTAGAATTTGGCTTCGGAAAGTTGAGTCGGATTCGCTCCAATAAAAGCTTTACCTTTGTGCAAATGGTCAAATAGTCAAATACGTTCTTATATTATTTCTTTCCCTTTTGATAATCGACAAGCAAAGATCAGCTTTATATTAAATAAAAGTAAAAAAAAAAAAAAAAAAATCATTTTGTTTCATAATCGAAAATTAATAAAATTTATTGTGAAGTAAAAATTATAATCAAAGTGAAAGCCGTTTATAAAATTATTTTTATATTAATAAAATTCCCTAAAATTTTATAAAGAAGCAAACGTTTACAATTTTATATTCAATATAATATTGAAAGTTTTAATTTCGGTAAGCAAAAGTGTTACATAATATTTTTAGCATGGGACTTACGTAACCCTTTACTTTTTATTAGGAATTACAATTATTAACCTCTGGTCGCTGTCCACATACCGTAATCGTGGGATTGAATATCAGTGGCTAATGCCATTTTGATAATTCAATCCCAATTTTATTAACCTGCTGTAAAAAAATTGGAAAATTTAAAAATTTTATATACATCATCAAAAATATACGGGGGCCATTTTGTAATTCGGTGTCAAACCTAACCTCACCTCGGATATTACGTAATACCGCTATTTCATCAAATTAATTTAAAGTCATATCGATTTTAATTAAAATATTTTTCCTGAAACCTGCTTTGATACCATCACGTTACATCAAACTAAAAGCCATAAAACGTCGTAAAATTATTACACAGTAATAATTTTAAATGCCAAATTAATGATTTTAAAATTTACTAAAATCGATTAAAGTTCATCAACAATTATTAATTATAAAGAGTATTGGCCACCAGTGAAAATTTATATGCTGAACAATTAAAATAATTTGATATAAATTACATTCTCCTTGCCCACTGTATAATTCATTCACAAATAGTGCCCATTCATAAAGAAGACAAAATACTACTCATCTACTAAATGAAATGACGTCATAAACCAGAAATACTATTCATGAGTACTATTCCAACAACAGCAAAAAAAAAAAATAATTTTAAAGCCTAGCTTTGCTGTAATTGAAACACCAAATTTAACATTTTGACGTCATAAATAGAAGAGACAACATTTCATCAACATACAACAGAACTCTGATCGATGCATTACAGTATTGTAATGATCATTAAAATCAACTAAATTGCTACTTAATTATTAACATCTAAAACAAAATTTAAACTAACAAATTTTAACACTTCTTTATATACTAAATTGGTGAACGAACCCTACGACAAATATGTCATATTAAATGAAGATTCGTTCATCAAAATAGTATAATTAACAAAATTATGAATTTTATTTACTAATTCTAGATTATATTAATATTTCTTAAGTATAAAATGAATTTGAAATATTAACACTTTAACAAATTGAAAATAATATCTCAAGTGCAAATTGAATTAAAAATTTTAAAACTGAAATTTTACTAGTGAATTTAAAATCAACAAGCACTTAGATATGTTTCTTTATAACCAAAATTTTAGCATGTTTGAATTTATAAAGTAAATTCTTTACACGGCTTCAGTGATATATACCTTTTTATATAAAATTGAAGAAAATGTATAAAGTATAAAGAGTTTACCTAAATTTTTTTGTTACTAATCAAATGACAATTTAAATGAAAGATATTTTAATAGTTTTTTCTATAAAATTACAGAAACCCGAACACGTATGGATTGAGCTCAATGCATCGTTGGAGTTTGAGTTAAGGCGTTATACGAAATAACGATCGTTTAGACAACAATTTTGTCATTTGATTTTTCAGAACATCGATATCCCAATTAGTGGATCACACAAAGTAAGTTAAACAAATTCAAATATGCTCTCGTTTATTAACAAATTTTGGTAATGAATTATTTTGCGTAATTAAAATTTAAATTTTTATTGAATATTTAATCAATTATTGTATACAAAGTATACGTTCGAATTTATTTTAAATTAAACTAACTAACGGATTGGTTATAAGATTAAAAGGTTAGGTTTAGCCATTTAAATTTAATGATAGTTTTAAAATATACTTTTTTCAATAAATGAATTGTTATATTAAAATTTAAAATGGAGTAGAAAGATTTAAAAGGGAATGTGGGATTACAAGGTAATATGGATTAAGAAGTAAGGCAGAAAGATTATTTTCGATTATGGGAAATGGCGGAAATTTTAATACGGGCACAAGGTCATTTAAGGAAGATGGGTGGGAAATATTTTTAAAAGTGTCCATGGCGATAATATCACCAGTCGCTAGATAGATATATTCAGGATCATAAACGATAAACTTAATTAAATTTTTTTACACCAATTTGTCCAGTTAATTTTTAGTTTGAAAGAGTTTTAAATTCAAGTCTTGGAATGAAATTTTTTCTTTTTCTTTTGCCGTAAGTTTTTGCTTTAGTAAGGCCAAGAACCACCCCAAACCGGCGAGCTAAGCCCTTATTCAAACATTCCAAGCTCGGCCAAAACTAAAGCAACAAAATTGATACCTATAGAATAAACTACAACGGTAATAAGACACAATTCATAAAAGCAATACCCAATACATTTGCATTTGATTTTATATGTCATTCTAACACACTCAAATTTAAAGTCATAGATTTGATTTGTTTGCCATTTTATCATATTTAGCCAATTGCAAATAAAGAATAGACCACTTAAAATCTGGACAAAAGTCAACAGATATAACAACGACCCAGATGTAATTATAAAATTGATTTGTAATTATAAAAATGATGTTTTCAGAAATATTTCAGACATTACTTGCTATAATTCTGAACAGAAAATGTAAGCAATAAGTAAAATATGAAAACGAAAAAACTTGCACAAAACGGTATTTTCGCATACAAGTGGTTAATGATACTTAAAAAAAAAAAACGTTCCGCTAAATTTTAATACCAAAACTAAGAGTTTTTTAGGATTTCGGATTTGTTTACTAGAATTTTAAGTACACTTAGAATACTATGTAGGTAAAGACCACTGCAAATGTAGTTAAAAACAAATGAAATTTAACTTAAAGAAATTACGACTTACTAAATTCAACTAACATTGTCATTTGTTTTTTAATGTTAAAAAAAATGACTAACAATTGTAGTAAAAATGAACCACGTGGTAGTAGAAAATAAACAAACATTTATTTTTTTAAATAACAAAAAACAACTGTAAAAAATTAATGTAAAATCATAAAACAGTCATTTGATGTGGTTTGTTTTTTTTTTTTAAACGAACTGCAAGGTTAGTAAAATATTTAATTTGTTCTACAAATGAATGACATTTACATTAAAAATTAAGAAAATGTATTACAACCTAAACAACTACATATTTTTAAAGCACAAGTTCCCTGAGTGTAAGGCTCCAAAAAAAATCTAGTTTGAAATTGGTATATTAGAAAAATCTATACTGCTCAAAAAACCAGCCTATGGTTTGACATTCGAATCAAAATATTTAGTTTTCGGAAGATTTTGTCAATGCCATTTTGTGTTTTTTTTTTCACAAAACGGACGATCAATAAAAAATGTTACCCTGACCACAGACTTTTTTCTAGCACAAATGCAGACGTTGTGTGTCATTGTACTTTTATTGGTTTAATGCATTAAAAAAACAGCAATCAATTTGTGCCAGTTTACGCAAATGGAAAGCTATTAAGCTGAAATAAAAATTTTATGAAATATAGATAGATGTTTAACAAAATCCATAACCTCTTAGGCCAATATAATAATATTTTATTTATTTATTTTATTTTTTTCATTAATCAATCCGAAGCCTATTGGGGCCTAGTGATTGATAGATATGTAATTACAATGCCATGCAATAAAAATAAAAATAAGTGCAAAAAATGGAATTAAATAAAATAGAAAATTAAATTAAGAAGTAAAAATCCAAAACAGAAAATAATCAAAAAAAAAAAACCAAATATAACAAGAAAAAAAAAATATATAACATGAACAAAAAGAAAAAAACTAAAAGTATTCACGACGTATAGCTGAAGATAAAAAGTTAAAGGTCAGTTCAAACACACAGTTTCACAAAAATTGGCATTACAAATGATCTATTAAAGTTTCATTAAATCTTCCTAAATAATGAGAAGAATGAAGCTCACTATATGGAAGAACATCATTCCATAAATGAGCAACTCGAACAACAAATAAGCGCTGCATATATAATGTAAAATGTCGTGGGTAAACAATACCTCTTAACCTTTCCGAATTCATAAAAATAAATCTATCCAAAAGGTAATGAGGAGCCGCATATTTATATATCTTATAAATAAGTAAAATATTGCGAATACTAACAAAGTCCTTTAAATCAACATTAAAAAACCTAATTATATATGAACTTACATGGTCCCGATATCCCAACCCATATACATAACGGATCATTCTGTGCAAACAAAGTTTCACCTTCCTCAAATTATTTGCCCTAGTGCCACTATAAACTTCCATACCATAAAGAAATATAAGCAAAACCCTGTGACTTATGGCATTAAACGCTTTAATATAATTAAACCGCAGCTCCAGCAATTAATATAAAGGGAAATTTCATACGTCTCCGTGTGCAAAAAACAACAAGCACATACAATTGTACATCATGTCGTATGAAATTTCCCTGTATATTAATTGCTGGAGCCTCGCATGCTACGATAGCTATGTCTCCGAAACACCAAATACCTCTAAACCAGAATCCTGGATAATATGTCTTATCTCATATAATTTTGTAGCATTATATCTAGGAGATAAACTCTGTGCAAATAACTGAGCTACATTAAATCCACCCCTGGGTAAAATGGACTTTAAAAGTGTGTTATCACTGACACGTTGTTCTAATCATGAATGATCAAAAAATAGCTTCTCCATTATTGTTCGTGTTAAATTAAATAGTCCATTGAAACTCGATACACTTTATCAAAAAAAAATTTTTCAATAAAAAATATTTTTTTATTAAATTTAGTTTTTCTTTAAAATTGTTTTTAGAGTCATTATTTTTGTACATACTGGTAAGCATACAAGTCACCAGCTGTTTTCCTATATTTTGTAAGGTGTTTAGTAATTATATTTTGCGCGACATCCCCATATAAAAGTAATGAGATTTGTAATGATAACGTTTTTTTTCAACTAGTGCTTATTTCGTGTATTTTAACACTTAGCTCATGTCTGATTTGACAGATAATTAGTTTTATCCTTCCGCTGAACGAATATGGTTGTGTATACGCTTGAACAACGCTGGGAAATATTGCGACATTACTTTGAAAATCATGGTAATGTTGCAGAATGTGTGCGAAAATTCAAATCAGCCGCGGAGCTGATGTCGTTTGGCCACCTCGGAGCTGCGATTTGACACCGTTGGACTATTATTTGTGGGGTGCCGTCAAAGATAAGTGTTACGCCAACAAGCCGGAGACAATTGACGCTTTAAAGGACAATATTCGTGAAGCCATTGGTGAAATACAGCTGCACACAATCGATAATGTGCTTAAAAATTGGACCGATCGTGTAGGCTACTGCATGGCCAGCCGAGGCAGCCATTTGAATGAAATTATTTTCCATTATTAACCGGAAGGATTGTACTTTCAAATAACAAAAGAAATTTGAGAAAATATTCAGTAGTTTTTTTTATAGCTTTTAAAAAAAAAAAAAGTTATTTTACGGACCCTTTATCTTTAAATTTTAGAATTGTGATATGTTTTTTTTCGCCTTTTTTTCTGCTTTCCGTATTTTTTTTTTTTTTTTTGTGTGAACGTGGAAGCGTAATTTAAAAATAAAGTTGACAACTGTTAAGTAATTTTTTTTTATTATCATCTTTTATATAAAGTCTCTCTTTGCGAACCGTTTAACATTGAACGCAAAATAATCCCGCTATAATATATTTAAAAGGTCATTTATTGTTTCTTTTTGCACTTTTTAAATACAGATGGAGTATCTCATTAGTAATGATAATTAAAGTTTATTCGTGGTAATTTTTATTTTTTTTTTGCTTATATAAATTGTTTTTTGAAGCTGGATAAAAAGTAAGAGTATTTAATTTGCATACACGCCGAAGAAATGTACTTTTGAATATGATTGCTGGTAATTATATACATGTTTAAAATGATTCAGATTTTGAAACCTAAACAAAAATATATTTGCAATTTTAAAATGTTTAGATAATATGCTTGGGATATGCAAACATACATATAATAAACATATATATGTATATATATTTGGAGCCAAACATATATATGTTTGTCGGTATACGGTTTTCACTTTTCCGAACATATTTATGTTAACTGGGAAACATAATTATATTTGCAAGCAAGCATGTTATATTAGAAGCATGGGAAACGGGAAATGTTTTTCAAACAAAAGTATATTACCAGCATTTACATTTCTAGTAGGGTGTTTTTTTTCAGCGTGTAGTGAAAGAAAAAAAGGCTGTTCAATATTTTAAGTTTTCTTAAATTTAAATTTAAATTTATCGTTTCCTTCTCAAATTTCGCTAATAGTAATTTCTTTATGTGCAGACAATTAAAAGGCCATACATTATTTTTATTTGTAGTACATAACAACCGACTAAAATTAAAATACCGCAGACTACTAAAAACACGTGTGACTCTGTTGTCATTTCAACTAATTTCATTATATTGTTAGATACAATATTATTCGCCAAGATATAGTGTGGAAAAATTTTGCGATGTGCTCCGCAAAATATGGCAATAACTTTTATATTTATTAAGATATTAACCTTTTTACGACCGAACTTAAACTGTTGGAAAATTTGCATTTTTGTTTTGCGGAGACGGGTTTATCGAAACAACATTTCTTTAGAAAAGTGTAGTCAAAAATATTTTTTTGCTTCTCCTTCTGTGAAAAAATCCATGGGACATATATCCCATTAGTCGTCAACGGTCAAAAAGAAATACCTCACCCAATTAATAGCGAAATACTTTTCGAATTTATTTCTATTTTCTTGTTGCTATTTTCTTGTTTTTAAATTAGCTTGATTCGTAAATCGAGTTTTGACTGTTGTCCTAACATATTCTTTTTAAAAAACTGAACAAAAACCTCCTTCTTTTTAACTTTGACGACCAATGGGATATATATCGCTCATTTACTTCAAGACTGTCATGAGTCAAAAAATGCGATTTTTGAGTTAATGATGCAGATATTAGTTATATCATGCTTTATATTATGTAAAAATGTCATATTAATATCATGTATACTTTTCGAGATAGAGTATAATATATTTTATTTTTTCTTTAAGGTATGTACGAAGAGTATATATTTCATAGAGAAACTGTGCTACTCACGGGTCTCTCGAAAAATACATTAAAACCCCCTATTTATAAAAAACGTGACAAAATAAATAGAGATAGGATCAAGCTAGGCAGATATGGATTGAAAACTTTAAACTCGTTTTTTACAAAATCATGTTTTTTGAGTTATGTCAGTCTTGCAGTAAATGATCGATATGTCCCATATTGTATCAGTGTCATGCAGGAGATTAAATTAATCAATTCCAAATATGTCAATGTTTCTTGAAACGTTAAGGATTGAACCATGTCCTACCTAAAGTTCGATGCCCTATGTGCAATAGCATCCGAGAAAATATATATCAAACATGATGAAAAAATATTCATATTGGTATGATCTGAAACACATCTTACTCAGAAAAATTCGTTAAAAAGTGTACAACAAATAATAAAAACGCGACATATATCAACCATTCGTCGTCAAAGGGTTAACGTTTTTTTTATTTTTTCTTAAATTACTTTTAATTTGATATATTTATCACACATATTATGTGCCATTTTTTTAAAGTTATTAAAGCATTTAAGAGTCCTGATTATAAGTGGGCCAGTCCTTAATTGTGATTGAACAAACGATTGAGTGAGTGAGTGACTGAACGAACAAAAACCCCAATGTATTTAAAATTTTGTTTTAAATACAAACACACATGAGTCATTTCAAAAAATTTCAATTCGATTTTAGTCGTTTGGATTTCATTGAAAGTGAGCACGTTGATATTTAACGTTCGTACACTCAGGAAAAAAGTTGCATCATATGTATGAAACAGTTTCATTGGACGAAAGTCTATGAAGCATTGTCATATATTTGAAGTTTTCATAAATATGATAAAACTTTTCATAAATATTTATGAAACGTGAAACAATTTTCATAACTTCTTCATCATTTCATAGACAAATGTCATCAACATATTTTTTTTTATGATAATGGCTTCTATCTCGAGAAATGAAAGATATGTGACAAAACGGCCAAATTGTTTAGTCTAAAGGAGTATATAAAGGGTCCGCCATCTAACGTTTTTTTTTCAACTAGTGCTTATTTCGTGAATGGTAACACTTAGCTCATGTCTGATTTGACAGATAATTAGTTTTATCCTTCCGCTGAACGAATATGTTCCGTATGTTCGTTATCTTGTGAACAAAGTCAAAGAAACTGGCATCCTCATCGATAAACCAAAGCGTGAAAAGCCAAAAACAGTGCGTACACCCGAGAATATTGCTGCTGTGGCAGAAAGTGTGCGTGAAGCGCCATCAACATCAATTCACCGTCGTTCTCAACAATTGAACATTTCGGAGACATCATTGAGACGAACTTTGCATAAAGACCTTGGTATGACGCCATACAAAGTCCAATTGGTTCAGGAGTTCAAAAAAAAAAAAGTTATTTGGCGGACCCTTTATGTTCCGTATTCAGATCTTCAAAACTTTTAGCAAGGATTTTTTTAATTTTAATCAACTACGTGTTATAAAAACTTTTGCTGAATTAACTAATTTTGATGCTAAAAATCAGCTCGCAAGCACCCTCCTGACTAAAATTTTGATGACTTTGCTAACTTTTTTTTAGTGTAGTAAATGTTTTTGCTAATTTTAAGATTCAGTTAATGTTTTCAATTAACTAAAATTAAGCTCGAATATAACTGAAATTTTGAAAGGTTTGCAGTTGTTATTTTTGATGTTCTTATTTTATTAATATTTAGTAAAAAATCAACTAATTTTTAACTAATTGGTTTGTAGCTTTTCCTGCTATTTTTACATGTTTATTTCTGTGAGTGTAGCACTGTTGAATATCAATGTATTTATTTATAGCATATCGAAAATATATCCATAGAGCATATCGAAAAATTTTGAAATGACTCACAAATCTAAAAATGTCAATGTGTCATTTGTGTAGTAGTACTTAAGTACTTGTAATTGTAGCTGAAACAAATTGCACTCGAAATCTTTAAACTAAAGTTGTTGAGGCAAAAGTACTTTTTAGTTATTGTGTAAATACTTAACATCCATGGGGGATTTTTATTTTCTGCATTTACTATTTTTAAAACGAGATACTACAATTTAATCACTTGGAGATTAGAATAAATTAAATTAAAATGTTTTGTAAAGATATTTCCACTTTATTCTATTTCATTTAATTTTGCAATAAATATTTCTACATGAATAATAAATATTTCTACATGATTACTTGAGTACGAATAAATTAAATTATCTTGAGATATACATTTCAAAATGGTATTTAAATCATAAAAAGGTATTTTTTTTAGTTAAATGAATATTATTTTTAGGGTTGCAGACTTTGGAATATCGTAGAGAGTTTGAGTTTTCCTAATTTTTGTTTTTTTTATAAAGGGTTCGTCAAATAACTTTTTTTTTATTTTGAAAATGCTATAAAAAAAAACTACTGAATATTTTCTCAAATTTCTTTTTTTATTTGAAAGTACAATCCTTCCGGTTAATAATAGAAAATAATTTCACTCAAGCGGCTGCCTCGGCTGGCCATGCAGTAGGCAACACGATCGGTCCAATTTTTAAGCACATTGAAAACATGATTTTTTTTGGCAAAATCGGCATCTTATGTAAGTCGATCGCAGGCCCACTTAGCGAAGCGAAAATGCATTGGATGGTCAGTTGGCTTCAACTCCTGAACCAATTGGACTTTGTATGGCGTCATACCAAGGTTTTTATGCAAAATTCGTCTCAATGATGTCTCCGAAATGTTCAATTGTTGAGAACGACGGTGAATTGATGTTGATGGCGCTTCACGCACACTTTCTGCCACAGCAGCAATATTCTCGGACGTACGCACTGTTTTTGGCTTTTCACGCTTTGGTTTATCGATGAGGATGCCAGTTTCTTTCACTTTTTTCACAAGATAACGAACATACGGAGCTAACGGTGCTTCTCTTCTTCCAAAATCCGAACGCAATTTTCGCACACATTCTGCAACATTACCATGATTTTCAAAGTAATGTCGCAATATTGCCCAGCCTTGTTCAAGGGTAGACACAACCATATTCGCTCAGCGGAAGGATAAAACTAATTATCTGTCAAATCAGACATGAGCTAAGTGTTACCATTCACGAAATAAGTACTAGTTGAAAAAAAAAACGTTAGATGGCGGACCCTTTATAATTAGTGGTACAATAGACTACTCTGATTTGCTTGCGTTAATTCCGTTTTATGTTCGCCCTAGAAATTTAACATACGAGTATATTGATCTTTTTGATATTCCACCTCATCGTACTAACTTTGCTCTTAATAGTACTCTTACCAGAACTTTTATTAATTCAAATGCTATTAATTTGAATTTACAGACAAATCTGAAACAACTTATAGAATTTTACACATAAAAGGAAAACTTAAAATTATTTCTCACATCAATTTTAAAATAATTGGTTATTATGTGTTGATACCATATGTCTCAGCAAAGCAGTTTGGAAGCAGTTTTGGTAGGGAAAGTGAACAGCAAAGCGCTTGCAATATTGGTGATATAAGGCATGATTTTTGTTTGAGATAGATCGCGTGAAAGCACTTGTTTCGATATCCAAAATGCGTTTATTTCACAGCTTTTAATAAAGGCATGAACAACTAAATTTTGATATCATCACCATTTTTTCGTGATTTCGCGAAGTGACGAAGTGTGTGAAACAATCCGCTATTGCTTCTTTTGACGCACAACTGTAAGCTATTAATCTTAGGAAGCAGTAGAAAAAGCAGAAAAGGAGCAAAACGGAAGCGCTTATACATTTTAGTTAATTATTGGTGATATGGCTTTTTAATTGAAGTAATAATACTAACACTCAAAAAAAAAAAATAAGTAAGCTGAAAAGTTAATAAAACGTCTTGTAAATCAAGTTTACTATTTTTCAGTAATTTTTTTTCTAAAATTATGTTTTCAGCTAAAATTTTTTTTATACTTCTTAGTCAGCTATGACTGTTTTAAACTGATGTTTTACTAATATTTTACTAATGTTTTACTAATTCATTTTGTTAAAAAAAATTGTGCTGATGAGCACATTAATAGATCCACACTACCAGATTGAAAAATATACGCAGAATGAAGTAGATGTCGCAGCATTGTGGATTAAAACAACTTAAATTTTGTGTTGCCACCGGCTTGTGAAAGTAATTGTCTATTAATTAAATTAAAGGCAAAATGAAGTATTAATAAAGATTAAATGTGTATTTGTAAATTAAATGTTTAAAATGATTATTAATGTAGTGTGGTCAACTTGGCAATTTGAAATTGCTATCAAATATACGTTCAGGTAGACAGACCAAAGCGAAAGACAAAGACACACGTCTTAGATAATTTTTATTATTTCCTTTTTCTTATTGCAAAAAAGGGATGTTTATGTCATATTTTGTTATTTCGTTTCGGTTCTAGAATTAATGTGCTTATCTGCTTAATTTTTTTTCAGCAAAATAAAATAGTAAAACATTAGTTCAAAACAGTTAAGTGCTGAATGAGTATAACTAAAATTTTAGCTGAAGACTTAGTTTTAGCAAAAAATTAGCTAAAAACAAAGATATATTTTTTGAGTGTATTTATGTATTCTTTTACAAGTGTTTTGGAAAAACTGGCGTTGAGAGTTTAGGGTTTAAAACTATATTATTTAAAATAAACATACATATTTTGTAAAAATATCGTTAGATTGTTACATTTAACACAGTTTAACTTCTAATCCCTTTGCTAAAGCATAAAACCCCAAAATGAATTTTTTACACAAAAATTTTCCAAAAAGAAAAAAATAAATGCTTTCCTCTTTAAATTTCGTTAAAAATGTAATATTTTAATAAATATTCTAAAAAACTGTCTTTGAAAATTAAGTTTAATAAAATTTAAAACGTTTTTAGTGATATACGAGTAGCTTACATCCAGCAATTGTTTAACTTTTTAATCATTTGCTCCAAGTTATTTTTAATTAAATTTTATTTCTAAAGGGTAATTTTTTAGGAGCTCTAAATTTGCATAAAAAACAACACATAACATTTAGAGAAATGTATAAAATCTATATTTGAGTCGATAGAACGATCTATATAATGTTTAAAGATGATTTCATGTAAATAATGACCGCGGCTACGCCTCAAATGGTTCATACGCTGGGTTCAATTTTGGCATACTCTCTCCAACATATCGACATGTATCTCACTATTAAATTCTTCAATATTGGCTTCCAGTCCTTCAACCGTTGCGGGCTTGCCCCTATAGACATGGCCCTAACATAGTCCCAGAAAACATTGTCTAAAGGCGTTAAATCGCACGATCTAGGCGGCCAATTGACCGGTCCAAACCTGAAATAAACTGTTCACCGAACTCGCCTCTCAATTGGGCCATTGTTTCTCGTGCTGTGTGGCATGTGGCACAGTCTTGTTGAAACCACATGTCACCCAAGTCGAGCTCTTCCTTTTTGGGCAAAAAAAAAATTGTAATCATCGCACGGTAGCGCACGCCATTCACAGTAACGCTCCTGCATTCGTCTTCTTTGAAAAAGTACGGTCCAATGATGTACGGGATGTATTGGCAGTTCTTGCAATGCTTCTGGGTACTCTTCACATCAAATACGACAATTCTGCTTGCTCACGTATCCATTCAACCAGAAATGCGCTTCGCCGCTAAACACAATTTTCCGATAAAAAAGTGGATCTTCATCCAACTATGCCAGCACTCATTCACCAAAAGTTAGCCGTTGTGGTATGTCGTGTGGCTTCACTTCTTGCACTAGCTGTATTTTAAAAGGTTTTACACCCAAATCCTTCCTCAAAATTTTCCACGAAGTGGAGTAACAGAGGCCCAATTGCTGCGAACGGCGCCGAATCCATAACTCACGGTCATCAACAACACTGGCTGATACAGCTGCGATATTTTCCTCTTTTCGCACTCTACTTATGCGTGTTAGTGGTTTAATGTCCAATAATGTAAATTTGGAGCGAAATTTAGTCACAAGATTCCAAATAGCAACCTCAAAAGGTGGCCCCAACTGACCACAAATTGGAAGAAGTGCACGATGCACTTTCTTAACCGAGCATGAATTTTGATAATAAAATTCAATAATCTGCAAGCGTTGTTCGTTTGTAAGTCAATTCATAGTTAAATTATAGACCAAATTGAAGATTAGGAAAGTTCAGCCAGCATTTTTGTTTAAATAGTAAAGTCAATCTCAAAAGTTCCAACTTAGCCAAAAGCAGTGGTTATGAAAAGTTTTCTTTGTATGACAATTGTGTTTAATTTTATTTTGCAAGCAATGAAATAGAGTTTATTTTGCAAAAATTTCATGATGATACACACTTTTGCTGATCACTTACACTATTCCAAAGTCATAAATTGATACATATTTTTACTACTTACAAGAAAATGTGTGTTACACACAGAAGAAAATTTAACTATTTGCCAACTGAAATTCGGTTACTAACACTCAAATTCAATTATTACGAATTTCAGTCGCTTGGTACAACTCTACATTAGTTTTCACAATAAAGTTCGATAAATTCAACTGAATTTCAGTTACAACACCAAAAATATTCAAAAATCCAATTCAAATATCGTTATACTAACTGAATTTATAAGTTGTTACCATTAAAATATACTTTTAAATTCGGTTGGCACTTTATTTCTCTGTGTGTACTTACGCAAAAAGAGTAAAATTAACTGGATTTTTTTTATTAACATTATATTAATATTCCAATGATAGATTTCTATTAATTTTTGTACATTTTTTGTAATAGAATAATTAAATACAGCCATGCAAAGAATGGGGTCAATATCGACCCGAGGGAGGAAAACGTCATGGTTTTAATAACGCTTTCAAAAAAGCTAATAGTTTATTGAAACTATGCTTTTCTGATGTAAAATTACAAAATTTTCTAACACATAAAGTTTCGTTTGTTTCTGTTAAATAGTTAAAGAAATATTAACATGAAACCGCCTATGGGTCGAAAACTACCTCAAGATGTTATGAAGGTTAACGAATTAAAAATAATTTAAGAAATTCTTCTCTGAACATATAAAATACTTAGCTAACTAAACTCTCTACAAACTAAAATTTTATTAAAGAACAAAACAAATTTCAAGAGACCATTTATGATGTTGTAAAGTTATAACAATAAACTTGAAAGTTTAAAATTAGATTTGGCAAAAAGTAAATACTATTTAATTATATTTTAAGAATAAAATAAAAAAAAAAAACACAAGAACAGAAATAAAGAAAATGTTGTTAACTTAAATGACAAAAATTTAAATGAAATGAAATTTAAATACTAATCACAGACATACACAGCGTATGAGTGATATTTAAAGCATAAGTATAAAAATTACACAACACGTATACGACACGTAGGTGAGGAACCATGAATATTTTTAATATGCTATTAAAGTATAGTAAAGAAAAAAGATTTTAAAACAAATTAAAAATCTTATCTATATCTATTTATTAGGATGTCCCTTAAAAATGATTTGTCAAAAGGCCCATTTTTCAAAAAGTGAAGAGAGAAGGTTAACAAAGGTAGACAGAAATTTATTTTTAAAATCATGTTGGGAAAATTTTGATATAGTGAGGTATTTATTATACGATTTTGATGGAACATCGACCGTATTACAAACTAATATCTTTAATATATTATAGATTTTCTAATATCCCAGTTAAAAATAATCACGTATGTTCTTGTATAACTACACTCAAAAAAATAAGTTAGTACAAAAGTTAGTAAAACGTCTTGTAAATCAGGTATACTATTTTTTAGCAAATTTTTTTGCTAAAATCGTGTTTTCAGCTAAAATTTTTGTTATACTTATTCAGCACTTAACTGTTTTATACTAATGCTTTACTAATATACTAATGTTTTACTAATTAATTTTGCTAAAAAAAATTGTGGACGACAACCAGATTGAAAGATATACGCAGAATGAAGCAGATGTCGCGGCATGTCAAGATGTAGTAGAGAAGAGGAAAATGATACTAAAAAGTACAATTCTAATAAGACATACAAAAAAATCAACCATGGAAGACTTTTGCATCTCTTTTTCATACATAAAACAAAATTGAGGATTAAAACAACTTAAATTTTGCGTTGTCACTGGCTTGTGAAAATAATTGTCTATTAATAAAATAAAAGACAAAAGAAAATATTTAAATTTAATATGTATTTCTATAATAAATGTTAATAGATTAATGATCTAGTGTGGACAAATTGCAAACAAACATATACAGACATGTAGACAGAGTAAAGCGAAAGACAAAGACACACATCTTAGGTAGATTTGTATGGTTCCTTTTTCGTATTGCAAAAAAAGGGTTGTTTTTTTCGTTTCGTTTGTATTTGTTTATTTTTTTGTTTCGTTTCTATAATTATCTTCGGCAGTTGCGTCCTTTAAAAGAAAGCATCATTTAGACAACGATTGATGTAAGTAGTTGAAAGAAAATTTTTGTTATATTATATATATTTATTTCTATATATTTTCAGATATTAAATTAATTCATGACATCAATGTGGGAAAATGAAAATTTTTATATTTCAAGTTCGAGGTCGTATTCTACATTTATTTACCAGAATATTGTCCTAGTAAATAAATTATAGAATTTTTTAGTTTTTCAATTTATTCTTTGACCACACCTCCAAGAATTTGTTGAATAAATCATAATTTTTATTAACAATAAAAATTATATCAATCATTTTTATATTTCGTAATTATTGTAAATTATTTTTAAAAGAATCACAAAAATATGTTTTATGATTTTCAGCAAATATATTAACTAAATTACAATTTTTTTTACAATTTTTTTGCGTTTTTTTCAGTCTACTAAAATTCAGCAAAAAATTTATTAATTTTTACCAAGGCTTTTTTATTTCTAATCTACTAAGTGTTAGCAAAACTTTTGCTGAATCTACTAATTTTGTTGCTAAAAATCAGCTCGCTGATTTTCAGCAAAATATTTTGCTGACATTAGCAATTTTTTTGCTAGCACCCTCCTGACTAAAATTTTGCTGACTCAGCAAAATTTTTTGCTGACTACAAACTTTTTTTTTTAAGTGTATATCTGGATGATCACATATGATACTATTTATGAACATTAACGATAATTGAGGTAATATGTAGATTTATGATCGTGTACAGGCACGTATCCAGAACTATGTTTTACCGGCCCAACTGCAACAATTACTACAGCAAGAGAAACAATTTTTTTTTTGTGTATTGGTTTTGTTGTTTTTGTTATTGGGCCGGTATAATATAGTTCTGGCTACGTGCCTGATCGTGTATGTGCATTAGGGTGGTCCTTATATTGCACTTTGTCGAATTATGCTGCTCCCAACCCCTAAAAACGTGAAACGATTTCTAAAAAGTAAATTCTGAAAATTTGAGCAAAATCGATTAACCCTACGATGCTGCTCAAATTGGTCAAAGTTTGGGCTCCTGGGCCAAAATGGCCAAAATTGGAAAAAAAATTAATAAATTAAAATTTAATGAATATATCAAAACCTAAATACTTTTTGATTTACATTTGCCCAGAGATACTATGATAAAAAATATAAAGTTTTTGGCATATCGTTAACATTTGTTATTCCGGTACCAAAAAAAAAGGTAAAAAATAGCATATTTTTCAAACCTCTAAATTGTTAAACAAAATTTCGCAAAATGTTAATTTTCTTTGTTAATTTTAGAGTATATTAGTTGTGTATTAAAAATAAAAAAAATTTTAAAAATCTATATTTTCAATTTTCGGGTATACCCATTTCAAAATGGCGGATTTCAAGAAAATCAAAATTTTATGCCAAATTTTCAAAAATTAATTTAAAAAAATCCATATAGTTACTAATAACCAATAAATATATTTTGTTTAATTATTTGGCTTATAAATAGCAATTAAAAAATAAGTACAATTGAAAAACATTGTTAACCTATGTTAGCCCGGTAGCGAAACTACACATTTTAGAAAAATTGATAAAAAAATTAAAATGCTTAAAATTAATTACTAAAGTATGTTTTTTTGTATTCTACTAGAATGTTTACCACAGGGCAAAAAAATGGTATTTTTAAAATCAGTGCCCCATATAAACTGAAAAATATCTTTTTTTAATCAAGTAAATTGTCAAATTAAGTTACAAAGTATTGTAATTTGTGGTAAATATAATTTTGTAGTAGTTAAATTTTTTTTTTCAAAATTAACCCTTCGCTGCACCGACACCAATTTTTTTTTATATGTAATAAGTAAAATTCACAAAAATTGTATTTGAATTAATTTTAGCAGTGTTAAATCGAACTTGTGTTTTAGGAACACCCAACAATTGTTCTTTTCCGTCAAATGTTATTAGTATCGCCAATCTACCCACTTTTTCTATACCAACTAGTTCAGGAAGAAGCTTGCCATCTTGTAAATCCTTAGAAGTAAAGTTATTTTGTATTTGGGTATGTCGATTTTGTCTTAGAGAGTTTCTTTGTCATCGAATGGAAGTTCGATTTAACACAAGCCACACGTTAACACAAGTTCGATTTAACACTGCTAAAATTAATTCAAATACATTTTTTGTGAATTTTCTGCTTACTTATTATATATATAAAAAAAAAATGGTGTCGGTGCAGCGAAGGATTAATTTTGAAAAAAATTTAACTACTACAAAATTATATTTACCACAAATTACAATATTTTGTAACTTAATTTGACCATTTACTTGATTAAAAAAATATATTTTTCAGTTTATATGGGGCATTGATTTTAAAAATACTATTTTTTTGTCCTGTGGTAAACATGGGTTAACGACGTGCATATAAATTCATATTCTGTATATGTTTAGTTCCGTTCTAGTAGAATATAAAAAACATACTTTAGTAATTAATTTCAAGCATTTTCATTTTTTTTTTATCAATTTTAGCATAAAGCTCCAAATTTTCTAAAATGTGTAGTTTCGCTACCGGGCTAACATAGGTTAAGAATGTTTTTCAATTGTAATTATTTTTTAATCGCTATTTATAAGCCAAATAAGTAAACAAAATATATTTATTGGTTATTAGTAACTACAAGGATTTTTTTAAATTAATTTTTGAAATTTGGCATAAAATTTTGATTTTCTTGAAATCCGTCATTTTAAAATGGGTATACCCGAAAATTGAAAAGATAGATTTTAATTTTTTTTTTTTTTATTTTTAATACCCAACTAAAATACTCTAAAATTAACAAAGAAAATTAACATTTTTCGAAATTTTGTTTAACAAAATTCTAAAAAAAAATCAATTTAGAGGTTTGAAAATATGCTATTTTTTACCTTTTTTTGGTACCGGAATAACAAGGGTTAACGATATTCCAAAAACTTTATATTTTTTATCAGAGTATCTCTGTGCAAATGTAAATCAAAAAGTATATAGGTTTTGATATATTCACTAAATTTTAATTTATAATTTTTTTTTACAATTTTTGCCATTTTGGCCCAGGAGCCCAAACTTTGACCAATTTGAGCAGCATCGTAGGGTTAATCGATTTTGCTCAAATTTTCAGAATTTACTTTTTAGACATCGTTTCACGTTTTTAGGGGTTGGGAGCAGCATAAATCGACAAAGTGCAATATAAGGACCACCCTAATGTGCATAAATAATGACTAATTTACATAAAAAATATTTATTTGCGCAAAAAATTTACTTATATATAAATTAAAAAAAAAACTAACATTCATAGGTATTAGAAAGAAAATCTACAATTTTTAATAATTTTATTGTGAAAGCTAATTCTGGTAGGGTTTTTAATTCCCCGGACTTTTTCGTTTCCCGGGACAGCGGGAATTTTTTTTTTTAATTTTCCGGAATCCCGGGATTTTCCGCTCATTAGAAAATATTTAAATTTTATATATTTTGTGATTGAAAAGTTCGACTTGTAGAATTTGTAGGAATTTCTGCTTTAAAAAATTGTAGCTGTTTGGGTTGTAATATAGTTTCTTTATTTTTAATGTAAATGTCAGTCATTTGTAGAATAAATTTAATTATTTACTACCCTTGTAGATCATTTCAAAAATATAACAAACCACATCAAATGGCTGTTTTATGATTTTACATTAATTTTTTACAGTGGCTTTTTACTATTTAGAAAATCAAAATATGTAAATGCTTGTTTATTTTTTACTAATATATTTGGTAAATTTTTACTACAATTGGTAGTAATTTTTTGAACAGTAAAAACAAATGACAAATGTTAGTTGAATTTAATGAAATGTTAGTCGTCCTTTATTTAAGTGAAATTATTGTGAAATATTGTACACCGGAGTCCAAAAGACAGTCTGCAAAGTGGTTACAAGCGTTCGAAAGTCGAACAAAGCGCCCAAAGACTCAATAATATTTATTGATTACTTGGAGAAAAGAAAAACAATAACTGTCAAGTTTTAAGTTGAGTTATTTATTGGACAGATTGGATGAAAAAATTAAGAAAAAACGACCCTACTTAAATAAGAAAAAAAATCTTGCAAAATCATGACAATGCACCGGCGCATTCATCTGCTTTGGCTTCAGAAATATTGAAGTCTTTACATTACGAATTGCGCCCCACCCGTATAATACACATCTGGCACCCAGCGCTTATTATTAAAAAGATGGCTCCAGGGAAAGAGAATTTCCGCATATGAAGAAGTTATATCAGAGACGGAAGGAAGCCTATTTTGAAGAGTTTGATAAATCTTATTTATCCAAATGTATCGAGATGTTAGAGGATTTTTGGATGAAGTCCAATTTCACTTAAAGGAGATTACGTTGAACAATAACATTGATTTCCAATCCAAAAAACTGGTTTTTCATTGTTAGGCCACTGACTTTTCACTCCATGTAGTGTGTATGATAAATAAAAAAAATCGAAAGCGAAAGTCTTCTGTTCAAATTTTTCATTCGACTATTTCATCAGAAGAAAGTCGACCTCCACAAAGTCGATTAGTCGAAAGTCGTTTTATAGAACCCTAACATAAACCCTGCATTGAACAAATTGCATAAAATAATTATTTGTATCATGTAGATTTTTTTATATCAATTTAAAAGCTTTAGAATCTCGTAGTTATATTTTTAATTACGTTTTATGGCCCACCAACGGCTACAGTTTTTTTTTTTAAATAAAAGTAAAGATAATTATAGCATAACCAACTTCAGTTTTATTTTTAAAAAATTAAGCTGACTTTAATGAAAACATTAAAATTTTGTTAAATTTTAGACAAAATAATCAATTTTCATAAAATGTCCTAAAAAGGAGTCACTTCACACAAATGTTCGAGTTATTTCTTCAATTTTTGATATTTTTTTTATTTCAACTACGGTGGTTCAATAAGTCCGAGACTTTTTGAATGAAACACAGTTTTTTTTTGCAAAAAAAAAAAATTATTTTTCAACATAATCTCCTTTTAGCTCTATACTATACACTTAGTCCAAAGTGTCTCCAATTTTTGTATCCCTTCAAAATAATAGAATTTTTCGATGTCCATAAAATAGGCATTTCTTGGCCATATGGGGTCGTTTATTTTTTAAATCCTCGTTAAAGCAGTCCAATAAATTGTCATAATATTCGCCATTTATTGTTTTTCCCTTTTGAAGGTAATCGATGTGGATTATCCCGCTTGCATCCAAAACAACCCAGGTAGAAAAATACAATCTTTAAAACGTTTTAAAAGCATTTTTCATGATGGTACAAGCGTTTTCAGAACATACCAAATTACAAATTTAAACCGTTTTGAGAATGTGCAAAATGATAACCCAAATTTACGGTCTGAGGATGGTATTTTATAACGTTCTCAAAACATTGCAAAACAAAATTTTTGAAATGCTTTTTCAATCGTTAAATAAGTATTTGCAGAACATTTTGGCTTACAGTTATTAAGCGTTATGAAAACGACCCAAATGATAACCGCTTTGAGGGTTGTAATTTTGAACATTGTCAAAACGCTCGAAAGACAAATTTTAAAGATCTTTATGAATTGTTCATAAATACCAATTTATAGTTTTAACGTTCTCTAAGCGTTAAAAAAAGCTACAATTAAAGTACTTTGTCATTGTTTTCAACACAAATATCAGAATAATAATTTTAAACAATTTTATATATTTACATTTTGAAAAATAATATTTTTATTGAATTTAATTAAAATATATTTTAAAGTAACAAAATATAAATTAATAAGCTTGAAACATAAAAGTATTACTTCAGGGTTTTAAATTAAGGGAAATGTGATTTAGTATAAAAAATATAAACATAAAACATAATTTTGACGAAACGATATTGTGACAACCACAAAAGAAAAAATAGATTTAAATTTGATATATAAAAACATATCAATAAAATCAATGAAATTAAAAATCGAATATTCAAATATGAAAATAAAAAGCCCTCTATTGGAAAATAGATATATTTCATTATATAAAAAAATTGCATAAGAAACCGAGTTCGCATATAGATAGACCCCCTTATGACAGTGTTGTTTTTTAATCAGTAAAATATTTTGTAAAAAAAAAAGTATTTCTAAAGTACTATTGGCAAATGTTAGAAAAACGCTTTAATGCAATGGTTTTACATTGGTTTCATTTTATAAACCGTTGTAAATTTTGTACGATAAGAACTTCTAAAGTACTTTTTACAAACGTTGGAAAAACGCTTTGAACCAATGTTTTTACAGTGTTTTTATTTCACAAATATTTGTAAGTTTTGTATAAAAAGTATTCCTAAAATACTTTGTCCGAACGTTCGAATAGCAATCCAAAATAATGTTTTTTAAATGCTTTTTTTTCGTATTATTTGCAATTATCGCTTTGGAAACGCTTTTATTTTAGTACCATCAAAAACAAACGTTTTGAAAACTCTTCGTTTTTTCTACCATCCCAAATTTCTACCTGGGAACTGTTGCCATCACCACGATTACGTTTATGGTCAATTGAGAGCAAACGCGGCACCCATCTTGCAGATAGCTTTCTTAAGCCCAACTGATCATTTATAATCGAAACCACACTGCCATATGAAATGTCTATGGCATCAACAATCTGACGCACTTTTACTCTTCGATCGGCCAACACCATATCGTGGATTTTTTTCGACATTTTCGGATATTGATCTCAATTGGCCGTCCAGAACGTTCAGCGACATTTGTACTTGTGCGACCACAACGAAAGTCAGTAAACCACTTTTTTACCATTGAAATCGATTGTGCAGAGTCCCCATAGTATTTCTCAAGCTTTTTCTTGGTTTGATTGAAAATTTTTTTTTCGCAAAAAATAATGTTTAATTAGCACTCGAAATTCACTTTTTCCCATTTTTAAAAAAATCTACGAGGTTGTATGTTTTGAACAGCTGTTAAACGCAAAGTAAATGACGGAACTTGCTCAAAATTTGACAGTAGTCTATTAACAGATCGTACTTGATGGGAGAAGTATTGCATTGCATATAACTACGAGAGAAGTTTGAAAAGTCATGGACTTATTGATCCGCCCTGGTATTATACTATAAAAATAGCAATCGTTATCTACAAATTAGGCATTCTAAAAAATCTTTAAAATTAATTTAAGAAAAAAAAAACGTTTTTGAAATTTCATAAAATTCGTGGCTCATTTTTGATTTAAGGCTAAAATGGGTTAGTGAAATCCGATGGTGTCAGAATTCCGAATCTGTATAATCTTGAGAATATTAAGTAAATAAATTAAATGAGAAATTGCATTTTTTTAAATATCGAATTTTGAGAATTTTAAATCAAACGTTAAAAAAATTGATTTCTTTCATTTTGAATCATTTGCAATACAACTGGGGGATGTAATGACAAATCTATTTCTAAGGGACAACCTTCTTTATATGCTTAAATTAAGCACTTTTATTAAAAAACTCATAGTAAAAATTCTTTTAAAAAAATACTTACCTAAGAGCATTCAAGTATCAAACCTCTTTTTAATTAACTTTAAACAAAAATATGCTCTCTTAATTAGAACTACTTGAGTTGCAAGATTTAGATAAACATTTTAAACATCACATAAAAGACCTTTTAATTAAAATTAAATTTACGTTGTTTTCAGTCTAACAAAGTAAAACTTAAACTGAAAATTTGTATTACTTAATTAAAACAGAACATTAAGGAAGCTTTCGACTATAACGTTCCTTTAACAGCACAAAAATAATAAAAATAAACACATCATCGTTTGTTTTTTAGCGGTTGAAAAAAAAGACAACTTCCAACCATAAAATTCGAAATAATAAAAGAAATTGTCTGGTCTGTTTCGACACTCATTTACATTAATTTTTATTGTTCTTTTTTTTTTTGTTACTATGCAGTGTTTTTTTGTTTAGCCATTTTATCATATTTACATAATTTCAAACAATTGTTGTTCTTTTTTTTAAAGTATTTTCAGTATAAAACGAAGGAAAAACACAGCAACATCCTGTGAAAACTTTATGTAAATATTTAATTGATAAGACAGTGGTTTTTAAAAGAAATTTTTGTTTAAATAAAACTTAAACTTTTATTTTTTTTTTAATTTTATAAGGCAAATTTCAAATTTTAAGATTAGCAAAAAATAATAATAACACTATTCGATCAATTTCGATTTTTTACAAATATTACACAAATTTTAAAATCGCACGATTAGTTTTTAAGCTATTTATACTGCGTTTCCACTTACATGTTTTGAGCAAAACATGTGATTTGGTAAAAAAAAAAAATGTTTGATGAAACATGTACATAACATGTTTTGTTTCAAAACACGTCCAAAACACTTTCAGTAGAAACGTAGTATTAATCTTCTTGATATTCATTGAACCCCCTGTTTTTTTTTAGCTCTTTTGTCTGAATACCTTGAAATCGAACTTAAAATGTTATAGATCTGCTGGACATTTTTCAACCAAACTTTTCAGTTATAAACACACAGAAAAATAAAGTGCCAACCGAACTGAAAACTGTATTTTGGTAGCTACAACCAATAAATTCGGTTCGTGCAACCATATTCCAATAAGATTTCTGAATATTTGGGGTGTTACAACTAAAATTCAAACCATCCCTTATTTATATTTGAAGTTAAAACGGAATACCTTTTTTCATATTGTAGATATTGGCCTGGGTTCTATATTCCACTAAGAAGTGAAAGTGGAATCATTTTTAATTCCACATTTTCAATTACCCTGTGTTCTGAAAAACGAGTGAATCGTTTTTTTCACTACGATTTCATTTTCATTTTGTTTTTAGCAACAACATAAAAAAATGCGGAAAAAAACTAAATTATCATTTTAAAGTGAATGAAATTGCAATGAAGAAGAGCGAGTTTTTTTTAATTCGGGCAATCTAGTCCAATTCGATTGATCTGAATGAACTTGGTCGCTCTTCTAGTTAAATCCACCTTTGACAATTTCGTTCAATGGGTCGTTAAACCGTTTGTTTGATAATTTTTAAGCGAATTATTCGATATGAGATTCGATATTGATATGTCCTTCCACAACTGGTCGGAAACTGTTTTGTCGCCCCTGTAAAAACCTTTGGCCAAACCAGAATTTTTTTCCATGAATGTTAAAAATGCGGCCTCTTCTTCCGGATTCTTGTGTTTTCCCCTAAAAAATACAAATATTTTTCAGTTAAATAAACGTATATTAAAAACATATCACATTTACTTACATTGTTTGTTTCTTTTTTACTTTAAAGATCAAAAATAATTTTATTTTCTAAAAAGTTTGGTTTTTCACGCAGTTAACTAATAACGTTTTCTAATTACTTTTTTTGTAGTGAAATTGTTTTCTAGAACACATCAAATCACTTTAATTCCACTAGAAACAAAATGAAAATGAAATTTTTCTTTTTAAATCACTTATGTGGAATTGAGAACACAAATTGAGCGTAAGTTTCACTTTCACTTCATTTTCGGAATGTAGAACCCATGCGATTGTGTATTTTTAAAATTCATAGTTATATCGGTCCGAATTATATACAATCTAATTTCTATCAGAGAAAGACATTTTCCTATTTCTTCACCAAGATAACAATCAAAAATACAAAAGTCGGCTTTTTATCAAAGCGACTGACTTTAAATTAAAAACCTGTTTTTAACTGTTTTGCTATTATAGCCAAAAATAAAGCCGCTTTAAATGGGTATCAACATCAAATGTACAAAATGTTTCCATACATCTTGTACTAAAATATAAGCAAATGGCAACATTGGACAGCTGATTTTATATTACCTAAAAAAAACAAACTAGAACATTCTTGGTCTTCAGAGATAAAAATACTCATGATGCTTGTTAGGAAAAGACCCTAGCCACGTGTTTGTTTACTAGGAAGACAAGAATGGAGCAAAACAGATGCTTAATATGTTTTTTGCTAAAGCTCTGCCTAGTCTCGAAAAAAAAGTTATTAAAGTCAGGAAAATTTTGTTGAGTCAGCAAAATTTTAGTCAGGAGGGTGCTTGTAAAAAAATTGCTAATATCAGCAAAATCTATCCTTTAAGAATTGCACAAATTAATTTTGCAACGGCATAAATAAACATATAAAGGGTGGTTAAATTTTAAGGGCCGATGTTGATTTTGAATAAAACACAAATTATTTAGGAAATTATTGTCATTTCTTTTTATTATGATAATATTGGCATGGTTCAATTATGTATGGAACAAAATATCGGTCAAATGGGCGCCGCGACCTCGGCGGCACACCTCCATCCGATGGTCCAAATTTTCGATGACGCTGAAGCATAATTAAGGTTCTATGCAGTTAATGTGCCGAATTATCTCATCTGGCAAGTGGCACCGTTCTGTTGAAACCACATATCGTGTACATCCATATCTTCCAATTCGGGCCATAAAAAGTTCATTATCATCTCACGATAGCGAACACCCTTCACTGACCGCCCTCATTTTGGAAAAAATACTGCCGATGATACAGCCAGCCCATAAACCGCACCAAACAGTCACTCTTTGTGGGTACATTGGTTTTTCGACAATCACTCTTGGATTATCATTCGCCCAAATACGGCAATTCTGCTTATTGACGAATCCACTGAGGTGAAAATGTGCCTCATCGAAATCACGAAGTGCACGATATGCATTTTGATTTGAACGCCCATTTTCATAATAAGCCTGAATGACTTTAACGCATTGCTCGATTGTGTATCTTTCCATGGTTCAAATTGAGTTAGTCTGAAATTGAGAAATGTCAAATTAAATGCAGAAAAAAACTTGACGTTTAGGTGTGGTTCACATTTAACATCGGCCCTTACAATTTAACCACGTTTTATATATAATTAACATATATATTTTTCTGAAAATTTAAAAAAAAGAGTTTTTGAAATATAGCGATTTAAACCGCGGATTTAGCAAAAAATGCGTTTTACTTAAAAAAAAATTATATTTTCGCTTATTTTATTTCAAGCATGATAATAATGGCTTTACAATGATGTATCAATGAACCATGTCGCTTTAGCCGTTAAAAATATATTATGTACGAATACATTTGTTAAATTTTAGATATTTTTTCATATTTTAAAACGCGATATTTCCACAGCCGTTAAGCTAACGACACAAAATTTGTACGATGACATATTTATATAGCACTTTCCTTTCATTCCAAAGTTGGTTAAAAATGAAGGGGGTATAGGTTGAAAATTGGATATCTTTTGATGGTTTTATATGGAATGAGTCAGCTTTGATATTTCTCCGTCTATATCTATGATAAAAGACTGGGATACATTTTTCATTTTGCATTATATTACCTTATCGAGGTATAGAAAGACTGGGATACAATTTTCATTTTGCATTATATTTACCTTATCGAGGTATAAAAAGGAATCAGGTGGAACAAATCCTTTTTGCAAGGCATCTATTATATATTCTATATTTGCTATTATCAGATTATTTTCTATACAAAATGTACATTTTAAAATATTATTTCTTAAATATTAAATGTATGATAAAATTATTAATTCTTACTATATTTGAAGTGTTATATATCTTTTTATTGGATATATATTTTATGCAACTGCTCTCTGGCTATCTATATACCCAGCAAAAAATAGTGCTTACCCAGAAGCGCTTCCTGAAGGCATTATTTGATAACGAAGCGCTTCCAAAGCAAATAAGGAAGGCATGATTTTTGTTCGCGATGTCCCACTGGGTATGTCTCTTTTAAAGCGGTTCTTTCATGTGCTCTTAGAAGCAATAAATTCATGGCTTTTTAGGCACTAAGAAGCGCTTTATGTATGTTGACAACATTAGTGCTTCATGGTATGCATACTTTATTGCTTCATTGTAAGCACTATTCACTGCTTCAAAGAAGGCATTCTGGGAAGCACGACAGAATGCCTTCCCTAATTGCTTTATAGTATGCAAGGTGGTGAAGCGCTATTTTGGAAGCATACAACTGCAGTTACTGCTTACCAAATCCAGATTATTTTTTGCTGGGTAGTGACGCCATTAGACATTTTCTTTCTTTTCTATGTAAGATGGTGAAATATTAAACCAAATTGGGCATGCAAAAGTTATTATTGGTCTAATCTAATGATTGATACATAACAATTTTTATCCTGTGTTTTTTTTTATAGAGGTATAAAACTTTGAAATGGAATAAAACAAAGATGAATTTTTTAAATTGACATGAAATTTACTTTATTTGAAAGATAATCTTCTGGCATTATAATTTAAATATGAATTCTGGCATATGACCGCCACGGCTGTCTCGGACATAGTATAATCTGGACGTTAAATTTTCGATGAATTTTTCCAACATTTGCGGCCGTATATTGGCAATAACGATGCGACTTCACATATCCCCACAGAAATTAGTCCAGCGGTGTTAAATCGCACGACCAATACACTGGTCCGAAACGTGAAACTATGCGGTTACTAAACGTTTCTTCCAATAAATCAATTGTGGCCGAGCTGTGTGACATATTGGGCCGTCTTGTTGAAACCACAGCTCCTGCTCATCATGGTTGTTCAATTTATGAACGAAAAAGCCACCGATCATGATCACCATTGACGGATAGACTGATTGTCTTCCCCTACGCTCTACAGCAGCAATGAATTTTTTTGTAAGCACAGTACGACGTCTCTGTGGATGCATATTATCATTTAGAGTAAACGTGGAGCGAAAACGTTCCATAGTTAATCGAATTCTTTGTTCTGATGAACGATTATGTTGACCGTAAAATGGACGTAGTGCGCTATACGTATTTCGAACAGAACCATGATTTTCGAAATAAATTTGCACAATTTGGAAGCGTTGTTCAGGCGTCAGTCTATTCATGTTGAAATGCCAAACCAAACTAAACATAAATCACCTGACAGCTGACAAAATGACCGCCGTTTGAAAAACTGTTGCCAACTTAAAGTTCTATACCTGCATAAAAAACATCCTTTACATGAAAAAATGCCCTTTTTGCCTTCAGTAATTACATGTTTGTTAAAAAACAAAAATGTATCTAAATATACACCTAAGTATTTAACCATTTCCTTATTGGGAATATTAACATTATTATGTTTAGATTTTATTCCAAACAGTTTCTTTAATATATCATTATTACCTTTATCTACTGGTGGCCCAAACAAAATTGTTTAATAGTTTTGTGTGTTAATCTTCATATTCCAATCGATAGTAAATCTTTCAACAAATGTCAAAAGATTCCTGTAGTTTCTGATTTATTATTTCAATCGAATTATTAGCGTGATATGTAATAATATCATCTGCAAAGGATATAATATTATGTATTTTGTTTAAAAGGTCTAAAATAAATAAGTTAACGGGAATGGGGGAGTTTACCGTTCCCTGTTGTAAGCCATTAATAATCCTAAATCTTTTTGAGCTTTCGCTGTTTTGATGAAACTATCTAAACGTTTTGTTGCTAATCATATTATAATTTAGAATAATATGATATAAAGGAAATTGATATGCATTTAATTTAAATAACAAGGCTGTTATCCAAATGCTATAAAAAAACTTTTTCCATATCGACAAGGCAAGCTCCCGTACAAAGTTTCCTGTTCCAATTACAATTGATGTTAGATGTCAATAAATTTATTGGATTAGTGGTTGAATATTTATTTTTAAAACCAAATTGATATTAATACATATTTAAAAATTTTGCTGATGTTAGGAAGTAGACTAACACCACGAACATTTTTCAGATTACTTGAATCTATCCTTTTTCGGTATTGCTTTTATCTATTTTTCCGAAAAATAATAATTATTTAGCATATTTTATAACAGGTTACAATACTCAAAAATCATCATCTCGGATATATTTTTTAGTACTATATTTGGTATCTTGTCTACACCTGAAGATAATTTTCCTCTGAAATTGTAATAAATATATAACATTTTATCCCTACACTCAAAAAAATAAGTTAGCAGAGAAGTTAGTAAAACGTCTTGTGAATCAGTTATACGATTTTCAGCACTTAACTGTTTTGAACTAACGTTTTACTAATTTTTTACTAATGTTTTACTAATTTATTTTGCTAAAATAAAATCTGCTGATTAGCACATTAATAGTGTGAGCGACAACCAGATTGAAATATATAGATGCAGTAGTGACGAGGAACTAAAAATTACAACTTTAGAAAGACATATAAAAAAATCAACCATGGAAGATTTTTGTATCTGTTTTCATACATAAAACAAAATTGTGGATTAAAGCAACTTATATTTTGCATCGTCATCGGCTTGTGAAAGTAATTGTCTGTTAATTAAATAAAAGACAAAATAAAATATGTAAATTAAATAAAGATTAATTGTGTATTTGTAAACTAAATGTTCATAGAGATTAATAATCTAGTGTTTTCAAATTGCAAAGAAATATACAGCAGGTAGACAGACTATAGGGAATGACAAAGACACACATCTTATGTAGATTTTTATGTTTCCTTTTTCTTATTGCAAAAAAAGATTTGTATATGTTATATTTTGTTATTTTTTCGTTTCTTTTCTTTAATTATCTGCGGTATTTACGTTCCTTTAAAAGATAGCATCATTTAGACAGCCATTGATGTAAGTAGCTGAAAGATAATTTTGTATATGTTATATATAATTATATCTTATTTTTTTTAGATATTACAATAATTTATGTCGTCAATGTTGGAGTATGAACATTTTTATATTTTGCAAAGTATTGTAAATTATTTTTAAAAGTATCACAAAAATATGTTTTATGATTTTCAATATGCCACTTACATCATCAACCAGGTGTAGGTAGGGCACATTAGCAAGCATTCCCTTATAAACATGTAAACCTTTTTTCAATGGAAAATAAGAATGGATTAACCTTTTAAAGTAAAAGTGCTGCTTTAATGGACAAAACTATTAACCCTTCAGTTTTTAGTCTTCCAAAAAAATTCCTATTTACATCACTGTCTGTTTTTAAAGCAAAACCAAGTTTCTACTTATGTCAGCCATCCACCAAGTGTCTCTAAATGTCGATCGTTGTGGTGGTTGGTATGTACTTGTGCACTCATACAAATAAACCTGTAAAAATAGCAAAGAATCTAATAAAAATTAGTTAAAAATTACCTTGCAGAAAAAAACTGCTAAAATTAGCATATATTTTTAACATAATATTAGTATTATCAGAATAGCAAAAATAAATCTGTTGAATTTACAAATATTTAGTTATATTTGAGCTAAATTTTGGTTGATTGAAAGTAACAAAATAATTTGCTAAAATCAGTAAAAACATTTAATAAATATTAGTACACTGAGAGAATTGTCTGCATGATATCAATGAATTTTGGCATTAGTTCTATGAAATATCACTAGTCCATTGAAACTTTTTTAAATTAATGTATTTTTTTTTTTAAATTTATGTAAAATTTCATTTCAGTTATTAAATATTTCATATGACAAATAAAAAAAAGTTTCTTTAAAATAGTTTCATTAAAAGTATGAAGCTTTTTCATATAGTTTAAGAAAGTTTTGATTCATATTGTGAAGAAAACTTTATTAGTTTATTGAAAAATTTCATTAAAACTCGTTCAAGAAATTCTCATGTGTAGACAAAAAATCATTAAAAAATGTGAAATTTTTAAAGTTTTTATTAGTTTTTTTTTTTTTAATGCGAATAAAAGTATGCGCTTATGCAATCAGTAATCTACAATCTTTTTGCAAACATCTTTGTTGGTTTTAGCAAAATAATCTGTTATTTGCATTATACTAAATTTCAGTTAAATATAGCAAAAGTTTTGTTGATATTACAGTTTTTGTTTAGAAATGTTGAGGTTAAGAAGAACAATAAACGTTTTTCTCTAAAAATTATAAACACTATTCATTTTTAAATCAGACTAGACTAGTTTCTGCCTTTTTATGGACAGTAGGGTAATAACTTTTTGCATTTTTTGCAAATATCAAATCTCCCCAGACAAAAAATTGAATCAAACAAAGTTAAAAAAAAACTTTTTTTGATGCCTCAACGTCTGACCATCTAATCTATATAATTAAGGCATGCTGATTTCAATAGTAAAGTCCGTTTTCGAGTCAATGGAATAGTTTGCTTCCAAATTTGCTTTTAATTTCCGCTATTTTTTGCAGTTTTTTATATAAAAAAAATCTGTTTTCGGTTTTTAGAATACTGTTTCCACGAAAATAATTTTGAACGGCTAAACAAGTCATTAATCAATTTTACGAAAGCCCACGAGTGTTTCCTCAGACATTGGGTACCTACACCATCTACAATTCCAAATCAACAACGCAGTAATATTTGTGCGGAACGTGGAATAAAAATAGTACAAGATATATATCCGCTTTTGTAAAACATCGCGTACTTGAACCTAAAGTTTATATCTTACAATACCTACTTTTAATCATTTATTGTTATTATTTGTTTACATACTTACATATGTATAAACCATATTTTAAAAAAATTGTTATTAAAAAATATTAAAAAAAAATATATTAAAGGCATTTTAGAAATCGCTGTCGGTGCGTAAGGTTTTTTTTACCAAATTGAACTGAAATAGTTTTTTTTTATCATTAATACAATATTTGCCATTAGAAAACCCCTGGGGAGAATGTTGTCCAAAAAAAGTTATCACCCTAATGGACAGGCTCATCAGTGATTTTCCATTTAAATTGTATTATTATTTGTGTCTTATAATTGTCAGATTATCTCTATATGATAAATTTTTCAACAAATTGTGGCTGTAAGAATCAAACCTGCGCTCATCTTACATTACAAACGTAACAATACCAAGTCATGACCGTTTAGCGATCACACCCAAGTATGGCCTCGAATCGAATCGAATGCAGCTAAATTGCAGTTTTTCTTTCCTATTAGCTTTTTCTGTTATTGTATATTATACTCAGAAGTGACAACACTAACAACACAAATATTCCATTTTTATATTTTTGTTTATTTTTCTAATCTCCTCCGTCTCTATTTCACAATGTTACCAGATTGACGTATGGTTTTTATGTTCAGGGTTGACAACTTTTGCGTTTTTAAGTTGAGACATCGCCACAGGGCAAATTTTATACGCCCATGTCCCTAGTTTAGAACGTTTTGCAATTAGAACGAATTTTTGAAATCACACGAAATTGAAATTTGGTATTCTCAAATCCTAAAAGCTTTCGAAAACTCTAATTATTTTTGGAAATTATTATTGAAGTGCCGAAAACATAAGGGTTTCTTCTCAAAAACTTTGTTTATTAAAAAACAAAAATTACAATAATTTAAAATGCCCTCTGCTTTTATATTAAGTTTTATAGGACTGAAAAGAAGAATAATCCACAATGAAAATATAAGAAAACGCGGTTTAAAAGATGCTTCGGACCCTTTGTCCATCACAGACTCTGCGTTAGTGTTATTTTCTTTTTGTAAACAGTAATAAAAGTCACGATTTTTTTTAAAGGTTCATAGGGTTTTATCGTGTCAACAAAACAGATTTTTACATGATTTTGGAAAAAATATCTCCACAAATGGGAAATAGTTCAATACCGGACGTAATACAATTGCTTCGCATTTCTATGTTTGCCCCCGCAAATGTAATATTAAACAATAATATTCATATGTGACACATTGTTAAAAATATGTAACTTACATTTTTTTGTATATTTAAGCAACAATTATTAAACTTGAAAAAATTTCACATGTTTTGATGTCATATGTTCTAAAAGAGAGATGCCATATGAATGTTTCCCAAATAAACAATGTTTTCTTAATATTTATTGTTACTATAATCTTGTAAAACAGAATTACATTACTTTTAAACTTAAAAAAAAGATTTTTGTTATCCATTTACTTGGTGCAGCTTTTAATTATGAACCAATTAAGTTTGGTATATGTTGATTGAATTACGATGGTATCACTGTTTTCATACACATTTATTTTTATTGGCAACGCTGCTTTTTCGAACATAAATAAAATAAATTCTGATTTCGTAAAACTTTTGTACTTTTTAAGGAATATTTTTTTTTTTAAAAAGCTAATTTTACAATAATTATTGCTAAACTAGTCTAATTATAATTTTAACATATAAAATACATTTCATATTAAGGATTCCTAATGTTTTTCCTTTCGACTGAAAGTAAAATGCTTTTAAGAAATGCTTCTAACATTGTTGTCAATTTGTTTGAGTGTTTTCTAGAATATCAAAACAAAAAATTATGTTTTTTTAAAACAGTTTTTTAGAGTATAAACAATACAACCAAAAATACAATAAAATCAGCTGAAGAAGATCATATATTATTATATATGGCCCATGTATGAATATATATGAATATATATGGATCCATACATGGAAATGCATGGAAGCATATATGGAAATGTTTGTTATATATGGAAGCATATATTGAACCATATATGAACAATTGTTGCATATATGTTTTCATATATGGAACCATATATGTAAATGTTTACCATATATGGAGCCATATATGAAAGTGTTTTCCATATATGGTTACATATATGAAAACATATATGAATGTATTATCCATATATACTACCATATATGGAAGCATATATGCATCATTTTCCCATATGTGTGGTTTAATTTATAAATAAATTTCTAAATTAAACTATGGTTAAAAGATTTTTGGATGAATCTTCTGTTCTATATTATCTTGATGTATACAAATATATTGACAAATAAAACAAAGTATTACAGTTTGGTATTATCTTTCATTATCTTTGATAGATCTATCAACACATTCCTGGAAGGGTCAAATAATAAATTTGAAAACAAAAAAACTTTATAGATTATTTGCTAGGACAATATCCTAATAAAGAAATATAGAGTATGGCCTCGAACTTGAATAATTTTCATTTTCAATGTATATAAAATATACATTTTTTATGTATATATAATAATATATATTTAAGCAATAATTTTGTTAATAAAAATTGAATTTTCAAACTAACAATTGTTTTTATTTTATGAAAATGTACGTAAGTAGGAAAATATATGAACATATATGGGTAGGATATATATGGACAAATGTATGGACATATATGGACATATATATTCATATATGTCCATATATCCTCAATTTTCGGATCCAAACCATATATGGAACTCCATATATGTATATTAGGGTGGCACTAAAAATTCAACTTTCGATTTTCAATAATTTTCGCACGGAATATCGATCCAGTTGATATAAAACGGCTATGGTCAAAATTTGAGCAAAATCGAACAACTTTAAGCCGTGCCCCAAAGAGGTCAAATGTAAAAATATGGTATATAATGTTTTTTTAGGTATTTTTTATTTATTTTTATTGTTAATCTTATAAACAATTACAATATTTCTTTCTAATGTGATTAAGAATGTTTCATAATATTTTTTTTGTTGAACAATTAACCCGTATGTGCCCTGAGGGTCTAAATGACCCTTTTAAAAAGACTTTAAAATTACAGTTTTAAGAAACAATTTATTCTTTAGGAAATATTATTAATGAAATTTTCAGTTCAGAGGAATCAGAAAACACGGAACCGGTTGAAACTGATGAATATGAAGTTGACCTTAATTCTCCAACTCCTTTGATAGAGATATTGACACCAAGACTTGCAACAGTTTTGGATAAACTAAAAATTAGTTCCAGGGATGCAGTCCATTTATTGGTAGCAGTTCTTGATGCAGCTGGGCTTAAGAAAAACAAAAAGCGAACAAATCGTGTCTGAATTCACAACAAACCCTGCACCATTGACAATTCATTGGGATACCAAGCTCTTATCTAGTGTTACAGGAAAAACTGAATATCGTCTTGCTATAATAGCAACTGATCCAGGTCTTGATATACCAGCAGGAACTGGGTTAGAAATATCATCTGCCGTTTATGATACTTTGGAGTAAAATAATAGTTTAGACAAAGTAGAGGCATTTGTGTTTGACACAACCGCGTCGAACACACGGAAATTTAGAGGAGCTTGTAACCTTTTGGAAAAAAGAATTGGTCGAGATGTGTTATACCTAAGGTGCAGACATCATATCTTTGAAATTATTTTATCATCAGTGTTCATGGAAGCAAATATAAGTGCTTCTATTGGTCCTGAAATAGTAATATTTAAGAAATTTTAGAAAAATTTGCCTAAAATACAGAAGGATGCTTTTTTGACTGGATTTACACACCCCAGAATCAATGAAATTTTATGTGGTGATCGCGCTAATAATTTAAAATTCGCGAACGATAAAATTACGGAAGACTTCCTCGTGATGACTACAAGGAATTTTAGGAATTAATAATAATACTCTTAGCCAGATGGATGACCAAGGCCATTTATTGCCTAAAAATTATTATATTTAGAGACCAATTTCTCGAAATAACCAAAACTAAAATAAATTATTTGATTGCAGTAGCTGAATTTGTGGTTAAGTGTTATTCGATTTTCTGGTTTAACGCTGATAAAGCAGAAATAAATTAAAAAATTATAAAACAATTAACAAACCTATAGCTGAAGAGGCCATATCGAAATTGTTAACCATCTTAATTATTTGAATGAAGAATGTGTAGGTTTTGCCTTTTTCGACGAAAGAATCGATTTAGCAACAAAAGCCAAACTTGCTACAAAGATGCTTGCAACAAACTTGTCTGAACAAAATCTAGAAGAAGAAGGAGAGAAAGGCTCACAATAAACCAACAAAATTTAAGCCATTTCCTTGCCAGAGACAATAATGTAATTTTGGTGGAATTATTTTCCAAAAACACTAACAAGCTTTTACAAAGGTTTAACATTTCTTCAGACTTTTAAAAAAAAGACTCAAGTTGTTGGCCAATTTTAGACGACTATCGTAAAGGAAAGAACATAATTTCAAACTTCAAAATTGTCAATGACTGCGCCGAAAGAGGAATTAAGTAAGTACAAGAATTCTACGAGAAAACTACAAAAGATGAGGATCAGAGGCAGAATTTATTTAAAGTAATGACAACTTGTTTTATTAATTTTAATTAAAGATTTGTATGTTAAAATTTGTTGTTTTTCTTTTTGTTTCAGGTTGTACAAAATTATAGACAGCAATTTTGAAAAGAAGCAAATTTACAAAACTTAAGAATTAATTATAATTACAGTGTCAAATAATTTATTTTTTACGTATTTACGTATGTTTTACGTTTAATTTTTTTTTGTTTTTATTAAAAAGTTAATTTTATATGTAAAGTATTTATTCAATGTTTAATTTAATAAAACTTTTGACACCGGTGGGCAAAAAGCCATGATTTATAATTGTCATAGATAATTTGTAAGCATATCTCAGATAATTAAAAAAAGTGCAAAATATTACGGTTTCACAGTACAAAATATATTAATCTTTAAAACCCCCTGGGCACGGAAGGGTTAAATTTTTTTTTTTTTTTTATAATTATTAATTATTGCACATTGTAAATGAAGTGAAATGATTTTTTATACAAATTTGGGGCAAAAACAAACAACTTCTTAAAAAAAAACGTTTTAAAAATATTGGGCTTAAAAAATCTGACCTTTGACCTCTTTGGGGCACGGGAAATATTTGTCCGATCTTCCTCAAGTTTTTACCATATAGTTTTTACACCAAGTGGCACAATTATCCGCGCGAAAAGCATTAAAATTCAAAAAAAAAATTTCGTCCATATAACCTGCTGCACCCTAATGTATATATATGGGTCATATATGAACTTTTTCACCTGGGTAAGCACCATTTTTGACCCTAAATTGTAAATTATTAGAAAAAAGGGCATTCGTTTTACTTTCGACCAGGCTTTTTTACACGAACTAAAACGAATACAAAATAGGGAAAAACGTTCTGATTTAATCGCAAGAACACCGAAAATTTTCACTTTCGCTCTGATTTAAAAGCCGTAACAGGGGTGATAATGTATTTTTAGTTTAGTTTTTTTTTGCTATTTTGAGTCTACAAATATTTAGTAAAAGTGTTTGCCAATTTTATACTGTAAAATGCTATTTGCAATTAATTAAAACTCACATCGAATATAACTAAAATTTTGTAACAGATTTGTTTTGCTGTTCTTATTTTTATTTAGAAAAAACCTCCTTAATTTAGCAGTTTTTTCTGCAATGTCAATTTTAACTAATTTGTATTAGCATTTTCTGCTATTTCTGCAGGTTTATTTCTATGAGTGTACTTGTTGTATTGGTTTATATTTAAATTTTATATTTTTTATAAAACGTTGACATTTTTTTTTCCGCTTATGTTTAGCCTAATTACACAACAACAAGTTTGAATAATAATACAAAAAATACATTCAATAAATATTCTGATGGCGAGATACCCTTTTTGTACGTTTTCTGCTGAAAGGGCGGTTGTTTTGTTGTTGTTGTTGTCGTTGTTGTTGTTGCTGCTGTTTTGTAAACATATTAAAGTCGAATTAACTTTAATAGAATATACAAAGCCCTATAAAAGTCAAGGGGATAAATACAATACATACATACAAAAAACCCACACGTACATACTTATAAATCTCAATAAATAATATAAATTCATTAATATTTAATGTTTTGAAAAAGCAGAGTTAATTAAAACTTCATAAATTACAAAAAAAAAAAAAAATGCATACAAATATTTATAAAATATTTATAAAATAAATTAAAATATTAAAAAAAAAATAGTTTAAGTTTTATGTAAATCATTTTAAAAAAATATGAAAATTTAATATAAACTATTTAATAATAAAGAGTTTTTTTATAGAGGTATAGAACTTTGAAATGGAATAAAACAAAGATGATTTTTTTAAATTGACATGAAATTTACTTTATTCGAAAGATAATCTTCTAGCATTATAATTTAAATATGACTTCTGGCATATGACCGCCACGGCTGTCTCGAACGTAGTCTAATGTGGATTTCCAATTTTCGATGACTTTCCAACATTCGTGACGGTATATTGGCAATAACGCGGCGAATGTTATCCTCCAAGTGGTCAATCGTTTCGGGCTTAACGGCGTAGAATAGCGACCTGTGCATGATGGCGAAAGACTGATTGGGGCTTCCTCTACGCTACGCTCTACATCAGCAATGACTTCTTCTGTACGCACAGTACGACGTCTCTGTGGATGCATATTATCATTTAGAGTAAACGTGGTGTGTGAAAACGTTCCATAGTTAATCGAATTAATTGCTCTGATGGACGATTATGTTGACCGTAAAATGGACGTAGTGAGAGATACGTATTTCGAACTGAACCATGATTTTCAAAGTAAATTTGCACAATTTGGAAGCGTTGTTCAGGTGTCTGTCTATTCATGTTGAAATGCCAAACCAAACTAAACTTAAATCACTTGACAGCTGACAAAATGGCAGCCAGATAAAAAATTTTGCCAACTTAAAGTTGCATACCTGCATAAAAAACACCCTTTAGGTGTTAATTAGTGGTCATGCAAATATACTAAGAGACAAGGTTAGTGCATGTTTCATTTATAACCAAGTGAAAAATATTGTATTTTGTTCCTTACTCATTCCAAATTTGTCAAAAATATCTTTTAAGCAACTAAAGTTGACACCAATTTTTGGCGCAGTAGACCGATTGATTCGCGAAATATGGCGTCTTAAATATTGAAAAAAATCACAAAAAAAGATACTAAAATTACTTTACAAAATTAAGTATATAATGAAAATTGTTGATGCTTCTTGAATCACTGAGGTCTTTAACTAAGGACGAACAAATTACCTTTAAAATGGTATATCGTGTGATTAACTTTTCAAAAGGTCAAAGGTCAACTTTTCGTGACATAAAATTTTTAAAAATTTGAAAAAAATATATGGCCTACTTTAAACATTTTCGAAACCTGTTGAAACATTAGATGTCTCCTATTTCTCAAGGTTTTATGAATTGAGAGGAATGATGGACATGTTTAGGATGATTATACTTAAAAGCTATGACGTGCATACCCAGGAAAAAATTACACATTCCAAAAAGAAGGTGATGCCCACACTTGTTTACATATCTCATTGCCAAATTAAGTAACTGCAATACCAAACTCATTCCAACGATAGAGTCAAAAAGCAAGTAGTATTGTAATCAATTCTTTAAATTTAAACCAGAAAGCATGAACTCAATAACAAAGTAATTATTTACTTAAAAGAAAATCACAATGTCATTAACTTATATGTATAACTTTTTGTACTCAAGAAGTAATCATATACTTTTTCTTAATAAAAGGACGTTATTGGAAGTAGTTCCTAATTTTGAAAAAAAGAAGTTATACAATTTTAAAGAATTTATTTATTTTTTTTTTTTTTATTAATTAATAATCCTATAATTACAAATTATAAACTATTACCCTAACCGAGCACTAGCTACTATGGCCTTCGGCGCGTTTGTAGCGAAAACAGACCAGTGCCTCTGGTGGGAATCGAACCCACGACCCCCGCACTGATAAGCCAGCACGCTACCAACTAGCCTACCGGGGCGCACTTAAAGAATTTATTTCATATATTTTTTCAAACAAATTTTTATTTGCAGGAAAATAATACTAAAAACAGAAATTGCATTTTTTTTTGAAAAATTTATATTTTCCTGGTTTATAGCTCCAAGGTTATGACAGACCCATGTTATCATATCAATTCGATGTTTCACTTTTTAGGATTTTATTTCCGTATGAGTTTTGATCGTTATATTTGAGTGACCTAGGAGAATCACGTGTGAGTAAAAGTTGAATTTACTTATGGAACTACTTCTTTTTTTTAAATGTAAGTACTTCTTATTTTTTCTAGGGAACTATTTATTTATTTATTTTTTGTGTAACTACTTCGTAGTTTTACAATGGAACTATTTCTTTATTAAAAAATGTATGTAGTTCCTAAAAATATAAAGTAAATGTTTCTTCTAAAGAATCAATTATTTTAGTCCCACGCCCTGTTAAAAGAATAGTAGTAAGGAATGTAGTAAGGAATGCGTTCTGCCCAAAATGCTTGATTACAAACCTGCTTACCTTTTTGGAAATTTTTTGCTGGGTAGTTTCATGTTGAAACGTGTACACCAATGGAATGTAAAAAAAAATTAAAAAAATTACTTGAAAGTTACAAAAGTTTTTTTTAATCATTTGATTTTTTTGCTCGTGGTTTTTAACTTTCAGATACAAACTAATACAAAATGGACTCACTAGACTTGGGAGATACATTCACTGAAAAAGTAATTTCCATATTGCTGCTTGCTGAAAAGTTGTACAGCAGTTACAGGTGAGAAAGTTGTACAGCAGTTACAGGTGAAACCAAAATTTTCCAATTTTTAAACTTTCGCTGTTTTTTTCAATATGTTTTTTTGCGCCGTTTAATTAAACTGAGGTTTGAGAACAGTATTTGAAAAATATTTTAATTTTATATAGCTTCAGGTGTACCAAGTTGATGTCAATGCACCAATAATGGGATACAAACATCACAAATTTATAAAGAATTTTTAAAAATTTGGCGTTTAATAAAATTTTCAACAAATTTTTTCTTTTGAGTTTATAAATAGATATACACACAGAGAAATAAAGTGCCAACCGAATTGAAAAGTGTATATTAATGGTAACAACTTATAGATTTAGTTAGTACAACGATATTTATATTAGATTTCTAAATATTTTGTGTGTTACAACTAAAATTCAGTTGAATTAACCGAACTTTGTTGTGAAAACTAAAGTTTGTGCCAACCGTCTGAAATTCTTAATCACCGAATTTAAGTAGTAGTAACAGAATTTTAGTTGGCAAATAGCTAAATTTTTCTCTGTGTGTATCTATCCAAAGTTTGATCATAAACTAGCCAGGCATTAGAACTCGGGCTTAATGTGACTAAAATAACGTTACCAATAAAATACCGTTACCGAAATAACTGAAAATCCGTTACCGCTAAAATAACGTTATCGAAATAAGTAAAATATCGTTAACGCTAAAAAACCGTTACAGTAATAACTGAAATATTGTTACCTTTAAAATACTGTTACCAAAATAAATCCAAATAGCGTTTTTCTTACCGATAACCGCATCGAATCGGTTAACATCCTTGGTTAATACTCTAATTACGATATATCTTGCAAAGTCCGAAATTTCTTTATTTTGAGTGTGAAAAAATGTTTTTTTTTTACGCAGGAATTTCACTGCAAGTCAGTACATCTACAAAATAACTTTGCTGAATCGGTATATTTCTGGTCTGGGAAACAAGTTAAAACACATTTTCCTTAAGAGTCATGCCAGAAGACATATTGACGAAAATATGACTTTTTCAACTTCAACGCTTCCGATTTACACGAAACTTGGTGTATGTAATCTCTAGTGTCCGACCGAACAGTTCGGCCAGAAAATGCATTTGGTCTGTATTCGGTATTTTAAAGCATTATGGCCAAATTTGGCGGAGGGAAAAATGTTTATTGGGCTGATTAGATGCTATTTTGAGTGTCAAATTTGAAGAAAAGTCTGTAGTTAAGCAATGAATTCACTGTTCGGCCTCAGAAAGTTCGGCCAAATTGAAAATAGTTCGGCGGCCGAACTTTTATCTTTATAGCTACACTTCTCTTAAATTTTATACACAAAATCGAATTACATCGGCTCAACAAACATGTTTCCAATACCAAAATTTGTCATCATTGCCTCTAGATATCAAAAAACCGACAACATATAGGTTTTTTGCCGAACTGTTCGGTCGGACACTAGTAATCTCCTCATTAATGTGACAAAATAATTTGCTTAAAATTCGTTGTTGATCGCGTTTTCTTGCTGCTTAAATTTTGTATTTTTTTTTTTGAAAATTTATAAAAATATATGCTGTTGAAATGGTCGTAGTTATTGAATTATTATAACGAAAAATCGTTTTTCTAAAAAACATATTAAAAAACTCCATTCTGAATGTTTTATATGTTTTAGTGGACATTATCAATCTGCAAACAAAAATTTCAGACAAAAAAGAGATGTATTTGACTACAAATACGGTTGCTACTACAGAGTCCGTTTTCTGAGTGTACTGTTCAAATGGTCGTAAATATTGAACGCGTAGTAAGATTTTTAAATTAATATCTCATTTTAAAGCTTATTTTGTCTATGTGCGAAGTCAGATTTTTCAAATTAATATCTCATTTTAAAACTTATTTTGTCTATGTGTGTAGTCAGATTTTTAAAATAAATATCTCATTTTAAAGTTTATTTTGTCTATGTGCAGATATGTGAAGCATTGATTTATACGCCTTTGAAAAATGATAAAAAAAAACTTAAAAATTTAATTTTTTCGCAAAAATTTCTTAAAATTCATCTCTTTTTTGTCTGAAATTTTTGTTTGCAAATTGATGTCAGTTCAGGCAATCGCAATTATATTGTTGTAACAGAATTTTTGTTGTTTTAATCGAATGATAGTTATCACAACCGAAAAATTCGGTCGGAACAACAGAAGCATTCGAATAGGCAACAAATAGTGTTCCTACAACCGAGTTTGTTTTCTGGTTGTACTTATTTTTATAAATAAAAAAAAAATACCAACTTTAAGCAGCGATAAAACAATAAATAATGGAATAAACAAATTGTTTTGTCCTACTTATTATTCTCCTAATATACCAAGTTTAATGTAAATCGGAAGGGGTCGAGCTGATGACCGTGAAGGTTGATTTTGGAACGACACTTAACAAATAATTTTGTTTTGTTTAAATTTTCTCAGATTTAGTAATAACGCTATAATGGCAAACATAAAGGGTCCGCCAAATAACTTTTTTTTTTTTGAAAATGCTATAAAAAAAACTACTGAATATTTTCTCAAATTTCTTTTTTTATTTGAAAGTACAATCCTTCCGGTTATATTTAACTAATTTCTAAAAACCAGTTGCTAAATTTAGCAAATATTTAGCTATTCACAAAAAAATATTTTAAATAAATACATTTTTTTATTACAGAGTTAAAATGTTCATATAAAGGGTCCGCCAAATAACTTTTTTTTTTGAAAATGCTATAAAAAAAAAACTACGGAATATTTTTTCAAATTTATTTTTTTATTTGAAAGTACAATCCTTCCGGTTAATAATGGAAAATAATTTCTTACAGTTATATTAGTTTTTTGTTTTTATATACATCGAGATTATTTTTATGTTATTTTCAATTTATAACGAGCTTTCAACCTCCGTATATTTACAAAAATAAAGCAAATCAAACATATTAGCTAGGTTGATACTAGTATTTCGATCTGGCTAAAGATCTCATCAGAACCCGAAGTTTTAGAAAAGCTAGAGCCTATATAATAGGCAGAACTTTAACAAAAAACCTATTAATAATTCAAATGACTGGCTCTGCTGGCCATGCAGTAGCCTACACGATCGGTCCAATTTTTATGCACATTATCGATTGTGTGCAGCTGTATTTCACCAATGGCTTCACGAATATTGTCCTTTAAAGCGTCAATTGTCTCTGGCTTGTTGGCGTAACACTTATCTTTGACGGCACCCCACAAATAATAGTCCAACGGTGTCAAATCGAGCTCCGAGGTTGCCAAACGACATCAGCTCTGCGGCTGAACCAAAATCCGCACCAAACAGTGACTCGTTTTGGGTGTATCGGCTTTTCAATGTATGCGTGCGGGTTTTCTGTACCCCAAATGCGACAATTTTGCTTGTTTACATACCCGCCAGGATCAAAATGAGCTTCATCTGAAAAGATGTTTTTTTGGCAACATTACCTTACCATTACATTTCAACATTACCATGATTTTCAAAGTAATGTCGCAATATTCCCCAGCGTTGTTCAAGCGTATACACAACCATATTTGTTCAGCGGAAGGATAAAACTAATTATCTGTCAAATCAGACATGAGCTAAGTGTTACCATTCACGAAATAAGCACTAGTTGAAAAAAAAGTTCGATGGCGGACCCTTTATTTTTTTTTTTGCCAAGTTTACAGGTCTAACTATACGCTAGTGATGTTTTTATGGTTGACCTAATTCCAACTACATTGTCATTCATTTCGTTTCATAAATACCCAGGCAGATAAATGCGTTCGTCATCGTGTTGGCAAAGCGTCGTCGACTGTCGGTTCTGCGTTGTCAGAACGTGGGATTAACAATCTTGACAGCATTGTCCAGTTACCCGATTGATAACAGTGACCAATCGTTGGTTTTAAGTGAACTGATTGAACTTGTCACACGTTGGTAATTTAAAAATTTGGTTCTTCCAAATGACCTCAAATTAAATTAATTTTACGAAATATGTTTAATAAAATATGTTTAAAAACCAGCAATAGTTTTAGTTTTTTACATCATATTTAAATGTGTGAAATATAATAAAATGTAAAAATAGATAATGCTTCTAATAGGTTGTAATGTTGGTAAAAACAATATTGGCAAAGAGTTTTGTGGGTGGTATTGGCAAAACATATGCTTTGCAAACAATACAGTGTTTTTATATAGTAAAATATTAGTTGTAACTTTGGTAATTTTTGGCACGGTGGGGTTTACACAAATAGCAGTGGTTTGCCAGTACTATTTTTTTTGTACGGTTTGCAATTTCTACCTGGGTAGTGCTGGTCTTTGAGTTTCAAACTTAAAAATACTATAAATGTTGTTAATGAATTTTAATGACTAATTTATATTTTAATTATGTGTGTTAAACTAAAACTAAAATACATTAGAATTCATAACAAAATTGCTAACCAAATCTTATTTTAAAATCTCTTAATATTAGAAATGTGTCCATAATAAGGGCAACCAAAATAAAGCAGAATTTATTTTTTATTTGATATTATAGAGTTATTTAGATTGAATACGAGTTGTGATCTCGAAATTATGAAAATTTAAGCTATTTTACTTAGAGCTTTTTTTAAGCTTATTTTTTAATATTTGCTTATTTTAGCTTATTTTACGAATATCCAGGAAAATAGTAAAATCCAAATAACTGGTTGGAAAACAACTTAGGAACCTGTTCTAGGACCGGCTCCATATAACCGGTGGTAAATGTAGCTGTTCTAGAACAGATTCAAAGGTAATCTGTGCTAAAAATTTTACTTAGTAATTTTGGACTTAATTATACCTTATTTTTTGCCTTGTTATAGTAATTGGTATTTTGAATTTTTTATTATTTTTTTAATTGAAAGTAATAAACCACGCGTTTGATAACTAATGGTGTAATGGTTAGCGCGTTGGACTATTACACAGATGGTCCCGGGTTCGATTCCCGGTGACGACAACATCAATTTAGAAAAAAAAAAAAAAAATAATATGTATGAGTTTTCTATCACTTATATGTATCGCTGCGCCCGCCTTCGGTGTTCCCATAGCACTTAACCCCACCGAAGTGAAATAATGAATCAGGGCTATGAAACAAAAAGCTTCAATAAATTCGCCAACTCTACATCAGGTGGCGAGCAACAACTGTACTAAGACTTATCTACTCGCGCAATTACAGTGTTGCCATGTTTGAAGCCCTTCATCTTTCCCCACCTTTCATCTCTCCACTATCCCCTTTCCAAAGAAAGCAACACATTAAATAATAGGAAGAATTTCCTGAGTGTTGCTTCTCTTTTTCAAAAAAAAAAAAAAAATAAATAAAAAAAAAAAAAAAAAGAAGACAAGAATGGAGCAAAATTTATGATTAATAGGTTTTTTGTTAAAGCTCTGCCTATTATGGAGGCTCTAGCTTATCTAAAACGTCGGGTTCTGATGAGATCTTTAGCCAGATCGAAATACTAGTATCAACCTAGCTAATCTGCTTGATTTGCTTTATTTTTGTAAATATACGGAGGTTGAAAGCTCATTATAAATTGAAAATAACATAAACATAATCTCGATGTATATAAAACCAAAAAACTAAAAAAACTGTTAAAATTTTAATGTTACATGTTTTTGGTTTAGCAAGAAATATATGAATTATTCAATGAAAATGAAAATTATTCAAGTTCAAGGCCATACTCTAGGTCGAAAAAAACATAATTTTTATTTTTAATAAAAATTATATCAAACTTGTATAAAAGACAAAGTATGGTCTTGTTTACTACTCCCCCTGTACATTTTGTTTTTAAAAACAAATGTACAAATGAAAAGGAAAATAAACAAAAACGTGTATTGAATATTTACCAAAGGTAGACACATACACACCAAAAACAAGTTTTCAATTTATATTTTGATCAATGGTGATAATCTTTAACTTCGAGCTCATTAGTTCTCATTTAGTGAGTAAACTATTTTATATGAATGTTTGATGTTTTGCATGGGATTGTTACCTCTTTCAAAACATGTTCTGATGATGGGAAAATTCCCGAAATAGATCTATCAACACATTTCTGAAAGTGTCAAATAATAAATTTGAAAACAAAAACTCTATAGATTATTTGTTAGGAGAATTTCCTGATAAAGAAATATAGAGTAAGGCCTCCAACTTGAATAATTTTCATTTTCATTGCACAATTAAAGGTTGAAAAAAAAAATTATTTTTATTTTTAATAAAAATTATATCAAACTTATATTAATTATTTTTAATATTTAAAGCTTAAGAAAAACAATATCTCTATTGCACCTTTTTAGACTGTCAAAGTTCCAAGAAGAAAATTATCCCAAATTTCTTTTTTTTAAGGATTTTAATAAAAAGTAATGAAATAAAATGCTGTATTTTTAAAATTTAAAGGATTATTTTTGAATTTTTATTTTACTGTTTTTCAAGCATTTTTTTTTTTTTTTTTTTGTTGCCCTAGTCATAATCATACAAATAAAAACCATTTAAAAACAGGTTTAACTCTGACTAACAATTTTATTTGTTGGGTTTTTTGTTTGTTTTTGGTTATAGAAAAAAAAAAAAAACACCTAAACGTATGAGTAACACCTAAACGTATGCTTCGGTTTAAAATATATTTCTTCTCTCCATACATAAATTAAACAATTTGTGGGTTTGGCATACGTTTACGTTTGTTTTATAACTAAATTTTTTTTATAAATTGATATTTATCCACCAATTTGTTATATTAAAACTATTTTAAAACACATACATTCATAGATTTTTATTTTAGCCTCCAGACATTAAGGCGCCTTTAGGTGAACACAAAATTGAAAAAAAATACACACACTTTTTTCATTATATTAAAATGAAATGAAAGACTTACCAGGAGATTCTGTTCTTGGGTTCCCGGTGATTGCAATGAAATTTGCATATGTTATAAGGAATCAAAAATTTAGAGGCCCATTTTTTTTTAACTGCCCAATCTTGGATTTAGGGGCTAAAAAGTGGGGCCAAAAATTACCCCATTTTCAGTTTTAGTCGTTTTTTTTATATTTCTTCCGAAGAAATTATATAAAAAATTTGGTATCTAATGAAAAGTATTTGAAATGCTCCTCACCGATATATATAGTAGCATGTCTGAGCACTTGGAGGTATGTTCAGTTCAGGTCCAAACTCACATATTATATTCTCTATTAAATTTTATTGAACATTCGTGCGCTGTTATGTAAAAATTATTTCGAATATCTCAGATTTAAGACATGCTCTCATACAAAATTTTGTAAAAATAGTGTGTTTTTTACAAAATTTTGTATTTTTTTATTTATTACTATTAAACCCTATACTGTAAAGCCCATTTTATTACCTTAACTCCAAAAAGATTTCCAACCATTTATAGCACAGTACAACAGTTTTCAACACATGATTTTGGGACTCAAAAAATCCAATTGTAATCCAGTTATTGAGCAAAAAAGGTGAACAATAGGGAAAAATGGGCATTTTTCGATTTTTAAGGCACAGGATGCACTTTTTTCGGGTAGGATTATTGGCATACGGTAAGATTATTTCTGTAAACATGTGTTATCATACATTTGACTTTTTTTCTTAGTTTTGTAGATTATATGGTCAGTTGAGACCAAAATAAACAGATACCAATCAGATAGAAAAGTTTAGTACTGGGCCAAATCAACAATCACTCCAAACCCAGCTCATGTAACTCAAACCATTAAGCACGCGGGAGGTTCTCTTACAATTTGGGGATGTATAACCCCAGATGGTGTGGGTCCAATAATAAGGATCGAAGGTATAATGACAAAGGAAGACTATTTTCACATTTTACAGTAAAATTTGCCTTTTGCAGTTGCCCAAATGCCAAATAGACCGCATTTCAAATACTTTTCATTAAATACCAAATTTATATATAGTTTCTTTGAAAAAAAAAGAAAAAACGCAAAAAACAGAAAATGGGTTAATGTTTGACCCCACTTTTTATTTTAACCCCTAAAAAATACGTTTCTCTTAATTTTATAGTCTTTATAACATATCCAAATTTCATTGCATTCGGCGTGAACCCCTGAACTGACTCTCCTTGTATGCACAGTAGGCCGGGTCGATTTTTATGGAGACAAAAAAATCGGTTAACGTTCAAGGAAAATCGTATTCCAGGGATCAAAATAAGAAACTTTGCCGGAGGAACCATACCTCTAAAACGATTTCTGATGTCCCGACTTTTGACCCGTAGGGTCAAATTTTGAAAAATTCCACTTTGACCCATTTAGAGTGCCCCAATCGAATAAAACCCCAATCGAATATAATTTATACATGCATCTGCTAGAGCGTCTTCCGGAGAAGAAATAGAGACCCTAATCTTGGAAAGACTCCTCCCACTTTCTGAAATATCTCTATCCCGAGATTTGTACATTTTGCTATAAAAACACGGTTAAAAAGGCTCTCTTTCAACTTAAATTTTAACCCCTTAACGGTCACCTAGAATGTTGATTTATGCATTAATCTGCTAGCGCGTCTCCCGGGGAAAAAGTAGCTCCCATAATCTTGGAGAGATTCCTCCTACTTTCTGAAATATCAAAGTGGGCTTTTTCAAAATTGAACCCTACGGGTCAAAAGTCGGGGCATCAGAATTCGTTTTTAGAGGTATGGTCCTTCGGCAAAGTTTCTTATATTGATCCCTAGAATACGATTTTCCTTGAACGTTGAGCGATTTTTTAAATCGACCCGCCCTAATGCACAGTCTACAATTTGTTTTTGGCCAAAGGGGTTTTTCTATAGAAAACATATTATTTTTCTTTTTGATGATAAAATTATCAGTTTTACAAAAGATTTTTACCTAATTTATTATATTATAGGGTAAATGTTTATTAAATTGAAAATGTTTTATATGTATAAAAGTAATTCTTAGACAAATAAGTAAAAGAAATAAATAAATAAATATGAAAATGTTAAAATGTGTTAAAAGAAAAAAGCTATTAAGTGAAAATATGTCTACACATTTTTGTTTTATTCGTTTTTATGATTTAAACACTTTTGGATACAATCTTACACTAGCTTACCAAATTTTATTGAACATTTTTCGCTCGAATTTCAAATAGAATAAAAGAAAGATAACTTATGTTGACTTAAGTTTTAAATATAATTTTTTATATGTTTTACTTTTAAGTTTTAAATAATTAAAACCAAAAGTTGATTTTCGATCTTTTATCATAAATTATGCTGTGAGCAAGATTTTTCAAGTTCAAGATCATTTGGTTTTTGTTAAACAAATATTTTTTTTTATATTTTCTTCAAAGTGACAATAGCTAAATCGATGAAAGGTATTTATAGACCTACTTAAAATTTTTCTGGCTGCCAAAACATATCCCATTTCTGAAGACATTGAGGTTTGTACATAGAAAATTGAAAATTTTTACATTTATGGTCAACAAAACTGCACTTTAACTCAATAAACGTCATGGATCTACAGGACATTTTTCAACTAAACTTTGCACATATACGAGGGCGGAACAATAAGTCCATGACTTTTTGAATGAAACACAGTTTTTTTTTCCAGAAAAAAAAAATAGTTTTTCAACATAATCTTCTTTTAGCTCAATACACTTAGTCCAACGTTTCTCCAATTTTTGTATCCCTTCCAAAAAATAGGATTTTTCGAGGTCCATAAAATGGGCATTTCTTGGCCATATGGGGTCGTTAAATCGGTGCAATAAGTTGGCATAATATTCTCCGTTTATTGTTTTTCCCTTTTGCAGGTAATTGATGTGGATTATCCTGCGTGCATCCCAAAAAACTGTTGCCATCACCTTATTAGCCTCGATTGTGTTTATGGTCAATCATCTTGCAGATAGCTTTATTAAACCCAACTGATCATTTAAAATCGAAACCACACTGCCATATGAAATGACTATTGCATCAACAATCTCACACACTTTTACTCTTCGATAGGCCAACACCATATCGTGGATTTTTTTCGACATTTTCGGGTGTATTGATCTAAATTGACCGTCCAGAACGTTCAGCGTCATTTGTACTTGTGCGACCACAACGAAAGTCAGTAAACCACTTTTTTACCATTGAAATCGATTGTGCAGAGTCCCCATAGTATTTAAGCTTTTCCTTGGTTTGATTGACGGTTTTTTTTTTCGCAAAAAATAATGTTTAATGAGCACTCGAAATTCACTTTTTTCCGTTTTTAAAAAATCCACGGGGTGTCTGTTTTGAACAGCTGTTAAACGCAAAGTAAATGACGGAACTTGCTCAAAATTTTACAGTAGTCTATTAACAGGTGGTACTTGATTGGAGCAGTGTTGCATTTCATATAACTACGAGGGAAGTTCGAAAAGTCACGGACTTATTGATCCGCCCTCGTATATATCAATTCCGTTGATCGAGACGCTTTTTCAAAACCGGTTTGGTATATAAATTAATTGTATACTCCTAAAAATGGACGGTCATCATTGTTGGACTTAAGTTTAGATACATAAACTATAAATAAAGTCATTCCAAAATATATTTTAATACACTAAAAAAATTTATTGTGTCAATGCAAAATTAAAATTTAAATATATTTTTTTAGACCTAACCTATTAAAACGGAGTTGGTTTCTGCGCCCCAACATTAAGTTTACGTGTCGCGGGGTTTAGAAAAAAACCGAAAACCGGTTTTCGAAAAATGTCTAACAATCTATCATCATTAAGACACTTTTTTAGCTTTTTTATATTTTAGCGCCCTCTTGTGTTGAAATATTAGCAACCAAAGTAGAAACTTTGACATAATATAAATTCGAGATAGTTAACGATATTTTAAAACTTTTAGGCCGGTTAACTTATCTCAGAATAACCAAACTTAACCATTGTTATGAATGTCAAATTTAAATGGAAATACCTGTGGTTATAGTTAAACTCGGTTTATGTTTGGAAAAGTTACTCGACCTTAATTTTGTATGATTCCGTGAACTAAAGTTTATTCCAAAATAGATAAAAAGTAGCTTTTTAGTTTAACCGATTTTTAAATTGACTTGAGAAAGAATAGTGGTTTTTAGCCATTGCTTAAAATTGTCATATGGCAACCCGCAAATTATACTAGCCTAACAACTTGAGTTTCGTACGGTTAATAAATATTCATGTGTTTAATTTTCAATTTAATATAATTTCCGCAAAAATAAGTTAATTCATACAAATTTAGGCTTTTCGGAAAATCTACTTTAAGCGTTCTCTAAAACAGTTATAACGTTGAGGTAGTTTGTTTTTGCGTTAGCGCACACGCAATCATTGAAAATTAACCTGATTTTGGATTGAGCTAAACATTTTTCCGAAATTAATAACATCATACAAATGCACAATTAAACACATTTCCAACAAAATGGTATTGTTCAAATTGAAATCACAATTTTAAAATAAATTTAATTTATAATTTTTTTTTTGTTCTTTGTTTCATTTGCCCTTTCTTTTAGGGTTGCCAATACTAAGTTATTTGAATCCCTGCAAATAAAGGGGATTTTTTTTACAACGCTGGCAACTCTAAAATGTAAATAATTGGCAGTTCAAGTAATAACTTAAAACTCAATCAGAAAAACGTAGAGACTTATAAAACTTCATTTTCTAATCCCCGCCTTAGGGAAAACGATGTGTCTGTGATGTGATGAACGCAGGTGATTAAAAAAATTAGGATATTAATACTCAAACTTTTACAATATCATTTTAAAAGAAATAAATCGATTATTACAGAAAAGTTTTATTATAAATGGGTAAAAATAGTGAAAAAAAAAATTAGTTTTTATCTTTGTCCTGGTTTTTATACATTTTTTTAGGAAAACCTTTTTTTTATATTTTAAATTTACTTAGAATTATTTTCAATTCGACTTCAGAAGTTTTTTAAAACGTTTTCCTGTATTTTCATTAAAAAATTTAACTTTTTTTTTAACGAAATTTAAAATTTTTCGCAATCCATTTGTTAAATGGGGTACTACACTCAAAGTCTTCACCTGCCCTTAGTTACGTGCCTGCTTAGTTCAGAGAATTTTTTTTATTATTTTGTAATCTAGTGTTATTAAGGATTATTTTTTTTTTACTTAAATAGAATGAAAAAGTTCTTTAGCATTTTCACACTTATTTGGGAAGGTAAGCTAGCAGTCAGAGCTCAAATTTTTAATATAATATTTGTATTGGTAAATCGATTAAATGAAGTAATTAGAGACACATTTCCAAATTTTATATTGCAAATTTTTTTTTTATAATATTCTATTATTTTACTTGGTATACATTGTCTATTCCTATAACTTTCATACGAACTTTGTATCTGTTTTTTTATATCTTTTAGAAATAATTTAACACAAATGAATGTTTTAGCAAAAGTTTTATTTTGTATTTATTTTTTGCCGTCTCCCACTAAAAATAATTTGTTACAAGTGGTTGATAATACATATAACCTTGACTTTGACATTTTGATAGCAAAGGAGAAATACTATCGTAAAATTATGATAACAATCGTCATCTTTGTATAATCATATTGCAAAAAGTAATAATAATATTAAACAAACTAACAACTTGTAAATGTGTATTTCTTAATAAAATTTATGAATAATTCCATTGAAAATTAACATAATTTATAGTGATACCTAGATATTAGTGTTTCCAATTCGATTAATCGATTAACTGATGCCTTTAACAGTCGCTTCTGTTTCGGTTAATGTTGAAACAAATAATTTAAAATTCAAATAATTAATAATCGGTTAAATAAATAATCGGTTAAAAAAGGGCGATTAAACGGTAAACTTTTCTTTATTGGATTTTTTCCCAAAACTTTCTTAACTTTGGTTACAATTTTCTTAACTTTGGCTAAAAAAAAATTGAAAATTGACAGAAAAGCTTAGAAAAACAAAAATATCATCAAATGCTTTAAAAATCGAGTGAAAGCTAATCTTAAGCCGCTACACCCAGAGAAAACCACGAAAAAGTTTCATAAATTTTCGTCTAATGTAACAATTTCATCAATATTGATGAAACATTTCTTAAACAACAATAATTAAAATGGCCCTATCATGGGGTCCATGATTTTTTTTACACCAAAATAATTAAATCCTTACTATTACAAAATATGATTCATATTTATAGTGAAACATTTCATAAATATGATGAAATAGATTTTAATGAAATGTTAAAAATAAAAGATTTTTTTTTTTATGAAATGTTAAATAAATACTTTGAAACTTTGAATTTAACGAAAATTTATAAAACATGTCATGATTATGATGAAGCTTTTCCTTTGAGTGTAGATAACATAGTTTTATCGGCCTTATGATATTAGGTAGGCAATTAGAAGTTGCAGTTGTAGAAGTTGCACTTGAGCTCGTCCATTGAAACTTTTTATTAAACTAATTCCAGTTTTCATAAAATTTTATGCGCTCTAGCGCTGACATCACAAGATTTTTTCCATTTTTCTCTTATATTATTAACAATTGGTGTTTTCTTTTTTTTAATAGTAACATTAAAATTATGATCTCGAACATGACATTTCAAAATGAAAATGCAACTTTAAAGATCAACAATGTATACAAAATTAATAAATATAATTTTATTTATTAAAAGTTTCCTAAATAGTATAAAGCTTTTTTTATTTAATTGTGACTGTCTATATGACGATAAAATAACACTGTACTGAAATACATTATAGAAGTTGCCCTGTGGCAATGTTTCAACATAAACTCACAGTTGGCTACACTAAACGTAAAACCATACGTCAATCTGGTAACGTTGTGAAATAGAGATGGAGGCGATAAGAAAAAAAACAAAGATCTAAAAATAGAAAATTTGTGTTTGTTAGTGTTTGTCACTTCTGAGTATAATATACAATAACAGAAAAGCTAATAGGAAAGAAAAATATAATTTAGCTGCATCATATTCGAGGCCATACTTGGGTGTGATCGCTAAACGGTCATGATTAGTTATTGTTACGTTTGTAATGTAAAAAGAAGCACAGGTTTGATTCTTACAGCCGGCAGATTGTTGACAAATTTATCATATAGAGACAATCTGACAATTATAAGACAAAAATAATAATACAATTTAAATGGCAAATTACTGATGACTCCTGTCCATAAAAAAGGCAGAAAACTAGTCTAATATGATTTAAAAATGAATAGTGTTTATAATTTTAAGAGAAAAAACGTTTATTATTCTTCTTAACCTCAACTTTTCTAAATATAAAGCTTTTCGTTGACTTTGTGAAGAAAGGTTTCCTTAGTTTTTTGAATATTTTCGTCCACTAAAATTTCCTCTGTGTATATTATGAAAATGATAAAACTATTAATTCTAATGTCTTTTTAATAGAAAACTGTGTAATAGCTCTAAAAATGTATTTACACTTAACAAATCTGATAATAAGACTAAGTTTAAAATGGCAAAAACAGTTAGAAATGGTCAAAAAAAAGCCAACAATTGTATGACTATTCCAAAAATGACCTAAAGATTTTTGTTTGTGGATATTTTTCTATTTTGACTTCAGATTCTTATTAGGGGTTCTTAAATTAAAAGTAATAAAATGCGACCGAAAATCGAAGTGAATTGAAATTTTACGCCGATTTTTTAAAACTAAAGTATTCGAATAACCAAAAATAATTTATTTAATTTTGTTCTGGTCAATGTATGAAGCTACATGCCACATTTCGAGATTATAGCTTTGTTAGTTTACTGGATACACCAAAAGCCCATTTTTTCGGAGAGAAAAGTTCATTAAAAAAATCGGCCATTCTTAACAAATATCGTGACTATATTGCCCTAATGAACAGTTTATCCATATAATGATATTTTTTTTAATGTTCTCATTCAGAGAAAGGAGCATCATATTATGATAGTTTAATAGCATTATGTTATGGTTGAAACACGTAACAATCATAATCATATTATGATTCTAGATGACGATAACATCGTGTTCTTCAATCATAATATGATCAGTCAGAATAATGTTTATGATTATTAGGATCATAATATGATCATTTTTTGACCGCAATCATGTTCAATCATATTTGTTCTCTGCGTGCTAAATCCTAGCGAATATATTTAAACAAAAATATAAAGTTTTATTGCATTATAAACGTTTTTATATATATTTAAAAATATGTACACAGTAGTCCACAAGGGTAGTCAAAGGGTTAAGGTTTTTTTGTATTCTATTTGTAATAAAAACAATAATGAAGAGTAAACAGTTAAAGTGAAAAAGTATTATCGTAGTAAATTAGTATGAAATTCAAGTTTAACATTTTCGTTGCTTTAAAAAAACAATATTCCGAAATTTAATTTTTACAAACATATAAAAAATATATTATTTTTTTAAATGTTTTCCTAAAACTTATGTACAAAACTTTGATTTCAAATACATATTACATAACTTTTTTACGCAAAGTCTAAAAAATTTGCAAAAATTACTTTTTATGGTACGGATACAAAAAAAATTTAACTTCTTCAAAATAATTGGAAAATTGACATTAAATGGCAAAAAGGTACATGCTCTATGGATAAAAATTTATTCTTCAAGAGCCCTTAGATTCCTAAAAATTAAAACCCCAAGATTCTAAGGCATATTTCATTAAAACGCTGAATGCTTTAAATCATCCTCAACAAACACTTTATGAACCAGTTATTGATAAAAAACAAAAAAAAAAAAAAATACATTTTAAACAATTAATCGATTAATCACCACCAATTTTTCGAATAACCGACCGAATAAGCGGTTAATCCATTTTGTTTTTTTCGAATAATGCCTTAACTGGTTTAAATTTCTAGGTCGAATAATTGGAAACACTACTAGATATACGATATTTGTAATATTATCTATAAATTATTCATATTAATTATATGCTCTGTCAGCCATAATACAAGTATTAATTAAAAACATTTTTATTAGTTCAAAGGATACAATTTTGAATATGATTTTAATGGCAATAATTCAAATTTTATATGAAAATTATGATGATGTTAAGTAATTAAGTACTATAACGTATGAGTTATATTATTACGTTATTAATAATAATCATACGCCTAGGTGTATTAAAATAATATAATTTTCGTATAAGATTAAAGACAAAGAGTAGTAGAAAAGAGTTTAGAAAATAAAGAGATGGCAATACTCTCACCTACTCAGAAAAAATACATAACTTGTGACTGCAAACAAAAATTAATATTTTTTCGAGACTTTGTAATGTGCATGGTGCGGATATAAGCGTGCTCATAGAGCCAGGATGCCAATAAAATTGTGTCCGAGGCATCATGAATTGAGAGGATGGAAAACAAAAATTATGATATGAAATTCTGTTAATATTTTCCCACTCTAATTCTTTGCTAAGTAAAAAGAAACTGGATTTTAATCTAATCTATTTGAAAACCCGCATAAACCGCAACTTTCCTAGCCACGAAAAAATCATTACGATTAGAAATAAAAAAAAATCCTTTTTACTCGTTTGAACGATCAAGGGTCGGCGGGACCCGTCTTTCCGCTAGCTTCAGTGGTTGGGGAGGTTCTTGACCCCGACCGAACAAACCACACATCACTGGTTTTTATTACAGAGTCCCTGGTTAAGTGGTTGCTAAAAAAAATGGTTATATGGACTGGTATTCTACACTATGGAATCCCCAAATGGAAATTAATTTAATAAAACTATTGCAAGAGTGAAATTTAAAACTGGGCGGTATTATATATGGAATTTTTAAGGATAATGCTGTTATATCCTTTGGGATCGCAACCCTCCACGACCTATGTCCTTCATTGTCCCTAAAATTTAGTAGAAGGACCCTACAACGGTGTTAAATTTTCATCAACCTTAAAGGAAAAGTCTTAAAATTTCTATTCCAACATCATAAGTGATTTATTTACGATTTAAATTCATTTATCTAACATTCTAAATTTAATTTTAAAATTATTTTATATTTAACAATACTTAAGAGTTTTTTTTTCTTAATTAACTATAATTTCTAAATGGTATAAATTCATGCTAACAATAGTTCAAGAAATATCAATAGAATTTATTAGATTAATATGTATTTTAATCCAGTATAAAAAGAAATATTTATAGGTATATTATATATTGTATATTTTCGGATCTACAATTCGTAAATTTTTAAATATTTATCATAACGTAGATTTGCACGTAAAATAGCGGTATAATTTGCACAGGATAAAATTTATTTTAACACGATTAATTAATATTAAAATTGCTCCCAATATTCAAAATACACAAACGCGACCATAAATTTAATATTTAGTAACGGTTCCGTAGGGTGCACGAATTAAATAAAAATTGATTGTTTATTTACATTAAGTTACAACATATTGTTGTCTCTTTTATCTAAATGGGTTTATAGAGTGGAGATTTTTTTTTCGTAAAAGCTTTTCTTTTTTTTTATATTTATTTCTTTCTTTCTTATTCCGAGGGAAGAAGAAGAATCATTTTTGTTTCTTTTGAAATTATATTTTGTGTAAAAGATTTATAAAATAGGATTAAATCAAATTGCTTCTTAAAAATAAAAATGTTAATTATTTTTATATCATGATCGGATAGTACTCCAATAATTTAATTCTAAATACAAACATAATTCGATATAAAAAAATTATGTAAAATTATTTATATATAAAGCAAGTTGATTTAATTAATATTACTTTTTATATGATCATGTAAATCAAAATAATAAAATAATTAAGTAAGAAAATGATACTTTTTTAACTAATTTTAATTTTAAACGTGTAATTAATTTTTTACAACATTTTTAATATTTCTTTACTAAAATTTTGTAACTATTTTTATCTTTATTAAGTCTGTCTTTGTTTTTCATTCTTTTCATTCTTTTCTTTTCTTTAAAAAGAAAAAAAATCAAATTTCTTCTTCTTCTTTTTTTTCTACGAGAAAACAAATTTTATTTTCTTCTTCTTACTTTAAGCTAAAAGCTCTTTTTCCAAATTTTATATTCTGTATGTATCATGTTCTTACTTAAAATAAAACAACAATAAAAAATGTACCACTTACTTGCAGGCCGCCGAAAGATCTTCCATTGAACTGCGAGGGGAGTGGAGAGTAATCCAAATGCCCTGGTACTCGTTGAAGACGTTGTTGGTAGCTTTATTAATTCTGGTTTAACATGATCGTTGTTTTTGTAAATTATTTAATTTTTACAAAACCAATTTTTTTTCTTTTTCACACTTCTTTGCTTTAACTTTTTATGTCACAGTGGTTTGGTTAGAGACAAATTTTACACAAAATCGAAATCTTATTTTTTTGTTATTGGTTTAGAATTTATTTAGTTAATTTGTCTAGGACTTTTATTATTCAAATTTTACTCAAAATGCATATTAATTTTTTTAGATAATTTTATCCCCTTTTTCCAAATTTTAAAAATTTAATTTTGTTACTATTTTGAAAAATTTAATTTGTTACCATTTTAGAAATGTAAATCGTTACATATTGTACCTTTTGGTATCTTTTTTTTTTTTTTCTTTAAATAAAAAATAAATTTACCACTTTTTAACTCCGAAACCACTGTGAGAACACTTCACTTTTTAAACCCACTTTGATTTTGAGATTGAAATTTGAATTATGTATTAAATGAAATTTTGTCCACTTTCGGATCCTTTACTAAACATTTTTTTATGGGGCTACATATATTTTCCCCTTAAACAATCACTTTTTGTTAGAATTTTGCTTATTTTATTTTTATAGTTTAATTTATTCTCAACCCGAATTTAAACCGAATTTAATTTACGATTTAACCACTGTGCAATTTATACAACAATTTTAGTGCAATATTAGATTTAGGGCTTATTTTACTTATTATTTAAATTTTTAACACTATTTAAAAATTGCTACACTTTTTAAGTTTTTTAAATTATTTAGCAATTAATTACGTAATAACGTTTAGGAAATTTTATAAAAAAAATCTACAACATACCGAGATGACTTAAACTTCTCTTTTCACAAAATGCAATCGAAGGAATTTAATTAGATATTTATTTACGTTATTTTAATAATTTTTAGAAACTTTTAGGCAATTTTATGATTTTAAACACTATTTTTTAAAATTTTGCATGCTGTTTTTACGATGACGACGATTATATGATCCACTCTGCCAAACAATTAAAACTTTCATGTATGCAAAAAAATGGATCAACGGTACTCTCTCGCTCCCTTCTTTTTACGAGTATTCGTTCCTTTCCAAGAAGGAGAGTAGATTCAAACCAAAAAATTTTGATAATCTGATGAAAAGAAATAAGACGAGTTCTAGTTTTTTTTGGACAAGAATAAAAAATTTAGCAATGTGATTTTTACCTTTTCTGCTGTTCTTAAAAAATTAGGATTGCAAATGTGCAAATTAACCCTCAATGTGTCACAAGCCCGTAATGATGATTTTGTGTTTCTCGTAGCAATTTATGATTTTAAAGCCCGTATTTAAAATATTTTCGTCTAGAATGATTCGTAGAATTTACGAATTAATTTTCCTCCGATTTTAATCCTTTCCGTAAACGAATAAGATTTTAGCCAGTTTTACCACGTATAATTTTAAAATCTATTAAAATTTAAGCGCATTAAAATACAAAACTTAATGACAATGTAGGGTTAAGTAACTTACTTTATCAAGAATACTTTGTGATAATTCTGTGCTTAATAAAAAGCAATATTTTTAAATTGTGGCCAATAAAAATTTTAGAAAATCTAAAAACAATTATTTTAATTATTTAAAAAAATAAAATCGATTTAAAAAAATATCAAAATTACCTTAGTACAATGATGATTTAAAAAGTTTAGTTGAAATGTGAACTTAAAATTGAAATTTTAACTTTAACTCTGATTTACCCTTGATGATGTTGCTCGTACCTCAGTTGAAAATGGAAAGAATTTATGGATATCTATTTTGGGCTTACATTACCTCTGTGAAACGTTCTCTTAACAACAACATCCGTTTCTATGACACTTGACATTTAAATTCGAAAATAGAGATACTTTCTACCAAACTTGGTAGCACTGACAAACCAAGTGTGGTAAGTTAACACATGAAAAAGGCAAATTACTATGCAACTTTTTCTGTATAATTCTTAACTATCAAAGTTAAAACAAATTTTAAAAAACACTATAATTTTTAATCAAATGTTCTGATTCTCATTTTAGGAAAACTTGAAGTGACGGTAAAAGTATATTACCAACGAAAGTTAATAATTATTTGGCAGAAAACTAGGCACAATTTTATAAAAAAAATGTTGATTTGACACAAATACAAATTGGCTTTTATTAATGAAAATTTTTTTATAAAACACAAAATCACAATTACCGGGATTGCATATTACAACTTTAAATTGATAAATTGATTTTTTTAATTGTTGCTGCTGATATTTTCCGACATATTTTTTTTTCAATTTAGCTTTGGTTTTTTTTTAAAACGATAAAGCACAAGGTGTTAACATATGTTGAGAGAATTTCGTAGCCATTGGTACTAGGAATACATGTTTTAATTATATATGGTATACAAATTTTAAATACTTTTTCACCTACAAGTTTAAATAATACGTATTTAACACTACAATGACCGGACCAGTCATTTTGACTGGTTTGTCATCTTTGAAAAACTACAAATTGTTGTTCCAACTTATTCCAGAATTATTATATGACTTTTGTATTATTAAGAACACTCATACAAGTCTGTAACAATAGTAGGAAAGTTACTAAAAATTAATTAAAAATTACGTTGCAAGAAAAAGCAGTAAAATTAGCAGAATATTTTGGCTAAATATTAATAATATAGAAATAGCAAAAAAAAACTGTAAAATCTACAAAATTTCTGTTAAATTTTTAGTTGTTTGCATAAAAACTAAGCACCATCTATTCGTGAAAATGTTTATTATAAATAATAAACTAAAAGACAAAACACGTTTTGAAAGAAGTGACAATACCATGCAAACATCAAACATTCATATAACCTAGTTATCCCACTAAATGAGAACTAGTATATGAGCTCGAAGTTAAAGATTATCACCGTCGATAAAAAATAAATTGAAAACTTGTTCGTTTTTTGTTTTTATTATCCTTTTTATTTTTAAACTTGTTTTGTTTTATTTAAAAACAAAATGTAAATTGGAAGTAAACTAAGACCGTACTTTATCGTTTTTACAAGTTTGATATCATTTTTATTAAAAATAAAAATTATGTGATTAGGATTTTTTCGGCTTAAGGTCATGAATCAATATTGAAATTATTAAATAAAATAAAAACACAAGTGTTTAAATTTTAAATTTAAATTTTTAGATGTTTATTTCCGATATTTCGGTTAACGTCGTTAACCATAATCATGGAACTGGTTAAAAAATATAAAAGAAATAAAACAATGTTATTAAACAAAACACAATTTTATAACAAAATTAATAATTACTTTAAAATTAAAAAACGCTATTTGTGCTGAGTTGTAACCACTTCTTGTCTGCTTTGCAAGTTTATGTCAACTGATCTCTGTTTTAATCGTTTGTGTTTATGTATTGTGTTTCTGTAAAGTTGAGCGCTTTTGTCTATGTCGGTTTTATAATTTAAGCGTATATCTGCGGGTAAATCTATTATATGAAGCATCTCTAAAGTGAATCGTTTTTTGTAATATAGTTCGTCTTGTAATATCTGAGTGTCTTTAAAATTTGGTATGTGCCCACTTTTGGCGCAGTGGGCAGCGAGTGCAGTTTTTTGTTCAATCGGTTTCTCTACAGCTTTTAGATCTGATTTGTTGGAAGATAATCTCGTTTTTAATTTTGTTTTTGTTGTGCCAACATATGCCTTGTTGCATAAATTGGACCCGTCACCGTTACATCTAATTTTGTATATTAAGTTCGATCGATCCTCTTTATTAATTTTATCTTTAGTTTTGCTAAAAAGTTTTCCTACAGAATTATCTGTCTTAAATGCTAATTCATATTTTTCCTTATCATACAGGTTATAGTTTCTGAGTCTTTCAGAAAATGTTGGTATATAAGTTGTGGATTTATATATTTTTATTGTTGGTGGTTCAATATTTCTATTTTCATTGTTTTTGGTGTATTTTACTAGTTCCTTTATAGTTTTTCTAGGAAATTCATTTTGTAACAATATACTTGTAATTGTACTTATATTCCTAAAACCCTCCTAATGAAATTGGTAGCCGTATTTATAATCATACTTCTAGGGTGTTTAGACTGAAAATTTATTAGTCTTCCAGAAGCTGATTGTTTTTGGTACCACTTAATCTTGAGTACATTATCTTTTCTGATAACTAAAGAATCTAAATATGGCAACTCATTATTTTGTTCTAATTCCTTTGTTAACTGAATTTGTGTGTTGAAAGAGTTTAAGGCTTCTAAAACTTCATCCACGGCGTCACATTTTAATATTGCGAAAAGATCGTCCACATATTTAGTTAAAATCCTGGGTTTATTGGTCATCTTGGCCACATCATTATTTAACAGCTCTTCCATGACTATGTCTGCAATGACAGGGGAAGCGGGTGAGCCCATAGGCATTTCTTTGCGTTGTTCATAAGTTTTGTCGTTGTATCTAAAGTACCTTGCGAAGAAAGTACCTGGCGAATTTATGGAGTAACATATCGGCCTCAATGGTATTCCGTCTTTGTGGATCTTCGGTAATACATATATCCGATGTGCTGTGGCTGTTTTATTTAAAAGTTTAAATTTCAAATTTGGCTCAATTATATTTAACTTATATAATTTATCAATTAAAACGTTATTTTTATTATATAATATATATAATTTATCAATTAAAACGTTATATTTATTTTATTTATTAAAAATTATGTTTTTTCGACCTTTAATTGTGCAATGAAAATGAAGTTCAAAACTCTATAAATTATTTGTTAGGACAATATCCCAATAAATTAATATAGAGTATGCCTTCATAAAATTTTATGAAAATTTACATTAACTTAATGAAAAGTTTCAATAGATCTATGGTAATGCAATTTTATTAATTTAATACAAAAGATAATTTTTTCTGTGCAACATCGAAACTTGTCTATAATGTCTCCAAATGACAAAAAGAAAATAAAAATATATCTTTTACCATACTATGCAATTGGATACTACATTGAGAAAATTCTCTGCATAATGTTAATTGAACTTTAACTCGTACATTAAACTTTTTTAAACAAATGCAAGTTATTATAAAATTTTAAGAAAAATATCATTTCATTTATTAAAAGTTTCAGTAACTTAATAAAAAAAGTTACTTAAAAAACTTGTATCATAAAAAGTATGGAGATTCATTAATTTTAAAAAATATTCGTGAAGGGAAGCTTCAATAGTTTACAGAAAATTTCCATATTTTTTCGTCCACTAAAATTGGTCTGTGTAGAAGCTTGACATATAGAAGAAGCATGCAGACTATACAGAGTACCGAATAAAGACCAACTATTTTTGACATATGCAAAAAAAAATTTCCCTCCCCCCTCAAATGGAAAAGCTGGATCCGCGCCTGTTCTTAATATTATTGCATTTTGTATTAACTTCAAATTTGTACCTACTACTAGTATATACATATTTTTAAATTTTCTTTATCTTTTCTATTTTAGCTTTCTTGTCCATTATGTTTCCATTTGAAACCCGTGCGGCTTTCAATAACTTTTTGGTAAGTCTTTTGTTTTAAATAAGGGATTTATTAAAATATATATTTTGCATAATCAAATTATGAAATAATCTTAACATTATGAATACTAAGCCTTAAAAAAGATTGATAAATTTCTATAATGTTTCCTATGTATATATTTTGTTAGCCATATTAAATTAAAGAAAAATCTTAAAAACCGCACTTCCTATTTACTAACAAAAATTTTTAAACACAAAGAAAAATATTTACCTCAAGAATTTTTAAAATATATTTTACACAGAGAAGAGGGAAACGAATTTTATTGATTTACTTGTTGAGTAGATAATTTTATAATTTTGAGAAACTTCAGTACACCCTAAAAATCTAAAGTTATTGCTGAAATACAGATTTTTAAGAAATGTTTAAGGAAATTATTAAATTGCAAAATAATTTAATAATTCCCTTAAACATTTTCGGGTTTAATAACACTTACTGATCTATAAATTGACTTTGGACTCTTATATCGTTTAGTTACGGAGATACCGGTCATTTAAAAAAACGCTTGTTCATAAAATGGTTAGTATCTCGAAAACTAACCGAGATATCGCAAACCGTAAAAATATGTTACAACACTTGACCGACGTAACACGTCCGATAATAAAAATGTGTACAGTGTTCCGATTCCACTCGTTCCCAGTTGCCTTTCATCTCGTTCCACTTTGGACTTATGTTTCATTTTACAGGGTGGGCCAAGTTCGACAGACTGTTTTAAAACATTAATAACTTTTAAGTTCTGAGCTTTTTTAATATTTTGTTTTTTGTAGTTTATAAATAATTTATTAAAATTTTTTAATGAATGATTTGTCAGCGCAAATTAAAATTATTGTAATTAATCAATACAAATAACATTTTTAAGCCATAAAAAAAGCTTAAATTTATATTTGTGAGTTCTTTGAAGAATTTTAAAATGGACAGTTACTTAGTGCAAGAATGAGTTGAAATATTTGAATTTTATTATATTTCTTGACCAGCAATTGCAACAAAAAAACCAAATACAGTTCAAATTGCAAAAACCATGTGTAAACAAAAATGTAGTTCATTAAAAGTATATTATTTTTCACACTTAAGTCAGAAAAATTGCGAACACATTTTTTTATAATTTCCAAAAAGAAATATTAAAAAAAGATATTAAAAAATAAATTTCAAAAGTTATTAATATTTGAAAATAGTCTGTTGAACTTGGCCCACCCAGCATTATATGACTGCTTAAATGTGCATTTTCATATTAATATATGGGTAAACAAATAATTAAGACACCCTGTGGTTGTTTCATAAAAAATTAGCCCCTCCGTACCTTGCCCGGACCTAGCTTATATATATAATCAGGGTTAATTAATACTCCTGTGGCTAACAAATTTTGTCAAATTTTGTACAAAATGGTGAGTCTACCGAAAACCAAGCGAGATTGTGCAAAGTGGACAACATTTTTGTAAAAGTTTTCCTACGAAACACGCCCCGCTAATACCAAGGATGATGAAGAACTAGGATGCACAGAACTGTGCGTTATGTAGGCGGACAAATTTTAAGATTGTGGTTTTATTCACCCACTATTAATATAATTTATTTATTTTTTAGTAATTTTGAAAATAGTTTATATTAGTTAAAATTTCTTAATTAAAAATATACGGGTGCGGGCGTCTTTGGACCAGGCTTCCAGCGTGCTTTACCTATGGGAAAATACCCGTCCATTTTTCAGGCGGAGATTTGGGCCATCTGTGTCTGTGCAGGGGAATGCCTGCGAAGGGTAACTCGCAGATCTCGCATCTACATTCTTTCTGACAGTCAGGCTGCACTGAGGGCCTTAATGGCTTATAAGGTGTCGTCTGGGTTGGTCATGGAATGCATTCAGACTCTCAATAGGCTCGGTAGGGGCAACTCTCTAACCTTGGGGTGGATTTCTGGTCATGAGGGGCATGAGGGCAACGAGAGGGCAGATTGTCTTGCCAACCGCGGGGCCCGAAGGCCCTTAACTGGACACTGTAATCTCAGATACCATCTGCACAAGAAGGGTCAGTCGGACACGGATATGTGTAGGTTTTGTGAGATGGTGTCTGAGACCTCGGAGCATGTTCTCTGCGAATGTCCCAGGCTTTGTGATAGGAGACTTAGCTTTCTAGGTGATCGCTTCATTTCGCCTTCCGACATCGCGAACATTTTGCCTAATAGGATAATTGGCTTTATAGGTAGCTTGAATCTGTAGGTAACTTTAGGCAGCACAAAAGATCTACATTGGTCGCGGTGCATTGTGCCTTCTGATCTAATCTAATCTTAATTGAAAATATTAGTAAAATTTTGATTAAAAAAAATCGAAAAAATAACAATATTTTCAAACTACACTTAGATTGACCAGTTATTTTTCAAAAATCATTTTTTTTTCTGTTATATTTCTATTATAAATGGAAATAGCTGCGTTTGTGCGCGATGGCACGATGGGGTCTTGGCGCGATGGCACGATCATGTGCGCGTCGCGCACAGTTCTGTGCATTCTAGTTCTTCATTATCCTTGGCTACTACAACTGATATATGGTTAATTTATTTATAGACAATTGACTCGTAGTTACTTAGTGCAATTAAGACTTGTTTGTCTTATTAGTTTTTTTCGTCAATATGAGTGATAATACATTAAGCGCACACCAAATGCAATTTCCTTCCCCGTTCTATTCCATTTCGTTCTTTGTGGTTAGTGTTCCAATTCCACTCGTTTCATTACATTTCGTTATACTTTACTTACAAACCCAACTGAAACTTCGGGTTCTGATGAGATCTTTAGCCAGATCGAAATACTAGTATCAACCAACATTCAAATAAAACTTAGCAACACTTCGCAGATTAGAAATTAAAAAACCCTTGCTTAAAATTAATAAAATTTTTGCTGAATATTAGTAGACTGAAAAAAAACTAAAAAAATTTGTAGAAAAATTATACTTTAGTTAATTTATTTGCTGAAAATCATAAAACATATTTTTGTGATTATTTTTAAAATAATTTACAATACGTTACAAAATATAAAAATGTTAATACTCCCAAATTGACTATATGAATTAATGTAATATCTAATAACAATAGAAATAAATATATATAACATAAACGAAATTATCTTTGAACTACTTACATCAATTATTGTCTAAATGATGCTATCTTTTAAGGGAACGCAAATGCCGCAGAGAATTATAGAAACAAAACGAAAAAATAACAAAATATAACATATACAACCCTTTTTTGCAATAAGGAAAAGGAAACATAAAAATCTACCAAAGATGTATGTCTTCGCCTTTCGCTTTAGTCTGTCTACCTATTTGATCACACAAGATTATTTATATATATAAACATTTAATCTTTATTAAATTTAAATATTTTATTTTGTCTTTTATTTAATTAATAGACAATTACTTCCACAAGCCGGTGATGACGCAAAATTTAAGTTGTTTTAATCCACAATTTTGTTTTATGTATGAAAAACAGATACAAAAATCTTCCATGGTTGATTTTTTTTATATTATGTCTCACTAGAGTTCTACTTTTTAGTATAATTTTCCTCGTCACTACTACATCGTGACATGCTGCGGCAACTAATTCATTCTGAGTCTATCTTTCAGTCTGATTGTCGTTTACGCTATTGATGTACTAATCAACACAATTTTTTTAGCAAAATAAATTATTAAAACGTTAGTTAAATATTAGTAAAACATTAGTTCAAAACAGTTAAGTGCTGAATAAGTATAAATACAATTTTAGTTTAAAATATAATTTTAGTAAAAAATTTGTTGAAAAATAGTATACCTGGTTTACAAGATGTTTTACTAACTTTTCTACTACCTTATTTTTTTGAGTGTAGTTAATATGTTTGATTTGCTTTATTTTTGTAAATAAACGGAGGTTAGAAGCTCGTTATAAATTAAAAATTACATACAAATAATCTCGATGTATATAAAAACAAAAAACTAACAAAACTGTAAAAAATATTACTTCAGCCAGAGTAAAAACTAAATTTTTTTTTATATAAAAAGAACATTTTTGGTCTTCAAAGTTTCATAACGTCATGATGCTTTTTAGGAAAAGACCCTAACCATGTGCATGATTACGAAGAAGTATATCAATATAATTTCTAAAATTTCGGGCTCATTAATTATTTAAAATAAGTCTGAGGAATTTCCATCGAATTTTTAAAATTTTTAAATTTTTTTTAAATACCACATTTTATTGCTATGAAAACCATACTCAATTAAATTTTGAAAAAAAACTGTTTTTCTTTAAAAAAACACTTTTTATTTCTTAAAAAAAAACTTTTCTGTTTTTGTACAAAAACTTTTTATTTTTTATTTTAATTTTAATTTTAATTTAAGTTTTTGTTTTTTTTTTCTGGTTATTCAAACCATAAATATAAATTTAATTTATTGTTTTTCTTTTCAAAAAAAATATTTTAAAAACTATTGATAAAATAAAACAATAATTTAGAAAAATACTTCAAACAAAATACTTTTTTTTCCTTACAAAAATTTTAGAAATAAAGATTTTTGTTTGTAAAATCCGGTGTATGATTTTATCTGATTTATTTTTAATATTCAAATAACTAGATTTAACCAATTCATTTTTGCCAAATAAATTTTAAAAATTTTTTGCAGCTTTTTTTTTATTAATTTTTTGTAGTCATGAACTAGTTTTTTATAGTTTTAGAATAACGTTTTACTAATTTTTTTCTATTAGTGTAGTTTAAGCTTTACTCACAATGTAGCACTGAGTAACGTTGTATAATTTGCCCCAAAATTTGTATCACAGAATCTTAACACATTCTGTTTTCATCACATTTCTTAAAATTGAACAGTAACCCAGCAAAACTTTGGTAATTGGTGCGATAAAGTAATGCATTACCTTGTAATGTGTACTCTTACATGTATCATTATTTCCCAACAAGAAGTAATGAGTTACCGATAATTTAACACTCATGGATAACCGTGTAATGACCTCTCATTACATTTTACATTACTTCAAAACATAAAATAATGATCATCAATTACATAATGCATGGATTATAAACGTAAAGTAATTATTAATATATATTTTTGAAAATCTATTTATAGACACATTACTTTGTGATTTTTTGTAAGCATAATGGTAAGGTGTATATTTTTGATATCACGAACGCAAACACGAAGCACAACAACTCATCTACATTTTAAGCAATAAAATATTGTATGTATCGATAGCTCAGTAGGTAGAGTTCTCGCCTAACTAATTGTTAAATACCAGAGACCCCAGGTTCGAATCCCAGCATGACCAAGTTATTTATTTAATAAAAAAACAGTTATTTATTTAATTAAAAAAAAAATATCTGTAAAAAAAATTTTTTATGCATTCTATTTATGAAAATCTTTTTATAGACACATTACTTATTCCCACCATGTAACCATATAAGTAACCAGTTACTTTACCCACTACAAGGTAAGGAGTTACTTTGAGGCTCATCGCCTGTAAAATTCATCAGTGAAGTGTAAAGTAATGCATAAAGCCCTATGGCGATACATTACTTAACCCATGATTTGGTAATGTGTGGTTTTGCTGGGAAACTAATAGAAATCAAATTAGTAACCATTTTTTAAAACTACTAAAAATTTGTTCAAAATGACGTTACAGGAGAAAAACTCCTAAAATTAGTAGATTGTTCTGCTAAATATTAATAAGATAAGAATAGTAAAACTTAATCTGTTCATTCTACAAAAGTTTAGTTATAGTTTACCTAAATTTTAGTTAATTAAAAGTAACATCACAAGCTGTTAAAATTAGCAAAAAAAAAGCTGTTAAAATTAGCTAAATATTAGTAGACAAAAAAATTCACAAAATGTTGTGATATTTCAGAAGCTGCGCTTCCCAAATCAGCAGTCTTTAATTTTTTAGGAAATATTTATGTTTCTTTAAGCAAAATAAACTGTTTTTGACATTCAACTAAGTTAATGGTGTAAATATAGATTTTTTTTTTGAAATACCAGTTTTTGTTTGCTATTGTTTGTTTGCAAGTACTTAGCAAAAGTTTTGGTTAGTTTTACATTGTGAATTTCTGTTTTAAATTTACTCAAATTCAACTCGAAAATAACTTTAGTTATGTAAATTCAATTTTAACGACCTGAAAACTTATATGAGTTGAACTACAATTGTCTTCTGTTAGCCCAATGTTTTTCTCTGTGTATTATAACGGTGTGCCAAATTTTAGGGTATATAAATAATGTATTTCATTAATGTGTCATTTTCTTTCTTACCTTATTGCTTTTTAATCGTATTTAAACAGGAAACGGAAATTAAAAAGTGAACATTTCTTTGGTAAAAAAATTAAAGGAACGACAAACAAAAATAAACCAACCAAATGACAAGAATCTAGTAAAATGTTGAGAAACTTAATATAACCAACAACCATGAAATTCGTACCACCAAAAAATATTAAAGAAAAATTATATAAAATCAAATATATGTTGCTTTCAAAGCCAAATGCACCTACTACACCAAAAACTATATATCGCAGCAATGTCAAATCAACAGTATTTGTTATTCTAAATATAAGAGACTAAAGTAAAATGAAACGACTTTTTAAATTTTTCCAAAAAATGTGAGTAGTTGTGAGTAAAGTAGTTGTTATAGAATTACATTAGACAGGCATACGTTTGTATGGAACAATAAAAGCATATCGAGGGCCTATATTCAAAACCCTCTATCTTAAAAAACATAACTTTTCAGGAAAAACTGTTTTTTTTCGCGTATTACTTGAGTTATTAAGATTCGGTATTCTACAATATTTTTTAAAGCAACTACTGAATCTCACATGTAATTGGTTTTTAAAATGTTGCATTATTGGGGACTTTATGATAGATAGAGGGTTTTGCTTCTCAAAAATATTCAATGTTTATGTATGAAAATGATCAGATAGAGGGTTTTGCATTTTAATAAAAATAAATTATTTTGATTTCATTTATGCCATTTGTCAGTTTTTTAGGTGATTTATTTAAGATAATGGCTAGTAATACAACATAAGATAAAAAAATTAATAATAAACAATATGAATCAAAAAGTTATGTGTTTTTTTTTTTTTTTGCTTTTTTTTAAGTTTTTTTGGAGTTTATCGTAAAAATAATGGTATCCCGGTGGTATTACGCTCTTCAAATCTTGCAAATTCTTCCACTTATTTGGCTGAATTAATAGCGGACCAGAATATAGAGGTTTTGGTTCAATATGTCTAGTGTAAGGTTGAATACGAACAGGTAGATCCATGTAATCTGTATCAAAATCTAATTTATATGTTATGTTACCATCTGGAATATATAAAAGAGATCTTAAATTAGACACAGTAGGATCGTTCTTTACTCGTACTGGTCTAATGGAAGAAAAACGTATAAGTTTGTAATCGTTGTAATTATTAAAGAAATCATAATTTAAATACTCTGCATCAAATGGCTATTTTACGATATCATTGTTAATTTTAACAGACTTCTCTAGTAATTACCGTTATCCGCCCATCCTCCATATCTTCATTTGATGATGCATAATGGACTGATATACGTTGCAAGGAATTAAAAGCCACTTTGTTTTTCTGTTCACACAAAATATCAAAAGTTTATTATTAAAATCTTATTATTAAACTAAATTTTAAACTTACCATTATGTAAGTTTATCACGCGACAATAATATTTTAATTATGAATTTTAATATCATATAAATTATTTTTTTTTTTTTTTTTGACAATAATATCGTAGATGACACTTTAAAAGTAGACAATTTTTTTTTTTTCAGCAAGTTGCAAGTTTAACCATTTATTTTTATGCCATGGACATTATATTTTCCAAAAACCAAAAGGTAAAATATTTTCATTTTAAATAAATTCAGAATCGGCTTTCGCTATTTTAATAAACGATTAAAAAATGTAAAATTGATGTTCAGCATGCAAAAAAAAAAAATAGTAAGAAAACATGTATTGCAAGAAGAAATTATTCCAAAAAAATATTGGAAAATTTATTATTTGGAAAGATAGAGGGTTTTGCATTCAGAAAAATTAATTGCGTAAGATAGAGAAATAACAAAAATGCAAATAAAACAGAAAAAAAAAATATTTTTGTTATGAAATTCACACCATACATGAGGGCTGTTTTACTGAACATTTTACCATCAAAAAGTAATTTTCGTGAAAATCAAAGATAGAGGGTTTTTTGCTTTTGTTCCTGATATCAAATTATACGTGTACACCAAGAATTGACTCAATCGGAAGATATTTTCAGGCCGCTAGAAATACGACTTTAGGTTTTTGTCTTTTATATAACGCGCCATTACTAGTGTTTCAGCGTTAATGTATTTGTTTATATATTTCTGACTGTGTATTCTTGTTTTACGGTGTATTCATATAATTTGGTCTAATCTGGAGGTTCAATGTTGTCCTCCAAGTGGTCAATCGTTTCGGGCTTATTGGCGTAGACAAGCGACTTCACATATCCCCACAAAAAATAGTTCAGCGGCGTTAAAATGCACGATCTTGGAGACCAATTCACGGGTCCGAAACGTGAAACTATGCGGTTACGAAACGTTTCCTTCAATAAATCAATTGTGGCACGAACTGTGTGACATGTTGCGCCGTCTTGTTGAGACCACAGCTCCTGCACATCACGGTTGTTCAATTGATGAACGAAAAAGTCAGTAATCATGCCTCTATAGCGGTCACCATTGACGGATAAACTGATTGGGGTCTTCCTCTACAGCAGCAATGACTTCTTCTGTACTCACTTTACGACGTCTCTGTGAATGCATATTATCATTTAGAGTAAACGTGGCGCGAAAACGTTCCATAGTTAATCGAATTAATTGCTCTGATTGACGATTTTGTTGTCCGTAAAATGGATGTAGTGCGCGATACGTATTTCGAACAGAACCATGATTTTCAAAATAAATTTGCACAATTTGGAAGCGATGTTCAGGCGTCAGTCTATTCATGTGGAAATTCCAAACCAAACTAAACACAAATCACTTGACAGCTGACAAAATTGCCGCCAGTTAAAAAAGTGTTGCCAACTTAAAGTTTTATATCTGTATAAAAAACACCCTTTACACGAACACTTGAAATGTGAATTACATTATTGTTCTTTATTGAAACTTTATCCCTCTAATACACAAATATTTTTTGTTTTGACGATTTTTTGAAAATATAATGACGGTTTTGATTGAATAATTGGACGATTTTATGCTCAGCAAACCTGGCAACACAGATAACAAAAATAATTGCAATTTTTTTTAAAGTCAACAATATATAAGTAATATATAATCACATATGAATTCACATAATAAAATAAATATCATATTTGGAAAAATATTTAGCACATATTTCAATACATGATATCATACATTACCCTATATGAACTTTTTGTTTGCATATATTACCATATATTATAATTTTCACCTGGGCAAGTAATAATAAATAATAAACTAAAAATCGCAACATTTTTAATATTTAACCAATGCTACTTCGCCCATTTTTTTATTTGCATAATTTGTTAAACTTTTTTATATCTTAACCAATACTTTTAGTTTGGCATTGCCTCGATATACTTTTTTGTACGTAGACAGTAGGCTTGGAAAGCAATATATGCCATATTCTATGACAAAAAATACGTCTAAAGCAATGCCAACAGAAGTTTCTTTTCAAGCAACAATTTAATATTTTTTCGTGTTTTGTTTGACTTTTCCGTTTTATTTTTTTTGTTGTAATTTAATCATATTTTTATTGCCTTTTATTGGAGGGATATTATTTTATGATGGTTCTAACATGGAACATTTCTTGTAACGTTTAAATTGAAATAAATCCTTCAGTATTTATGCGGTGGTAGTTTCTAATATAAATACAGTGAAAGCTTTCAGTAACAGATTGCAATGGCTAAACACAATTTTTTATAGTTTCAAACCACTATTGCGATGTTTCACTTTATAATAATTTATTACTTTTATAATTCTTCTAGTCCTTTGTTTGAAGTTTACTTTTTTTTCGAGCTTTGGGAAAATATTATTGTATATCAATGTTGTTTTTTCTTTCTTAGAAAAGACTAATATATTTTTTTGTATAAAATATTGCCCATATTTTTGTTTTCACTCAACTGAATACAGGTAAAAAATAAATATCGGCCATTCCGCGATGGATAGGCTAAAATCTGAGCTTGGGTCTTTCGATTTAAATTATATTTTGCACGCAGAAACTCTATGAAGAAGCTTAAATATTGGGATTTTATTTTCTCGAAACTCGCCAAAAGCCATGGCTTTATGAACGATTTTCTTTTTTTGAAAAATATAAAATATGCAAAAAAGTGTGTAAGTTTCAACATTCGTACACGCAGTAAAAAGAACATATTGAATATGTTTGATGGCAATAATTTATATGTTAACAAAGATTCAAAACTTCAAACCTAAACAAAGATATATTTGCATTTTGAAAATTTTAAATATTATGTTTGGGACATGCCAAAATACATATGAAGGGCTTATTGTAAAAACTTGTTAAGCAACATTTAAATTTTTGCTAGTTTTTTGCCTTTAAAGTTTTGATTTAATGTTGAAAATTGAACATTTGAAGGGCTTTTGTACTCTTTATACTTGTTATAAATGTGTTAGCTAGACTTTTATAAAATATTTATCAAAATATGACGAGAAAAGAGCTAAAACCAGCAATCAAAAAAAGGTGGCTTATCAAGTTTTAAAATAAGCTCTCCATATAATAAACATATATGTATATTTTCAGCCAAAAATTTATGTATTTTTGGCGGTAGATGGTTTTTACTTTTTTCAAATATATATATATATATATATATATATATGTTTACAGGTAAATATAATTAAATTTGCTAGTAAAGATTTTATATTAGAAGCATGGGAAACGGAAATGTTTTCCAAACAAAAGTTTTTTTCAGCGTGTATTTTTTTTAATATATGTATTAGAGCCCCCATTACCCGGTTTTACGGTCGACCGGTCTACCTGGTCTAGAGCTGTTTTAAACCGGTCTATCGGTCTCTACGGTATACCCGGTCTTTTCGGTCTAGCCCGATACTTCTTGGAAAAACTGTGTTTTTAAAAAAGTACTAAAATTAACAAATTAGTAAATTCAGCAAAAGTTTTACTAACATTAAGGTGATTTAAATACAAAAAATCCTTGCTAAAAATTCAGAAAATTTTTGCTAAATATTAGTAGGCTAAAAAAAACTCAAAAAATTTCTAGAAAAATTAAACATCAATTAATTTATTTGCTGAAAATCCTAAAAAAAATTTTGTGATTCTTTAAAAAAAAATTGACAATACATTCAAAAATATGAAAATGTTCATATTGACGACATGAATTAATTTAAAATCTGAAAATATATTGAATTAATTAAACATAACATTAACAAAAATATATTTCAACGACTTACATAAATGGATGTCTAAATAATAATAATTTGGACTGAAGCTAAATGCAGTAGATAATTCTAGAAAAAAAAAAAATATAACATACACATAAACAACCATTTTGTGTTTTGCAATTAGAGAAAGGAAATATAAAAAATTACCTAAGATGTGTTTCTTTCTCTTTCGCTTTAGTCTGTCTACCTAAAGTTATATTTGTTTGCAATTTTTCCACATTTCATATATTACTATAAAAACTTTGTTTACAAACACAGATTTTTTTTTTATTAAATTTAAATATTTTATTTTGTCTTTAATTTAATTAATAATCAATTTCTTTGCCAAGCCGGAATGAACACAATATTTGAATTTATTAGATCAACGCTTTATATGAATATACATAGTTGGTGTCCTTTTGTATGAAAAACATATAATAAAAAAATCTTCGGTGTTTGATTTTTGTATATGTCTTACAATAGTTGTACTTTTCAATCTCAATTTCGTCCACACTATTAATTTGCTTATTAGCACAATTTCTTTTAGCAAAATAAATTAGTAAAACTTTAGTAAAATATAAGTAAAACATTAGTTCAAAACTGTTAAGTGCTGAATAAGTATAGCTATAATTTTAGCTGAAAACACAATTTCAGCTAAATATTTGCTGAGAAATAGTAAACATGATTTACAAGACGTTTTACTAATGTTTATACTAACTTATTATTTGGAGTGTACCCTAGTTCGAGAGAGGCATTCATATATAAAAATGGTAATACTTCCACATTGTTAACATGATACAATTAAATAAAATCTGGAAGTAAACAAACTATTTTATTAATTAAATAACAAATCATAATTATTTCCAATTACTGTCATGAATGTATGGATGTATTTTTTGTATATATCGTCTTTTTATATGCTCTCCGTGCTACGCCAGCACACGTCAGCACAATTTTGGTAGCAACAAAAACTAGTTAAACATTAGTTCAAAAGTAGTTTTTTAGTGAAACCGTTTAACTACAACTTTAGCTGAAAACTCAATTTCTGTTAGTTAAACATTTTAAAAAGACGTTTAACAAAATGTTCAACTAACTTTTTTTTGAGTGTATCCACATGGACGTTAATACTAAAAAACTTCATAAAACGAAATAGTTTTACAAGTATTATTATTAGATTTATATTTAAAAAAAATAAACAAAACGTATATGATATAAAGGGTGTTTTTTTATACAGGTATAGAACTTTAAATTGGCAACACTTTTATAACTGGCGGCCGTTTTGTTAGCTGTTAAGTAATTTATGTTAAGTTTGCTTTGGCATTTCAACATGATTTGACTGACGCCTGAACAACGCTTCCAAATTGTGCAAATTTATTTTGAAAACCATGGTTCTGTTCGCAACACGTATAGTGCACTACGTCCATTTGACGGTCTAGCGATGAAGCTCACTTTTGGTTAAATGGATACGTCAATAAACAAAACTGTCGTATTTGGAGTGATGATAATCCTCAAGTGTATGTTGAAACACCGTTACATCCAGAAAAACTGACTGTTTGGTGTGCTTTATGGGCTGGTGGAATCATTGGTCCGTACTTCTTTAAAAACGATGCTGGTCAGAACGTTACAGTCAATGGTGACCACTATAGAGCCATGATTACTGACTTTTTCGTTCATCAATTGAAAAACCATGATGTGCAGGAGCTGTGGTTTCAAAACATGTCACACAGCTCGTGCCACAATTGATTTATTGAAGGAAACGTTTGGTAACCGCATAGTTTCACGTTTCGGACCCGTGAATTGGCCTCCAAGATCGTGCGAATTACCGCCGCTGGACTGTTTTCTGTGGGGATATTTGAAGTCGCTAGTCTACGCCGATAACCCCGAAATGATTGACCACTTGGAGGACAACACTCGCCGTGTTATTGCCAATATACGGCCACAAATGTTGGAAAAAGTCATAGAAAATTGGACCTCCAGATTAGACTATGTCCGAGCCAGCCGTGGCGGTCATATACCAGAAGTCATATTTAAATTATAATGCCAGAAGATTAACTTTTGCATAAAGTGAATTTCATGTCAATTTAAAAAATTCTTCTTTGTTTTATTCCATTTCAAAGTTTTATACCTCTATAAAAAAACACACTTTGTTTAACCAATTCGTTCATTTTTAAAACTTTGTTATATTTCTGTAACGAATCGAAATAATAAAGAAGATATGAATATTAAGTGAATTTTAAAACAAATGTATACATTTTTAAAATTAAGAATCCATTCTTAACTTTATGATTATTCAGTTTTTTACAACTTTAATTACTTTCGAGTGAACAAGTGCAAGTTTTTTGCCATACAAAATTATTTATTTCCAAATTTTGTCGTTACTTCAGAAATGCTTGCTATTAAATATTAAAATTTATATGTTTTTTTTTAATGCACAGAGAGAAATAAAGTAGCAAACGAATTGAAAATGTGTTTTAATGATAACAACTTACAAATTCCGTTAGTACAACGATATTAAGATTACATTTCGGAAAATTTTGGGGTTTGTAACTAAAATTCAGTTGAATTAAGCGAACTTTGTGGGGAAAACTAATGTTCAGTTGTACCTACCCTATGGGGAATGGGACCGGTTCTGCGTGTGCCACAGGATCGGTCCCTTCGTGCCAGAGACCGGTCCTCTGCTAAACCCTACCCTATGTAAACAACTGGCAACTTTAACATTTGCTTGTCATAGAAGGGGGTCATTTGTCATGCTTTCAACCACATAGTGGCATGCCACAGGACTAACCAAAGATGGGTATACCACAAGACTATCGCAAAAGGGTCATGTCGTATAAAATAAACAAAAACTAAACAGCTTCCAATGGGTAAAATTCTGGCCAACTGGCTTTTTCTTGTTAATAAGCAGTCTGGTTAAGTGGTATATCCTTCCTTTACCAGTCACAGGAATGGTAATTTTAGGACAATTGACACTGTTTAACCCACTTCAGTATTAAATTATACCAGTCCTGTGATAAGTCCTTCTTTAACCAGTCACTTTTAGGTCAATTGACTCCTCATTCCCCATAGGGTACCTACTGAAATTCATAATAACCGAATTTGAGCCGTAGTAACCGAATTTCAGTTGGCAAATGGAAAAACTTTTGTGTATGTGTAATAACTGAGAAAACAATTTTTAATTAGATTCATATGTTAAAATTATTCGTTACATATGCGAAACACTATGCAGTAAAGGGCTAAGTGCCTCCATATAGTTCCTGAATGCAAAATATATTTGAAATTTATTTGGCCGTTCTTTGATGAAATGGCCGATATTATATTTTCTGTGTTGGTTTTTTGTCGGTATAGGCTAAAGAAATGAATTCAATATTAATTCAAAGATTTTGTCAAAGTTAAGGCTTTGAGAATACAAATATTTTTAACATAATGAATAATAATCACGGCAACAATTATTCATTATATATCACTAGCTCTTGTTTAGAAATTCATTTTTGTAATGATTTGCTTTTAAATATTATTTAATAACATGAAATTTTGTTATGTTGTCCTTACAATTCTTCAAAAAATTTTTTTTAATTATATGCTAATTTAATTTTTTATTAAAGATTAAACACCTGTTGTTGAAAATGACAGACCAACTTTTTTTTTACATAAAACATCCGCATACAATGGTTGCTCTGTTGTTAAGATAAAATGCCTAAATTCGAAAATAAAAAAATTCATACATTATACATGTACTTTATGTAAGTATGATAAAAATAACGTACACATGAATCTCTTTCAATTTTATTAAATCGCCTCAAGTTTAAACAATGTTTTAGTATATATTTTGTTAACAACATTAATATGCTCGTAAATAATTTAATATGTGAATGAAAAAAAAAGCCAAGTAAACTCAGTTATTACAAAAGCTGGCAAATTGTGCAAATGCCAAACTGAAGTATGAATAATAAATTACAAACATTTTTTTTTTTTATAATTTTACCTAAAATATTTTTGGTTTTTGTATTGCTTAAAGTATGGAAAATTGTTTAGACAATTTTAAAACGATTCGAAATGAAATGCAGAAAAAATGTATATTATAGAATGAGGTTACTAATAGGCAAGGAATTTACTGCAACTAAAAAAAAACAAAAAGCGTTATAAAAACGAAAAATATGCACTGAAAACATGAAAAATATGCACTTTAAAAACCAAAAAAAAAAATATTGAAAAAAAAATTTTTTTTTACGTCTTTTATTTTAATAGGATCAGAATATTACGCATTTCTTAGGTTAAGAAAGATTTAAATTGTTAAAATGATTTTTCGTAAATAAAAATTTAAAAATGTATCCAAGTTTAAGTTTTTTAACAAATTAAAAAATACATACAACAAATGGAAGATGTGGACTAAAAATTACAAAATATGCAAAAATATGCACTTCTGCCAAAATATGCAAAATATGCATCTACAAATCGATGTCATTTCAATTCGGATAAATATTAAGCCTATATTAGTTTTTGATTATCGAAAATAGAAAAACATGCAGCATTGGCATTAAATTCCTTGCCCTACCCCTCGGGAAAGTGGGTTTGTCCTAGGAGGGGATCAAATGCCGTCAGTGACATGTTACAGGGCCGGTGTAAAGAACATGTCACACAACTAACCCCAAATAACATGTCACAGAACTGGCGCAAAAGAACATATTCTGAAACTATCGCAAGAGAACGTATCACAGAACCAACGCCAGAACAACTCACTGAACAAATCCAACCATTTGTTTAATTAATTTAAAAGAACTAAAAATAATAAAAAAATAATAAAAAATAATAAAAAAATAATAAAAAAATAATAAAAATATAATAAAAAATAATAAAAATATATAAAAAAAATTATTACCCAAAAAAATAATTATTTCTTTTAGTTCAGTCGGAGTTCGCCCTTGGAGGAACTCGGAGTTCTCACTTGGAAGACTTCCCAATGATAGGTTCTTTAAACCCCGTCATATTTGCACCAATTTAGACCAGTCACGTGAAAAACACTTTTAACCGGTAACGTGATAAGTACTTTAGGAACCAGACTTCTCCTCGCTTACCACGGCATAGTACTCTCAGTACTTTAGGGACTTTTAAACGGGTCACGTGGTAAGAACTTTGGAAACCTTTTCTGTTTTCGAGTACCACGGGACTAGAACTTTCAGACCCATTATGTGATAGTGATTTTAATATAGACGATCACGTGATATGTACTTTATGGACCGAACCTGTTATTACCTACCACATAACTGGTACTTTCAGACCATCACGTGATATAGATATTTAAACCGGCCACCGGTCCTCTTTTCACCTGTCACGTGGTATGTATTTTAGTAACCGGTCCTGTTTTCACGTATCACAGGACAGGTCCTAATTAAAAAAAATAAGTTAGTAGAAAAGTTAGTAAAACATCTTGTAAATCAGCAAATTTTTTGCTAAAATTTTGTTTAAACTAAAATGTTAGTTATACGTATTCAGCACTTAACTGTTTTGAACTAATGTTTTACTAATATTTTACTAATGTTTTACTTATTTATTTTGCTATAAAAAATTGTGTTGATTAGCACATCAATAGTGTGAACGACAACCAGACTGAAAGATATACTCAAAATGAATTAGATGTCGCCGCATGTCACGATGTAGTAGTGACGAGGAAAATTTTACTAAAAAGTACAGCTCTGGTAAGACATAATATAAAAAAATCAACCATGGAAGATTATGTATCTGTTTTTCATACATAAAACAAAATTGTGGATTAAAACAACTTAAATTTTGCGTCGTCACCTGCTTAAATAAAAGACAAAATAAAATATTTAAATTTTATAAAGATTAAATGAGTATTTGTAAACTAAATGTTTCTATATATTAATAATCTTGTGTAGTCAAATTGCAAACAATATATTTTGCAAATAAAAAGGGTTGTATATGTTATATTTGTTATTTTTTCGTTTCGTTTCTATAATTCTCTGCAGCATTTGCGTTCCTTTAAAAGATTTCATCATTTAGACAATAATTGATGTAAGTAGTTTAAAGTTCGTTTATGGTTATATATAATTATTTCTACTGTTTACATTAATTCATATCGTCAGTTTGGGAGTATGAACATTTTTATATTTTGTAACGTATAGTAAATTATTTAAAAAATAATTACAAAAAATGTTTTATGATTTTCAGCAAATAAATTAACTAAAGTATAATTTTTCTACAAATTTTTTGTGATTTTTTTTTAGTCTACTAATATTCTGCAAACATTTTATTAGTTTTTAGCAGGGTTTTTTAATTTGTAATCTACTAAGTGTTAGCAAAACTTTTGCTGAATCTACTAATTTTGTTGCTAAAAATCAGCTCGCTGATTTTTAGCAATTTTTTTGCAAGCACCCTCCTGACTAAAATTTTGCTGACTCAGCAAAATTTTTTGCTGACTTTACTAACTTTTTATTTGAGTGTACGTTACACTGTAATTATTTGTTGTCTTTGTCGAACGTTTATCTTTTGTGAATCAATCCCTTTGGAAATATTTACAAAGAAACTGCTATGTCTGCAGGATGGTGAATGTACCACTGATGCAACCACTCCAGCAAAACCGTAATTTTTTTACACTTTTCCGAAACATTTTGCAAAAACTCAATCGGATTTTTTTATTGATATCAACCGAGCATCATACTAAAAAATATATATTATTTGATATACCAATTGAGAAATTTATCGAAGAATATACTAACATTCACATATTTTTTGAACTACTCTAAAAACACAAAAATATGCCTTTCCGCGACTACCTCGAAATGATCAAAAACTGAACATATGGTTATTTAAAATTTTTATTATCTCTATTAAAGTTGGAGATAATAATAGGATTATGTCCCACTGGCACAAGCTCCCCCTTCTACCCTTATCAGTTTTTTTTTATTTATTTCTTTTTTATTACGTGCATTGGGTTAAAAATTAAAATTTAAAAATTTTTAACTATAGATTTTATATAAAACTTATTTTATAAGTTTTATACAAAGGAGGAAAAAACCCTTTTTGTGATAAGGAGGTAACTTGTTAATTTTCTATTACAAGTCCTATTATTTAAATAACGACACAGGAACTTGCTTGACCATTGTCGAACTAAAGAGTACAATCACCGTATATCCGAAGAAATAAAATTATTTAAAAACAAAACTTGGAATAATAAACTATCAACGCTGGAAAAAGGCTCCTCCCCATTCTGGAATATCTCTAAAATTTTAAAGAAAAAATCAACAAATATTCCGATATTAAAATATAACAACGAAACTTACAACACTCAACAAGAAAAAATGTGAAATATTGGCCAAAATCTTTAGTTTAAATCACTCAATTTCATCCAATCTTAACGATCCCCTAACATCAACAGAAGTAAATAATGCTCTTTCGACCCTTGCCTCCATCGTACCTAGTCCTCATAGCGAGGCTTCTATTTCAACAGATAAAATATCTACCATTGTTAACAATTTAAAAAACAAAAAAATCTCCCGGAACAGATGGTATAACAAATAGATGTTTAAAAGCTTTACCGAAAAAAGGATTTAAGTATATAACAGCTATTATAAATGCTTGTTTGCAAATTCATTATTTTCCCAAAGTATGGAAACATTCCAAAGTCGTGCCGATAAAGAAACCAAATAAGCCTGCAAATTGCCCAAATTCATATAGGCCCATTAGTCTCTTATCTTCTTTAAGCAAAGTACTTGAAAAGGTAATTAAGGAAAAACTTACAGATTTTATAGATGCAGAAAATATACTGCCAACACAACAATTTGGTTTCCGCAGGCAACACAATACGGTTCAACCACTTGTCAGAATACGAAACATGGTTCACTCTAACTTAAACAACGGTAATTCTACTGGAATGGTACTACTAGACATTAAAGCAGCTTTTGATTCTGTCTGGCATAATGGTCTTATTTTTAAAATGATGAGATTAAATTTTCCTATTGTATTAATTAAACTGATACAAAGCTTCCTCTCTGACCGAGCCTTTAATGTTTTTATTGGATCAAATTTCTCGTCAAAGACTGCTATATTAGCCGGTTGTCCCCAGGGTTCCTGTCTTTCACCCTTACTTTACAATATCTACACAGCTGACTTCCCCTCGCTTGACGGTTGTGTTACTTCTATTTTTGCAGATGATACTGCGATACTTAGCTCTGGTATACTTTCAACTGATGTTTTGTCCAGCTTACAAACAGCTTTAACTGAAGTTCACAGCTATTTTGAAAAATGGAAAATTCTTGTTAACCCACAGAAGACCCAAGCCATATACTTCACCAGAAGACGTAAACCCTGTTTCTTACCCCAAAATCCAATTACCATCAACAACAGTTCAGTACCATGGATGAACAGAGTTAAGTACTTAGGTGTCATTCTGGATCCTAAGCTGAAATTCAAAGACCACATTCCATACATTATTGACAAAGTAAATAAGTTAACCAGACTTCTGTATCCCCTTATAAACAGAAATTCCCATCTTAATATCCACAACAAACGTCTTATATTTAAATCCATATTCCACGCTATAATGTTTTATGCTGCCCTAGTTTGGTCAACTTCAGCGCAGTGTCATATAAAAAATTTACAGATTGCACAAAACAAACTATTAAAAATGATGTACAATTTACCTTGGCATTACTCAACGCTCAGACTTCACACGTTAGCCAACGTTGAACCTGTAAATAACAGGTTAGAACGGCTTACCCTTAACTTCAATTCCAAATGTTTAAACTCGGAATACAATCACATCAATGTTCTTATTTCATCATAATTTTATCTTTATCCTTAAGTTTTTATCTAAAACATACAAAATCAAAAAAATTGTTCAAAAAGGTTTTTTTGTGAATTTTCACCTTACTTAGAAATTTTATGTAAAGTCAAAGGTATAATATATTATTGTTATTTATATTTAAGCAGAAAAGGAATATGTATCCTAAACTCTTTAAGAAAATTTGTTATATGAATGCACCTAAAAAATGTTATGTAAATAAAGAATTGAATTGAATTGAAAAATTGAAAAATAACGGCATGTCAATCGAGGTAACTACACACAGAAAATAAATTGGTGAGAATTCCATTGTATCCAACAAAATTTAATCATTATTCACTTAAAATTCATCATCAGCACAATTAAGTTTAATTTTCAACAGAAAATATGTAAAACTTACCAAAACACTATCACATCATCCAAAATATTGGATTTTCTAATCAAAACATGGAAAAACGCGTCAAAACATGGAAAAATTAAATGCAAAATTTGCGAAAAATCTGGCCGATAAGTGAAAAATCTGGGTGAGAAATTAAAATCAGTGTGGCTGAAATATTTAGGATCAATGGTCGGTCTCTTGTTTTCGATTTTAGGGGTTAATTTAGCAGCGCTGTGTTATAAAAAATATTTTATTTTATTTATTTTTATTTTTATTAAACTAGCTGAAGTGCCCGGTGTTTCCCGGGTAAACTGTGATTTTTGAATGCAGAAAAAATTTTAATTTACTTGTTATTGCCAAAAAAACGGTAAGGAAAAAGAAAACTTTAAAAAAATGAAATCATAAAGATGTTGCAAAAAAATCAGTTGTTATATTATACGAGGGAAAAAAATTCTGAAAAACGAAATGGTTTGTCCTAAAATGTTTTGATAGGATTTAATACTTTCAAATTAAAAAAAATAAGCTGTATTAAAAATAGTGGAATTTTTGATTTTGACGTTTTTGATTAAAAGTCGGTATTGAAGTGGGCTATGGTAATGAAACTTTTACTGAGGCCTTCCTCGGGAAACGTAGAATATATGTGAGTAATTTCAAAGAAATCCGTTAAAACCTTCTTAGAAGTTTGTATTTGAAAAAAAACGAAAAAAGTTGACAAAGGTGAAAAAACATTTTAATTTTACATAATTTGTCAAAAGTAGGCGCAGAAGTGGGCGTGGTCGATTACTACTACCGAGGACCAAGGATTGTTCCTGCCAAATTTGAGGAAAATCCGTTGGAAATGTAAATTTGTATAGAGAACAAACAAATAAACAGAAAATGAGTTTTATATATATAGATTGAAATTCTTGGTTTTTCAACATTATGGCATTCAGTTTAACCAAATTAAGAATAATATAGATTTAAAAACCACTTTAACTGAAATAATACGGTTTACAAAAAAAAAAAAACAATATAGACTGCATTAAGATATTTCATATACACAATATTTAAACAAAATTTATCATCACTTTATAAACTTGAATTAAATAAAACGAAAAAAGAACTTTTATCTCTGACTGGATAGTGTCATTGTTTAATGTCAGTAACAGTAGACAGGGTTATAAGCATAAATTATACAAGAAACACACACCACATACTTGAATTGAAAATATTCACACACACACACACACACAATGTAACACATTTGCACACACACACTAACAGATTCGCACACACTAACCCATTTGCATATACACTAATACATTTTGCATACACGCTTTTAAGTTTGTCTTGTTTGCCACTCACATAAAATAGAAGAGTTTTAAATACATGCAGGCAACAGAGATTTTCAAAATGAAATTGTCAGTCTCTGTGTATGTGTTTACTGTTTATGTATGCGTGTGTGTATGTATTGCATGGCCATACTGGATGACAAAATAATTAAAATGGTAGATGTAGATGAAGAAAATAATAGTAATATAAACAACAACAACACAAGTCACAACACTTTTACGAAGAAGAAGAAGCTGACAAAAAAAAAATAATAACAACAACATAATAATAACAACACTACTCAACAAATTTCAACTGATTGCAGACGCTGTGTTTGAAAATTAAAACCTTTTTGAACAATCATCATACAAATATTGTTTGTTAGGATACAGGTTGTTTTTACAAACTGTAATACAACAAACACACATACTACATATAATGATATACAAAATATATTTATATGCAAAAATTGTTGTTTTTTAACTAGTTTTGATTTTATGATTAGGTTTACCAAATCAGCCAGTTTATACACTAAGGCAGACAAAATTCTTATAAAGTTGATATTGTCTGTTGTATTTAATATTTCGGTTTGAGTTAACCCAGCAAAAAATAACCTCGATTGGGTAAGCAGTAACTACAACTGTATGCTTCCAAGAAAACTCTTAACCATTTTGCATACAATAAAGCAATTAGGAAATCATTTTGTTGTGTTACCCTGAAGGCATTCTTTTCACGCAGCAAATAAGACATGCAATGTAGCAGTAAAGAATGCATACAATGAATCATTAATGCTGTCAATACGCAAAAAAAGAGCTTATCATTTCCTATGAATACATGAGTTAATTGTTTCTTAAAGCACATGAAGGAAGCGCTTTTCCCCAGCTGAAAAGTATGTACCAAGTGGGACATTGCCAACAAAAATCATGCCTTCTGGAATTGTTTCGGAATAATTCGGTAATTTAATAATGCCTTCCAGAACCGCTTCTGGGTAAGCACTATTTTTTTTTGCTGGGAAGCCAATTATCGTTTTCTTTTGCGGACAAATAAGGGTGATGTCTATGTAATAATTGTATTGTCTATTATGAAAATTACAAAACTTTTTGAAAGACAACAAAAAACATCGAATATGATAATATCATATTAGATTTTGGACTTGAGGTAGAACTATATTCTAACTAAATATTTGTAAATATTTAATTTATATTTATTTAATAGACTTAGGTACGCTGAATACAAAAATGTTTAATGTAAATCACTTGATGTGGTTTGTAATACAAATATATGAACGATTTTCTTTATCTACCTAAGAAGTTTTATTTAAATATATTTTTTTCTAAATGCTTAAAAATAATCCTTGAAAGTAATAACAATTATAGCTAATATGTTTTCTTATTATTTTATTTGCAGTTATATAGGACATAATAAGACTACAAATGGTTACAATGTATCATTAACAACACATGCGGCATATGTCGCCGCGTTTAAAACATGTCGCATATAGCTGTTAATGTCGACATTGTAATTTTGCCTGCTGATGACCGTTAAATCAATTTAAAAACCATGCATAGATTTATCTTCAATTAATTTAACAGTGTTCTCTTATGTTATTGTCAAACATGCATAAGCCGCATAAGCCGCATAACATAACATGACAATAACATTAATGTGGTCATGTCGACATGATTTATATGTCAACAGTTGCAGCTCTTTAGTTTGTATTTTTAAATGAATTACAAATGTAGTTAAAACTAAAACTTCTTCTATACATTACTGCCTTTTCACTTAAAAATAAAGATAGTGTATTTATACTCAAACAACGACAAATATTTCCTGCAGACGTTCCCTGAGTGTGGTATATGCACAGTAATGACATTTTTAATATTTTTTATCATACATAAAATTTATAAATACAATTTTCAACATCCTTGCATTACCAGTGCAATATCATGATAAAACCAGCGATATGATTATACTCAAATTAAAGATGATATTGTATAGATTTATATTATTAAAAAAAATTCATAACTTCACAGCGAAATTTTGAAAGATTAAGCAATAAAAACAAAAAAAATGTGTGAATGATGTAAATAAAAAAACCACGATATTTCAAAAAAACAGCAAATGAGAGAATGCCAGATTTGTATTTAGAATACATAGTAGGACTATTAAAAAGTATATGTTTCATAGGCAGTTTTTTTGGTCGTTGAGTAGTGTAATAGTAAAGTGTGAATGTATGCATAAACTTATAAACAAACAGCACCATAGCAACAACAACAACAACAAGATATGGGATTTTCTGATTAGAATTGCAATGCAAAAAAGAATAAAAATAAAACGAATAATATTTAACGACAATTGCAATTCGTCACCTAAAATGCAAAAAGACGTAACTAATATATTTACTTTTTACAGGAGAAGAAAAAAACGTCCATATTTTAGCAATATCGTTAATAAAACTGGTTGTTTTAATCATAGAAACAAAGAATTTTGTGAAGAAATGTAGTTTCATGAAGTGCTTCATAATCGCTTAAGCCAACTTCAATATTTTACAGGACAACCAAAAAATTGTGCGAAAACAAAAACATATATCTTTTTTTCAATTTATAACGAGCTTTCAACCTCCGTATATTTACAAAAATAATGCAAATCAAACATATTAGCTAGGTTGATACTAGTATTTCGATCTGGCTAAAGATCTCATCAGAACCCGAAGTTTTAGAAAAGCTAGAGCCTATATAATAGGCAGAACTTTAACAAAAAACCTATTAATAATCAATTTTGCTCCATTCTTGTCTTCTTAGTAATCAACCACGTGGTTAGGTCTTTTCCTAACAAGCATCATGACGTTACTAAACTTTGAAGACCAAAAATGTTCTATTTATATAAAAAATTTTTAGTGTGTACTCTGGCTCAAGTAATATTTTTTACAGTTATATTAGTTTTTTGTTTTTATATACATCGAGATTATTTTTATGTTATTTTCAATTTATAACGAGCTTTCAACCTCCGTATATTTACAAAAATAAAGCAAATCAAACATATTAGCTAGGTTGATACTAGTATTTCGATCTGGCTAAAGATGTCATCAGAACCCGAAGTTTTAGAAAAGCTAGAGCCTATATAATAGGCAGAACTTTAACAAAAAACCTATTAATAATCAATTTTGCTCCATTCTTGTCTTCTTAGTAATCAACCACGTGGTTAGGTCTTTTCCTAACAAGCATCATGACGTTACTAAACTTTGAAGACCAAAAATGTTCTATTTATATAAAAAATTTTTAGTGTGTACTCTGGCTCAAGTAATATTTTTTACAGTTATATTAGTTTTTTGTTTTTATATACATCGAGATTATTTTTATGTTATTTTCAATTTATAACGAGCTTTCAACCTCCGTATATTTACAAAAATAAAGCAAATCAAACATATTAGCTAGGTTGATACTAGTATTTCGATCTGGCTAAAGATGTCATCAGAACCCGAAGTTTTAGGAAAGCTAGAGCCTATATAATAGGCAGAACTTTAACAAAAAACCTATTAATAATCAATTTTGCTCCATTCTTGTCTTCTTAGTAATCAACCACGTGGTTAGGTCTTTTCCTAACAAGCATCATGACGTTACTAAACTTTGAAGACCAAAAATGTTCTATTTATATAAAAAATTTTTAGTGTGTACTCTGGCTCAAGTAATATTTTTTACAGTTATATTAGTTTTTTGTTTTTATATACATATATCATTTGAACTTTATTTATAAAGACGCTATTTTTATCGTAGAAGTCCAAAGTTTTGGATGTAGTTTAGCCAAATGAATCATAATCATCAATAACACCGGTATTGGAAATTGTGTTAGTTACGACCTTTTGCATTTCAGGCGACGACATATAAAATAAAAAATTCTCTCCCAATGGGAAATGTGTGAAGTTTACAACTGGCAATAGATTACTTCTAAATTATATAACAGAACAAAATATGTAATCACTCCTACACTCAGGGAACTTTTGCTCTTGTTTGAGTTCTAATACAGTAATCTTTATTTTTAGGTGAAAAAACTGAAATTTTTAGAAGATATTATATTTTTGACTACATATCGCTCATTTACTTCAAGACTGTCATAAGTCAAAAAATGAGATTTTTGAGTTAATGATGCATATTTAAAAATTTCATATATACATATATACTATACTGTATACTTTTCGAGATAGAGGAAAATAAATTTTATTTTTTCTTTAAAGTGGTTTCAGAGAGTATATACTTCATAGAGAAACTGTGCTACTCACGGTTCTCTCGATAATTAGCAATTTCGAACACAACTCTCGCTAAGAGAAAAATACATTAAAACCCCCTATTTATAATAATCGTGACCAAATGAATAGAGGAAGGGTCGAGCGAGGCAGATATGGATTGAAAACTTTAAACTCATTTTCTGCAAAATCGTGTTTTTTGAGTTAAGCCAGTCTTGCAGTACTTGTAGTTCATTTAAAAAACAAACCACATTAAATTACTGTATTATGATTTTACATTCATTTTATACAGTAGTTTTTTTTTTCATTTAAAAAAATTAAGAAAATAAAAGTTTGTTTATTGTTTACTGCATATATGGTTAATTTTTACTACAATTGTTAGTAATTTTATTGACATTAAAAAACAAATTACAATGTTAGTTGAATTTACTGAAATGTAAGTCGTCCTTACTCTTAGTGAAATTTCATTTGTTTTTAACTACATTTGCAGTGGGGTTTACCTAGTATTCTAAGTGTAGTTTATAAATATCATAAAACAAATCTGACAAGGAAACTACTACTACGAATCTGCAGATTTTAACGAAACTTAGATATTAAGTTGAGGACAAATATATATAAGACACGTACTTTTTTTTAAGTGCGCAATCGCACGTTTAAGGATTAAGAAGGGCGGTCTAAAAATTATAAAAATTCAGATCTTTTTGTACATAAAGTACTCGAGAAAACAATAATTTGTATACCTGTATTGTATATGCTGTGGGCCCAGGGTTTCCACCTATATGTAATAAAGCTCATTGTTTAAAGTCTTGTTAAAGCCGATAACGACGATTGCGAAAATGGAAAAAATTCCAGACACTCCATCGATAAAATTAATTGAACTTTCATACCAACAACAGTATTCTATACAGTTGTGGTATTTTTCAAAAATATTGGGACATGCACAAACATGTTTTGTATACTTAGGGATGCGTCTTTAAGGAAAAGCTTCATCATATTTATAAAAACCTTCATGAATATGATAAAAGCATCATTGTTACGTCCAATAAAACTGCTTCATAAATACTGTTTTATAAAAATACTGTTAAGGTGATGCGTTTCAGCAATCTACCCGGACCTGGCTCAATTTTGATATTGAAGTGTATTATTACTCCTCAAGACTAAAAAATTTATCTGTTCTGTCTTATCTTTTTTGGGTTTCAAAATCGAATATATAAAATGTTGATAGTGTCTCATAAATATTTATGAAAAGTTTCATCATATTTATGAAAACTTCATAAATATGACAATGTCTCATAAATTTTCGTGCAATGCAATTGTTTCATAATTATGATGAACATTTTTCCCTGATTGTACATTTTATTTGATACCCAATGTGCATATAATTATGCAAAAAAGTTATGCCAAATGTTTCATAAATCTTCATCACTTCATAAAAAAGTTTCATAGACCGTTTGAATTTTTTTTTGGTTTTTATATCAATTAAAATTCAGAATTTACATTTGAAATTCAGAAATCATCAATTGAAATAAAGATGTTTAATTTGAAACTAAGAAAATGTAATTTGTAATTCAGATTTTGTGTTTAAAATACAGATACTGTCATATCATCAATTGCAAGTAGGAAATAAAGGGTCCGCCATCTAACGTTTTTTTTTCAACTAGTGCTTATTTCGTGAATGGTAACACTTAGCTCATGTCTGATTTGGCAGATAATTAGTTTTATCCTTCCGCTGAACGAATATGGTTGTGTATACGCTTGAACAATGCTGGGAAATATTGCGACATTACTTTGAAAATCATGGTAATGTTGCAGAATGTTTGCCGATACACCCAAAACGTGTCACTGTTTGGTTCGGATTTTGGTCCAGAGGCATAATTGGGCCATTTTTCTTCGAAAATGACCAAGGAATGGCCGTTACAGTCAATGGCGATCGTTATCGGGACATGTTGAACGAATTTTTGTTCACAAAAATTGAAGAGGAGGAAATACAGCTGCAAACAATCGATAATGTGCTTAAAAATTTGACCGATCGTGTAGGCTACTGCATGGCCAGCCGAGGCAGCCATTTGAATGAAGTTATTTTCCATTATTAACCGGAAGGATTGTACTTTCAAATAAAAAAAGAAATTTGAGAAAATATTCAGTAGTTTTTTTTATAGCATTTTCAAAAAAACAAAGTTATTTGGCGGACCCTTTACTAATCCGTCGATCTCTTATAAATTTTTTTCAAAGGAAAATTCTTAACTTAAATTTATTTTTTCTGAATTTTAAACAAAATGAGTATCAATTGATATTTTCTGAATTTAAATATGAAATTCTGATTTTTAAAAAAAAAAATTTCGTCATTGGCTTTTACCTTTATTGTACGCTACCAAAGAAAATTTTTCATTTCATGAAAATGTATGGCTTTGTTTCATCACATTTATAAAACGTCTTATAACATTTGTAAAATATTTTATAAAAAGTTGTGAAACTTCTTCTTATTTATGAAACATTTTATAAACATGAAGCAACTTGTCATCAATTTGTATTTTTATGAAACAGCTTCATTATATTTATGAAGTGTTACATTGGACGAAAATCAATTTCATATAGACGCAATCGAACAAATAAAAACATAACAAATATTACATTATTCAAAAATGCAAAAAACAGGGTCACTGACGAAGTTTCAATACCAGAAACTGCGCAGTCTGATTCAGAAAAAATTGAAAATTTGCAATGTAGTTATGATTTTTAGAAAATACACTCATTCTTCTCTACCACGCCTCTCACACTCAATGACGTTTTTCATCATATTTATGAAGTTTTTCATAAATATGATAAAGATTTTTCTCTGAGTGTAGTTCTACTCGATAAATTTTAAATATTTAATAAAACCATTATTCGATGCGACTGGCAACCATGATCAAAGTCACTGCAGCAAAATTTTCAAAATTATTCCCCTCAGAAGCTTGGACTGGATCCGACACTGTGCTCTGGCAAGGTACTTTTTGGAATTTTTTCCAGGAATATGAACTTGAAATATCTTGCTCACATCATATTTTATTAATGACATTAATAGCAAAACATAATAATTTCCAATTACTTACATGCATGTAAGTATATGTATGTATGAGGCAATTTTTAATTTTCTAATGAAGATAATTCTTAAATACAGAAAATAAATATTAATAGTTATCATAAAAACCACTTATCTATTTAAAACAACACCCTAGGACTGAGATTTATTGTTTTGGACAGTCGCACCAAAGCATATTTTATATTTTATTTTTGCCTGAGTCCTCAATTTATCAAAATAATGTTTTGTACACTAGCACCAAAGCGTGTTTTATTTGTACCTGCATCTGTAATTTTCAAATTTATCAAAATATCATCCATTTAGTAAATTTTTGTAAATTAGTTTATTTAATATATTAATGTTATATATATATTTTTTTAATATTCAGAATACTTATTATCACACACATGCGTGATTTTGTTTGATGTATAGTATACAAAATGAATTCTTAAATGAAAAAAATCAACGCGTTTGCATATTGTGTAAATATTATAATGGTTGTGGTTGTTTGTATCTTTGCATCATTTACATCCTGTCTTTTTACATGTTCTCCGTGCTCTGATTGTGTTTATCAGCACAATTTTGGTAGCAACGTAGATTAGTTAATCATTAGTTCAAAATAATTTTTTTGGTAAAATCGTTTAATTGAAATTTTAGCTGAATACGAGATGTCAGAAAAAAATTTGCTAAATGTTAGTTAAATATTTTAAATCGACACTTAACAAAATTTACAACTAACTTTTTTTTTTAGTGTAGACATCTGAAATTTAAAACAAACTTTCCTTAGGGTATGGGCGTATTTACTTACAAGACAGGTATATCGACGAGGAGCACTAAACCACCAATAAAACTTGGGTATGTGATGGAGGGGACCTGCCCAATTGAGATTTTAGGGCATAAAAATGGGTTCGAAGTTTGTTGGAAACTTTTTTGTTTGAGAAATTTTTTAATGGATAGGTCATCAAAACACCTCTCATTTGATACCCAATTGGCATATATTTTTTCATGTGGTCACCCCACTTTTTAGCCTCTAAATATGGAGCGGGATAGCTAAAAAATACATTGGTGTTGCTTATTTTTAACCACTTTTTTTAATATATTTCCTACTGGGTTCATTGAAACTATTGAAATGACAAGTTAAACATCAATTCATAAAATTTGAATAAAACCACCTCTTTTTCTTAACTTTAAGATAAAAATCTTTCTAAAAAAATCCCATAAGTCACACATAAAGTAACAATAAAATGAATTTGTTAAAAAAATTTGTTTTCATTTTGTTTTTTCTTTTTAATATATTTTCAAATAGTCAAAAATATACATAAGTGTATGGCATGTTTAGCATTAACCACTTTAAAGACTCTAGAGTTGAGTTTTCTATTGTGCTTTTGCTTCTTTAACTAAAAACCCACTTGATTTACTGCGGATTTTTATTTCTATAAATATCCCAGCAGCATAATTGTTAAAATTACAATTCGTTTTCTTCAAATTTTCAAAGTTTTGTTGAACTGATAATATTAACCTACCCAATAAACCAATCAATATCGTTACGATAACGAAATAATATCCCCTAGGTGATAGATATTATCATATATGATAATATCTATCAATACGACAACAATAGATTTTTTGTTCTAAATTGTACCGTGGCTGACGACTCGTTTTTTTAAGAAATTATAATACCGTTTTCGCTATCGAAATTCGATGGCAGAACGATATGGAAATCGCCCAGTCCACTGCAATATCGAAAAAGTATTGTTATTTTAGGCGATTATGATATCGAAAATGATATCGGTAGTTATATAATAATCTACCATAATACGAGGGCGGTCCAAACTAAGCCGATCTAACAAAGAAAACACAAAAAAATTGAGAAACATTTTGTGTATTTCTCAATATAATACACTTTTCCCAGCAATATTCAATAGAGGGCATCGACCTGTTTTTAGTAAGAACTCTCTAGCTCTTTTAAATAGCCATCAACAGCAGACTCCACCACTTCATTGTTGGCAAATCTTTTACCACCGAGCCATTTTTTCAAGTTTGAATGGAAAATAATCCGAGGGTGCTAAATCTGGCGAATAAGGTGCGTGATGAATCAATTCGAACTTCAATTCATTGATTTTGGCCATCATCTTTTCTTTCAGTTTTTTTTAACCGTTAATTGTATTTTATTTATTTCGGTAACGGTGTTTTAGCGGTAATGGAATTTTAGTTATTTCGGTAACGTTGTTTTAGGGATAAAGATTTTTCAGTTATTTTGATAACGGTATTTTAAGGGTAACTTTATTTTAGTTATTAAGGTAATGTTAATGTACAACGATATTTTTAGCCCCATTATGCACGAGTTTTAATGACTTTCTAGTTTTTGATCAAACTTTGGGAAAATATATCTATTTACAAAGTTTTTTTCAGATCTTGTTAGTTTATTTCGGTAACGGCATTTGAAGGGTATTGATATTTTAATTATATCGGTAACGGTATTTTACGGATAACGGTATTTCAATTATTTCGGTAACGGTATTTTATCGATAACGGTAGTCAGTTGAAAGGGCTTTGAATCGAAAACGGTATTTTAGCAATATTGCCAGCCATCTCTGATTATGATGAATATACTTTGCCTGCATACTTTGCGTATATACTTGTGTTACATATAAGCATTGAATGTACGTACGTATGTATGATGAAATAGAATAATTTAAAATTTGATTCAAAATTTTTAGAGGTCTTCCCACACTTTCACTCATAACTTTTGAACGCGTTAACCGATTGTAATTGTAATAAAAAAAACTGCTCATGATATCACCAAACAATTTGATTGAAAATTAGCAACACCTCTTCTGTATTGGCATTGTATTTGCCGTTTCCGCAGACAGACGGACAGATGAACATGTCTATATCGACTTCTCTATTCATGCTGATCAAGAATATATATAGTTTATGGGGTCCAACATTTTTTTAAATGAATTAAACATTTGACAAAGTGATATATACCCTCCTGCACTATGGGATGTAAGATCAAAAAAAAAAAGCCTCGATCACATTACCGTCTAAGAAAATGTTGCGTATGCATGTTGGCTAACAGCAAACTTATATTTTTTGCACGTGTGATCAAATACAAACGAATAAAACAAAAATAATATAAAAGAAAATAATATAGAAAACAATGTGTTAGAAGTGCAGTGATAATCGCTTCGGTTGACCGGTCCCTTGATTGGTTAATGTAGGATAGTTACAAATCTTAATTAGTCTATGTCTAACGGAATATTTTTATCTCATTATAGATTTTTTTTTTTTTACAATTTTCATTAACTTTGCTATGATACAATATAATTTTACTGGGTTGCCATATTTCAGTATATGATGTATTTTATTGTTTTCACACATCGTTGGTTTACACATATTACTTTTTTGTTCTTACTGTAGTTGTTTTTCTTTTTCAGCTTCAGTATGTCAACATCATATTTGCATTTACTCAACGTTTGCCTTTTTATTCTATTATTGCTGAAGTTGTTTTTTCCACTTGTTTATGCGTCTGTTGGTCTTTAAAGTATTCTGGAAAAATCTACTTGTCTTCATTTATTTTTTTGCCTCCACTCGATTCTCTTCTTCTTCTGCTGGATCCTTTCATCTTGTTTACCTTAAACGTTTCCCATGTCTATGGAAGAATAATGTAAAGACAAGCATTTTATTTTTAACAAAATAAACTTTCAAAACCTAGTGATACATTTGTGAAAATAAATAAAAAATGTTAAGAAAAAAATGATAAAGAGATGATACTAACAAGAATATAAATTTACTTAAGGATTAAGGAGAATATGGTAGGAGATAAATAAACATAAGAGGAACATGCAATAACATATTTAATGTAATTTACATGTTTATTTCTTCTTTTGTTTTTCAAATATTAACAATTTTATTTGTTTTTATACTTATAGCGACTTTTAAAGTATTATGTAATTTTTAAAGAAAATTAAATATTACGCATACGCTCTGTAGTTTTAAAATAAATATAAAATAAAGTACTTGACTCTACAAACTTAAGAGTTTTTTAATAAGGCAGTATTCCGTGAAAATCTTTTGACAAAACTTAGGGAAAGTATATATAAAGGGTCCGCCATCTAACGTTTTATTTTTCAACTAGTAACACTTAGCTCATGTTTGATTTGACAGATAATTAGTTTTATCCTTCCGCTGAACGAATATGGTTGTGTATACGCTTGAACAACGCTGGGAAATATTGCGACATTACTTTGAAAATCATGGTAATGTTGCAGAATGTGTGCCGTTACACCCAAAACGAGTCACTGTTTGGTGCGGATTTTGGTCCAGAGGCATAATTGGGCCATTTTTCTTTGAAAATGAGCAAGGAGTGGCCGTTACAGTCAATGGCGATCGTTATCGGGCCATGTTGAACGAATTTTTGTTCACAAAAATTGAAGAGGAGGAAATACAGCTGCACACAATCGATAATGTGCTTAATAATTGGACCGATCGTGTAGGCTACTGCATGGCCAGCCGAGGCAGCCATTTGAATTAAATTGATTACATAGGATTCATGCATATCCATATATTATTATATATTTCTTAAGTGGTAACATATAAATATTAACCTTTATAAAATAAGATATTAAGCATATATGCTATACATAATAAGATACCATAGATCTGTTTGCATATATAATAATACATTCTCATATATAACACAATATGTAATCATATATGGTGACATATAAGCTGTATAATTTGTGATAAAATAATATATGCTCTATTTTAAAAAATATTTTTGTGTGTTATATAAGATATGCTCATATATGGTGCCATATGATTAATGCAATTCAAGAAATAATTATATATGACATTAAGATTAACAATTTAGTTTGAGATATGACTATATATGTTCAAACATCAACATATTTTCCATGCATATAAGACATAATTATACACTGTAATTTATAACCCCATATATACTTATACATGCGCAGATGTCCAAATTACTTTTCTTTACATTTTTTTCATATTCTTATTAAAAATAATATATGTCATGGGATACAAGTAAATCCAATTTAATCTCAAAATATCTCAAAAATATCCACCAAAAATTAGTTATCTTTTTGGATCTTATTAAATCCAAGTAGATCTAAATTCATCCCACGGGATATTTTGGTATCCATCATGATCATAAATTACATATTTTTGAATCGCCCAATTTTGAGATAAATTTTGATCTATCTTAATCCGGTAACATATTTGAGGGGTCTATTCGTATATTACTGGATACCCCAATTTTGAGATAAACGTGGATAAGAATAAATATTGATCTAAATCAAATGAGATCTGATTTTGTCTTTAAGGTGTGACCTATTATTGACCGGGATGAGAAAAAAATTTGTTAAGAATTATTTTGTATAAAAATTATACTTATTTTTATTTTTATTTAAAATGAACAACGGAACTTCGCACAATGGGTTGCACGATAGTAAGTACGGCTATTAATTCTGGTTGTTGGTAATTTTAAAATATTTTTATTAATAATTGATGAATTATTTTATAAAGAGAACTTTACTAGAACTAGCATATTTACCCATATAACTCTACTTTTTTCCTGCATTTTTATCTAACAAAAATTACTTAAAAGTAAAATTTCGGATAGTTTTTTAAATATTTCAAATATTTGCTTAAAAACTAATTGCATAGAATTTTGTCTTTTTCAGACAATTTTAAAATACAAAGATTTAATTGACAAAACGCCAATACAATTTCCTTAAGTATTATTTTTCTTTTTAAATTTGCAAAAGTTCCGCTAAAATAACTGCATTTGCAGTTGAAAACCTGCAAACTACATTTACTTTTACTGCATCTACTGCAATATGTAGTTATTTTTAACAGTTAAAAATTAATTGTATAATATAGTAAAACCAATTACAAAGCAGTTAAAACAACATAACATGCTTTTTAAAAAAATTATTCAATATTTAAGTACCCAGTAAAATAGTAAAATCCAAATAACTGGTTGCAGAACAACTTATACTGCACCGGTTCTATGTAACCGCTGGTAAAAGAAGTTGTTCTAGAACAGGTTCAGAGGTAATCTGGGTAAATAAATAAACTATTTTCTATAACAAATCTTACCTTAACCCTCAAACGGTACACATGAAAATTTCAAACCGCTCCAACTTGATCTACTAGTACCTTTAATGTTTCTCCCCTATACTATGAATATGTAAAGAGTGAATTTAATAGAGGTATAGAACTTTGAAATGGTATAAAACAAAGATGATTTTTTTTAAATGAAATTAAATTTACTCTATTTGAAAGATAATCTTCTGGCATTATAATTTAAATATGACTTCTGGCATATGACCGCCACGTCTGGGTCGGACGTAGTCTAATCTGGAGGTTCAATTTTCGATGACTTTTTCCAACATTTGTGGCCGTATATTTGCAATAACAAGGCGAATGTTGTTTTCCAAGTTGTCAATCGTTTCGGGCTTATCGGCGTAGACTAGCTACTTCACATATCCCCTCAGAAAATAGTTCAGTGGCGTTAGATCGCATGATCGTGGGGGCCAATTCACGGTTCCAAACGTTTCCTTCAATACATGAATTGTGGCACGAGCTGTGTGATATGTTGCGCTGTCTTGTTGAAACCACAGCTCCTGCACATCATTGTTGAAAGAAAAAGGCAGTAATCGTGGCTTTATAGCGGACTGTAACGTTCTGACCAGCATCGTTTTTAAAGAAGTACGGACCAATGATTCCAGCCCATAAAGCACACCAAACAGTCAGTTTTTCTGGATGTAACGGTGTCTCAACATACACTTGAGGACTATCATCACTCCAACTACGGCAGTTTTATTTATTGATGTATCCATTTAACCAGAAGTGATCAACGGCAATCTTGTTCACCGAATCAACGCCTTGCTAGGTGATCGTGTGGCGTCAATTGTTGCACGAGTTGGATTTTGTAATCACGCAAACCAAGATATTTCCACAAAATCTTCCATAAAGTGGATGGACACATATCCAGTTCCTGTTCACGATGCCGGATAGACTGATTGGGGTCTGCCTCTACGCTACGCTCTGCAGCTGCAATGACTTCTTCTGTACGCACTGTACGACGTCCCTGTGGATGCATATTATCATTTAGAATAAACGTGGTGCGAACACGTTCCATAGTTAATCGAATTAATTGCTCTGATGGACGATTATGTTGACCGTAAAATGGACGTAGTGCGCGACACGTATTTCGAACATAACCATGATTTTCAAAATAAATTTTGCACAATTTGGAAGCGTAGTTCAAGCGTCAGTCTATTCATGTGTAAATGGCAAACCAAACTAAACATAAATCACTTGACAGCTGACAGAATGGCCGCCACTTAAAAAAGTGTTGCCTGTATAAAAAACACCCTTTATGTATCCAATTCTTAACTTTTGGAACCCTGTATTAAAAAATTAAGTCTTCAATGACCAATAGCTGATGTGTTTTTTTAATTTTTATTATATTCGTGACACTTTTCAATCAATTTGTTACAAAGCCGCATGTAGCTTTCAGATCATACCAATCCCTTGGAACAATGTGGTTTCAAAACTGAATATGATGACATAAGCACTATACCTTTCGGTGGTCTTAAAAGGCTTTAACAAGAATTATGTATTTGGTGTCATCTATCCCAGCAAAAAAAAAGTGCTTACCCAGAAGAGGTTCTAGAAGGCATTATTTAATTACCGAGCGCTTCTGAAACAATTTCAGTCATGTGCTCTAAGAAGTAACAAATTCATGCCTTCATAAGCATTTTTGTGTGCTGACAGCATTACTGCTTCATGGTATACATTCTTTACTGCTTCATTGTATGCACTGCTTCAAAGAAGGCATTAAGGAAAGCACAACATAATACCTTCCCTAAAATGCTTGCAAAAAAATGCTAATGTCAGCATAATCTTTTCCTGAAAATAAGCGTGCTGATTTTTAGCAACAAAATTAGTGGATTCAGCAAAAGTTTCGCTAACACTTAGTTGATTAAAAATTATAAAATCCTATTTTTAATTTTTAATAATGAAAAAAACAAACAAAATTTTGGTTGAGAAGTGTAGTTCAATTAACTAAGAAATTAGCTAAATCAACAACCCAGCCAGAAATTGCCAATGGTCTGAAAAATCAATCACTGGCAGAGCACTGTTTTCTAATGGTCCAACAAATAAAATGTTGGCAAAGCACAGATTTACAACGCTCTGCCAACTATAGTAAAAAGTGCTTTGCCAGTACTTAATTAACAAAATTTACAACAGTAAAAATAATAAAAGCACTGGCACAGCCCTGGCTTAGAAATCTCTGCCAACGTTCTTAAAAAGTGCTTTGCCAGTGCTTGATGTACAAAATTTACATCCGCTAACATAATAAAAACAGTGGTACAGCCCTTGTTTACAACGCTTTCCCAACTTTACTGGCTGTTCTCCCAATGATTTGCCAACTTTTTAAAATGATGCTTTTGGTACTGGCAAAGCGCACATTGCCAGTGCTTTGCCAACGTTTTAAAAAAGCACTTATTTTATCATTAAAAAAACACTTTATTGGAAGTTCTACCAATGCTTTGCCAACGTTTTAAAATTATTGTTTTGGTACTAGCAGAGCGCTCATTGCCAGTGCTTTGCCAACGTTTTAAAACAGGAAAGGCCAAGCCCTGCCCGGTGTTATCATTTTGGGGTTGGCAAACCACTTAAATCTTCAGAAATCCAACGTTCTGCCAACGCTCATACCACCGTTGAAAGCACTGGGCCAATGCTTTGCCGTTCGTATTTTTCTAGCTGGGAAGGTTTTCAAGCTGAATAAACAAAAAATTTCTGGAAAAACCGTCTTTCCGGATCTAATTAGAGGCGGGTTCATATTTATTAGCGGGAGTATAGGTGGTTAATAAAATCCTTCCGACGTACGATTTTCGCTTCATTTTGTCCTATCTCCGATATATAGCCTATTTTATGTTCTTCTAACCAAGTCTTTTCCAATTCGGCTTAAACAAGTTTCACTGTCAATCGTCCAAACTACATTATGTATAAACAATATTTAAATTAATTTATATTAACTCAACCAAAAAAACTTCGTTTAAAAAATCTCATTCCTATTAATATTTATAACAAACAAAAAACCAACAAAATAAATTATTTACATATGAATTCATGTAGAAAAATTACGTGTTTATAGCAGGAGATGTATGAGAACAAAGAAATATCAAAGGAACACAAAAATAGAACCCAAAAACCAAAAGTTTTTTAATTTATGCTTACAAAGCAACACATACTTACATACATTTGAAATTATGTGCTATACAACAAAAGCCAAATCAAAAATAAGAAGCAACTTACATTTTCAATCATGCTAAATGTTAAGAAAGTATAATGTCCTGTTTCTAGAAGACGAATGAGTGACTGACTACATGTATTATGTTTTTGTATTGAAAATGTTTTGTTATTGTTTTTTTATTCGTTCGTGCGAGGAAAAACGTCTTCTAGAAACAGGATGTAAATAAAACTTCTTCTTCGCTGGTTCGTATATCAAACCAAAAACTTTGATAACATAATGAAAGTAGAAGAAATTCTGCAATAGTCTTAAGGTGACTTGTGTTTGAAATATATTTCATATGCAGTGCCATACATGTATGTTAGGATGTCCCTTAAGAAACGATTTGTCGACTTTCGTTCCTAATAGAAAAAATCAATTTTGGAAAACGTTAATCCGTGCGAGAACTAGCATATTTTTGATGAAGAGTGTATTTATATTAAAAATTCCCTAAATTCGAAATATTGCAAAATTAAATTTTTTATTTCATTTATTAATTTAGATTTTTGGGGATTTAGATTAGATTTTCTTTATTTGTTTTCAAAAATTTATAAAATAATACAAAAAATTGAACTTATTCGTATAAATATAATATAAATTATTTTTAAACATATATAAAGAACTAGCTGAAGTGCCCGGTGTTTCCCGGGTCAGCTGCGATTTTTGAATGCAGAAAAAATTTTAATGGATCTGTTATTGCCAAAAACGGTAATTAAAAATAAAATTTTAAAAAAATTAAATCATAAAGGCATTGCGAAAAAATCAGTAGGCATATTATACGGGGGGAAAAATTCTTAAAAACGAAATGATTTTTCCTAAAATGTTTTGATTAAATTAATACTTTCAAATTAAAAAAATAAGCTTTATTAAAAATAGTTTAATTTTTGATTTTGACGATTTTGATCAAAAGTCGGTATTGAAGAGGGTTATGGTAATGAAACTTTTACTGAAGCCTTCCTCGGGAAACGTAGAATATATGTGAGTAACTTCAAAGAAATCCGTTAAAACTTTCTTAGAAGTTTGTATTCGAAAAAAAGAAAAAAGTTGAAAAAGGTGAACAAAATTTTAATTTTACATTTTTTGTCAAAAGTGGGAGGAGAAGTGGACGTGGTCGATGAAAACTATACTACGATCTAAGTTTAGGTCCGAGGATTATTCATGCCAAATTTGAGGAAAATCCGTTGTGAATTACAAATTTGTATAGTGAACAAACAAACAAACAGAAAATGATTTTATATATATAGATAATGTTACAGCATGTTTTGATAACCGTCTGCTGGTAAATTGAGTTTAAAGCTTTATTTAAAAATTAAATTCTGTTATTAGTATTTTTCTATATCTTAGTGTATACCTGACATAATTGTAAAGGTTTATCCAATTTGCATCTGCACCGCCATTTGAAACATTTACGATTTGATATTCTGACAAAATTAAATATCTGAAATATCTCATCCATATTTCATTTAAAACCGTGCACCTACCCAAGAAGTTTTCCATTGTTTCCACTTCCCTGAGATTACATTACAATTGTAAGTACTTGCTATTACCAAATATGTACTTATATAACCAATAATATGGTGATGATTTTATACACTGGGAAATATCAAAAAAATAAAATTTTTAAAAAATATTTCGGTCTACTAAAGATTTACTGCCTAAACTAACTAAAAATTTACTGATTTACTTTCCATTATGATGGATTAGTTGTGTGTTAAATAACAAACAAGTACTTAAGTAGCATTTAATTTCATACCTACAAGGGCGGATCAATAAGTCCGTGACTTTTTGAATAAAACACAGTTTTTTTTCGCAAAAAAAAATTATTTTTCAACATAATCTCCTTTTAGCTCAATACACTTAGTCCAACGTTTCTCCAATTTTTGTATCATTTCCAAAAAATAGGATTTTTCAAGGTGCATAAAATAGGCATTTCTTGGCCATATGGGGTCTTTTTTTAAATCCTCATTAAATCGGTCCAATAAGTTGGCATAATATTCGCCGTTTATTGTTCTTCCCTTTTGAAGGTAATCGATGTGGATCGATCGATGTGGATTACGTTTATGGTCAATTGAGGGCAAACGCGGCACCCATCTTGCAGATAGCTTTATTAAGCCCATCTGATCATTTAAAATCGAAACCACACTGCCATATGAAATGCCTATGGCATCAACAATCTCACGCACTTTTACTCTTCGATCGGCCAACACCATATCGTGGATTTTTTCGACATTTTCTGGTGTATTGATATCAATTGGCCGTCCAGAACGTTCTGCGTCATTTGTACTTGTGCGACCACAACGAATGTCAGTAAACCACGTTTTTACCATTGAAATCGATGGTGCAGATTTGCCATAGTATTTATCAAGCTTTTCTTTGGTTTGATTGACGTTTTTTTTTTTCGCAAAAAATAATGTTTAATGAGCACTCGAAATTCACTTTTTTCCATTTTTTAAAAAATTGAACAGCTGTTAAACGCAATATAAATGACGGAACTTGCTCAAAATTTTACAGTAGTCTATTAACAGGTGGTACTTGATGGAAGCAGTGTTGCATTTCATATAACTGGATTTGAGTTTCTGCGTTAACATTTATTCTAATACCTAAAATCCTTGATTTTAGTTTATAAAACTAACGTTTGCAAATTAAATATACTGAAATTTGATACTGCTTCTTAAGCTCAAAATTAAGAAAAATTCTTAAGTTTTTCATGAGAATAATCTGGGTTTTTTAATTTTTTAAATAAAATTTTGTTTGGCTGATTTATTGCTATTGATTTCAGATAAATTTGTTTTTAAATGCATGTCAATTCTTAAAACTATTTCACATTTAAACATTTCTATAAAATACCAAAAAAAAACTGAACTCATTTGTATGTATCTATAACCTTTTGAAATGAAATGCCCCCATTTCGATGATCATAAGTTGACAACTCGTAGCTGACGTGTAAATTACTACTTAAAAAAATAATGCTACATGTATGATGAAGAAAGTCGTTTACCATGCTTACCAGACTGGACCGTTCTAAAAAAGCTTATCTGATCGAAACGTAACACCTAGCAAAAGTTGCGTACACACAGAAAAAACAATAGTCAACCGAATTTAAAAAAAGTATACTCAAATGTGATTTCTGCATATTTTGGGTGTTGCAACTAAAATTCTGTTGTAACAACGAAATGTTATTGTATATTTAATTGTGCCAACCGATTTAAATCTTAGTAACTAAATTTCGGTTGGAAATGGTTAAAAAATTTTCTTAGTGTGAACTTTTCTTAGTGTGAACAGAAACTCAGATGTAAAATTTTATCCCGATCGGCCAATATCCTCTAATTTTAACCGGAAAATTCGGATTGAAAATATGAATTTAAGTTACATTATTTATATAATTTTTGAACATTTTCATTTTAAAAACTGTCTTTCAGTTTTTAAAATGAAAAATAAAAGTTTAATTTTCGATCTTTTATGATAAATTATAATGTGAACAAGATTATTAAAGTTCAAGTTAATTTGTTCTTTGTTATTACTCGTTACCAAAAACACTGGACCTCTGAAAGTTTTCGGTGACGCGAAATGAAACATGTGAGGACCTGTCAGTAGAAAAAGTCAGCATTAAATTAGCGGAGAAGACATTTTTAATTAATAAATAAACATTGCAAGGTTTTTTGTTTAACAAAGATCCAATGATCTTGAACTTGAATAATCTTGCTCACATCATAATATAATTTTTGTATATAATATTTGACAAAAGATATTCCACATCCCACCAAAACTTCAGAAATTTCTCAATTTGTGTATTAAAAATACATAAATTGTTTTTTTTTTTGGACTTTCTATATTTTCATATGTTTAGTTAGAAAAATGTTCTAAATATCTGAAGTCCATTGTCAAATTAGATTTTATTTGTTACTTTTCAAAACGTTTGATCATTTTCCTGATAGACAATACATGTGTTTCATATGCATCACCATAATCTTCAGTTGCCCTTTCAGTTGTACTTGAGGTAGGACAATATCCTAACTAAATATATGGAAACATAGAAAGTCCGACAAAATTATTTTTGTATTTTTAATACAAAAATTTTAAAAATTTTTAACGATCAGCTTACCACGGCTCTTCACATACTACATATAAATTATATTATTATATATGAAATAATGATATACAAAGTTTATTGATATGTAAAAATTGTTGCTTTTCATTTTATTGATTTTATGATTAGGTTTTCCAAATCCGCCTGTTTGTTTGGGGTAAAAAATATTGTCTGAGTGGATCCAAATCACACACTTGATCTTTTACTAAATACCATTTAACTCATTAATGGCACGTTATAGATTCGCTGGACATTTTCAGCTAAACTTTTCAACATTATAAAACCATGTTTCATAAGAAATTTTTGTAATTTTGTCTTAAAGCGCAATGTAGTGTAAATATTGACAACCGGTGTTGAAACTTTGACAACATATAAATCCTAGATGGTTAAAGATATTTTAAAAATTTAAATTTTTTTAATTTAATTATTCAAAAATATTATGAAAAACTATTCTTTTTAATCTAACCGATTTTTAAAGTGTTTTTGACTATTTTTTAAGATTGCCATATGGCAACCCTAACGATATAATTTTTATTAGTTAAGTAGTATTTTAATAAAAACCATCCATTATTTATGTTTTAAGTGAAAACGTAATAAATTTTTGAATATTTTAGACTTTGTTTATTTGAAAAGTTTATCGTTCGATTGGTCAGATTTTTAAAAATTATATACAGTCGATTTCTAACAGAGAAATGTATTTTCACATTTTTTTCATCAACATAACAATCAAAAATATAAAAGATTATTCTTTTTTTATATTTTAAAATAATTCCATCAAAAAGGTCAAAAATTGATTTTTCAGATAATTATTTGCAATCTGGAAAAAAAATTTCACAATTTTTTTTATTCACTATTGCAATCAAGTTTTTTTTTTTTTTTTTTTTTTTTTTATAATTTAACCAATACTCAGGGGATGCCCCTTACTCATGCAGTGCATTGTATTGATCAGGAAAATAAGGTATGGGAAGGAGGAAAGAGGGAGTAGTGTTTGTGGATATTTGATTTAAATTTTTCTAAATTGTAAGTAACAGGGAAGACTTCTGCGGGAAGTTTGTTCCACATACGAATCGTTCGACTAAAAAACGAATTTTCTCTGTAATGCGTTGTGCGAAACACAGGACAATCAACTACAAACGGATGTGCTCTACTAGATAAGCGAGTATTACGAATAAAAACTCGGGCTCGTGGAATAAGTTCACTTATCTCAGATGAGCATCTCCCATGGTAATATCGATAGAAAAGTGACACACAATCCAGATTCCGACGATGCTCCAATGAATCAATAGAGTTGGATACACTACTGTCATTGATAAGCTTCACCGCCCTCCCCTGAACACGGTCCAGAAGCTTCAGAATAGACAGTGGAGCCCCTGCCCATATATGAGAGTTGTATTCCATTTTTGGCCGGATATAGCTGGTATAAATAGTAAGGAGATCGGATGGAGTGAAGTAAGTCTTGCACCGTTTTAGAAAACCGAGACACTTGAATGCCTCTTTCGACACTTGAAATACGTGCTTATTCCAACGGACATCACACTGTATTCTCATGCCCAGAACATCAAGAGTATCCGATTGCTCAATACCTATACCATCCATAGTTACAGATGACAATGTCAATTCCACAGCCCGTCTGTGGGTTAACATACAACATTGGGTCTTGCGTGCATTAAAATCGACCTTATTCGCGCGACCCCACTCGGAGATTGTAGAAAGGTCTTGATTGAGTGTGTCATTCATGTTCTGCCGCATGCCTTCTATCTCCAAAGAGCTTGGCCTATGATCGAATGAAAATGAATGACAATGTTGCTGTCATCTGCAAAAGAGTAGATAGGGTTGATGGTCTGACCAAGAAGGCCATTAATAAAAATAAGAAAAAGGGTAGGAGAAAGAACAGAACCTTGCGGTACCCCTGAATTTAGCTGAAACTCGTTTGATGAGACCCCATCTAAAACAACACGTATAGTGCGGTCTCTGAGAAAACTCGTTATAAATCGAGAGAAGACATTACCGACACCAAAAGCAACTAGCTTAGTCACGAGTGCCCCGTGCCACACACGATCGAACGCCTTACAAATATCTAGAGCAACCACTTTACTCTCACCAAAGCGGTGGATTGACCGGCTCCAACGTTCCGATAGAAACGCCAACAGGTCTCCCGTAGATCGACCACTACGGAAGCCATACTGTCGATCATTTAAAAGTGATTTCTAAATCACTAAATATTTCACAAGATGGTGGTTAACCATGGTCTCCATCACTTTGGAGAGCGCAGAGCAAATTGCGATTGGGCGGTAATTTTCAGGGTTGTTAGCCGCACCCTTTTTAGGGATAGGCTGGACATTGGCCACCTTCCAGCATGAGGGGAAGATTCCCGCACGGTACGAAGAGCTGAAAAGTTTTGCCAATGGACGTGCCAACGTTAAAGAGCACTGTTTCAGCACCAGTGCTGATATGCCATCCGGCCCCGGTGACTTATTTACGTTGAGATCCGCAAGAACCCTTTTGACTGCCCGGGCCCGAAAGAAAATCGAAGGCATAGTATAGGATACCCTTTCGAGAACGGGCAGTGGTTGATCGCTTTCCGGCAAGAAAGAATTTCTTGCAAAAACTTCAGCGAAAAGGTTGGCCTTATCAACCGGGTCAGTGAATGATTGATCGTCCTTTAAAAGAGTTGGAATAGAAGAACTAGCATTATCCCCTACTCTTTTAACAAACGACCAAAAGGTCTTACTGCCCCGTGGAGCAGAAAGAACTTTGGCACGTAGACGCTGTTCGTATAAAACCTTTTCGCATCTGAGTACCTTGGCACACTCGGTTCTCGCCTTTTTGCGGTGCAGATCAGTAACGGCGTTCTTATTCGAACGCCAATTACTGAACGCTGCCTCTCTGGATCTGACGGCATTTTTGCACGTCTGGTTAAACCAACACTTGTGTTTTGATTTAGCCGAAATATGCTTCGTTGGAATAAAAAGTTTCATTCCTAGCATAATAATATTGACTACCATTTCTGCAGCGGCATCGACGTTGTCGTCGAGAAAACAGATTTTCCAGTTAAAATGCCGAAAGAAATCGTTGAGCTCGGCCCAACGAGCTTTTTCATAGAGGAAAATAGAGCGTTTTGGCGCTAAGTTGGAAACGCTACGAAGAGTAGAATATGAAAAAGATGCAGAAATAGTACTGTGATCCGAATTGCCGAGAGGTGCAAGTATTTTCACTTCGTACTTTTCAGGGTGAGAAGTGAGGAAGAGGTCGAGAGTGTTCCGCGATTGCCCTTCAACACATACATTGTGTGTTGGCTCATTCACAAGTTGCGCAAGATCATTATGCGCGGCGAAAAGCTCAACGTATTGGCCCTCGGGAGTTGTATGGCTCGAATGGCGAATCCAGGATGAGTTGTGGATATTAAAATCACCAGCAACAACGATTTCACTATTCGGACAACTCTCCAAGATTTTCGAAATTGAATCGGAAAGGGCATCGAAGCCATCAAGGGATTTAGCCAATTCCGTGTTTGGACTTCTATATAGAAACCCGAAGTGCAATATGTGCGACCTGATCTGGAATTTAACCCAAAGAGAGCTAAATTCCTTATCATTGCAGTGCAACTGTTGCTGATACTGGTACACAACATCATTGCGAATGTACATTGCAAGGCCCCTATGTAGAGAAAAAAGGGATAGAAGGTGATACCCAGGTATGTGAAAATCCTGTGGATCAGCATCCTCACAAACCTGAGTTTCACATAAGGCGAAAACATCCGGCCTATGAAAACGAATGTGAGCATATACAGAAAAGTAATTCACTCTCAGTCCGCGTATGTTGCAGAAGTCTATACGAAATCTGCCTGTCATAACAAAATAAGAAAAAAATAAAATCAATGTTCCTTACAAGTGTATATGGGGCACAGTAGTCGAAATTGTTGCTGTAATTGGTTATTTAATGGCCAGTGTTATACCTTTGACAGTAAACAACCAAACAACAATTTGACTCCCCGCCCCCTATACACCGTAGACAATGGAAAAGGAAAGGACAATGACAATGACACTTATTAAGGAGGCATAAAAGCCCCTTGCTTGGTCATTATAAAAAACAGAGCCGTATAGCGAAGGTCAGATGTATTTAAATGTATTCTTGTTTGATGATGTTGATGCTTGTTGTTATTGTTGTTAATGCAGTTGTATTTAAATGTATTGTTATTTGATGATGTTGATGTTTGTTGTTATTGTTTTAAATTTAGTTGTTATTTAACGTTTTTTTTTTTTCTAGATAGATTTATGCATGATGTGAAGTTTAGTTTTATATTATGTTTTGTGTTTGTTATTTGTTTATGGATAGTTTATTTTTTTTTAACAGAACGACACTAATAAGGTTTTTTTTTTCATTTAAATTTTAAAAGCAAACGGAATTTATAGGGACAAACGCAAACACGACAAGACAAATTTAAAAACGTGTTGACAGCACGACGGACAAAACACTACTTTCTGGTTCTGGGTCGAAAAGGGACCGCTGTGCCAAAAATTAGTTAAAGAAATAAAAAAAAAAAAAATTAACCCTTTTTGGCCTTTGTCTAAAATTATAAAATGACGCTTTTCAGGCATTCAGCTCAGCCCAACACAATACGCAGATAAATTGTCATTAATAGGCAAGTTTTAATGGCCATCTTTCTAGGAGCATATGGATTCTGTGCCAAAAGAACTTCTCCGGTTTGAGGTAAAGAATGAATAATGCCAATTTCTGATACACTGTTCTGAAGTGAAGCGTATTCCAGTAAGGGCATTCTGCATCGATCGAAACAAATGGTATACTCAAAAAAATAAGTTAGTAGAAAAGTTAATAAAACATCACGTAAATCAGGTATACTATTTTTCAGCAAATTTTATGTTTTAAACTAAAATTTTAGTTATACTTATTCATCACTTAACTGTTTTGAACTAATGTTTTACTAATGTTTTACTAATTTATTTTGCTAATAAAATTGTGTTGATTAGCACATCAATAGTGTGAACAACAACCAGACTGAAACATATACTCAAAATGAATTAGATGTCGCTGCATGTCACGATGAAAATTATACTAAAAAGTACAACTTTTGGACGATTTTTGAATCTGTTTTTCATACATAAAACAAAATTGAAAGTAATTGTCTATTAATTAAATAAAAGACAAAATAAAATATTTAAATTTAATAAAAATTAAATGTGTATTTGTTAACTAAATGTTTATAGATATTAATAATCTTGTGTGGTCAAATTGCAAACAATTTTGCAATATGTATACAGGCTAAAGCGAAAGACAAACCCATACATCTTAGGTAAATTTTTCTGTTTCCATTTTCTTATTGCAAAAAAGGGTTGTATATGTTATATTTTGTTATTTTTTCGTTTCGTTTCTATAATTCTCTGCGGCATTTGCGTTCCTTTAAAAGATAGCATCATTTAGACAATAATCTATGTAAGTAGCTCAAAGATAATTTCGTATATGTTATATATAATTATTTCTATTGTTTATAGATATTACATTAATTCATATCGTCAATTTGGGAGTATGAACATTTTTATATTTTGTTACGTATTGTAAATTATTTTAAAAAGAATCACAAAAATATTTTTTATGATTTTCAGCAAATAAATTAACTAAAGTAGAATTTTCCTACAAATTTTTTGAGTTTTTTTCAGTCTACTAATATTTAGCAAAAATTTTATTAATTCTTAGCAAGGGTTTTTTAATTTCTAATCTACTAAGTGTTAGCAAAAACTTTTGCTGAATCTACTTATTTTTTTCTACTAAGCACGCTGATTTTCAGCAAAAGATTTTGCTTACATTAGAAATTTTTTTGCAAGCACCCTCCTGACTAAAATTTAGCTGACTTAACAAAATTTTTTGCTGACTTTACTACCTTTTTTATTTGAGTGTAGTCAGAAAGGTGATTTTATCTAATTTTAACAATTTTTTTTTTTAATTTGGGGATTTTTCGTAAATTTTTTGCTAATTTAAATTAAAGTTGTAATAGTATCTACTAAAAATTTGTTTGAAATTGAAAACTGTATTCATATATTTTTAATAGATATGATTAAAACTTGAATTGCAAATAAAATTATTTAAGTAGTTATAAATTATTTTAACTGAATCCACATATATTTTATTTGAAACTCGATTTTAGATTTTTCTGTGGACTCAAAATTTAAATATTTAAAAAACTAAAAAGACTTGTTTGAAAATGATGCCAATTTTCTTTTCTTTTTTGGGGTTAAGTGGAAACACGATAATGATATTCTAGGTAATTTATATTTTTTTTCAAAATTTTGCGGTCAAACATGTAAACATTTTTTAAATTATTAATTTAACTTAATTTCATATTTATTTTTTTTTTTTTTAAATATGTCCATTTTTTCCAAAACCCAAATATTTAGGTTAAAAGTGGAGGCAGAAAATATTGTCCAATCGGCATCAAATTTTACATCTGAGTTTCTTTTCTATAAACGCAACTTTTGCGGTGTGTTACTTTTCGATCAGAGAAACTTTTTGCTTAAATCAAGTTGAAATTTTACTCTGAGATAGCAGGGTAGCAACTTATGACATTTGATTTTCTCTTTGCATACATAACATATTTGTTTGGATTTTTTCTTTTTTTTTATACCCAGCGTTCAGTTTTTATTTATTCACATGTGTATTTTTTAGCATTGAAAATTTAAATTGAATGTACGTTGAAAAGTTTTTGCTATTTTCGTATAATTTACCCCAACAGTCACATGCAGCTTTTACTTAAAATTGTGGTTTATATCAATCATCATTTAATTTGTTTTATGCATCATGTGCTAGCGGGATTTTTACTTTCTATTTCTCTATCATATTTAATAATTTCTAAATTGCTCTTGATTTATAATTTTGCTAATTTGCTTCATTACTCTTAACTAATCTTTTTGTCATCAGTGAACAGTTCAGTCATGTGGATACATTTTGTTTTACAATATTTGATTGATTTTTAAAATATATCACAGTTTAATCGAACAGCGATTAATAGGAATTTCTTGTTCGCTAAACGTTTAAAATTAAATTATAGTTACAAATCGTGTTAATGTTGAATAAGAATTTATGATATTCTCTAATGAGGTTTAATTACTCTCTAATGCCAAGACCGCTTTTGGGTTGAATTTTTAAATATTCCAGAACAGCTTATTTTACCACCGGTTGCAAGGAACCGATTCTAGAGCATGTTTCTGGGAGTCATAATGTATGATTTCAATGCCCCAGAGCCAATTCAATAACTGTTTCTTTTGAGCTTAAAAATTTAATTACATTTTTAAACTACTTAATAAATTCACTTACAAGGGAGGCATCCCGACCCGAACCCGCAGATTTTAATGAACTTTGGGTATGTTGTAGAGTAAAACATGATCTTGGGCAGCTAAAAAAAAAAGTACGTATCCATTAAAATGTTATTCTCTACAACATATGCAAGATTCCTTAATATCCGCGTTTCGGAATACCTCATTTTTAAGCAGGCTCTAGTTGTAAATATAAACGAATAAGGTTATTCAATCATAGATACAGCATAGACGTCCGCTAAGACTGGTGTTGTGGAAATTCCTTTGTAAAGGGGCAAAATGTAGAAAAGTCTGCCCTTGACGGCATATTCCATTTAATAAGACTTAACTCTCGAGAATGATATTTTTTGGAATGCTGACCAGGAACGTAGTAAAATAGGGGTTAAAAGGGGAAACAGTTTCCGCTTGTGACGGCCTGGCCAAGCCGGTGAAGCTAGGAACTTGAAATTTGCTATGTGGGTTTCTTATCCCACATATCCATATCTTTCTCTTTCGCTCACTCCCTCACTGATTGACTTAAAATCGCCCAGTCCAAACCGCTGGAGCTTGGAAGTTGAAATTTAGACGCAATTTTTGAAAATTCCTTTATAGAGGGGCATGAAGGGGCCCTTGGTGGCCTGAAAAAAATCGCTAACTGCAATTTATTATGTCATCCGCTTAGATGGGATTTTTGGATATTCCAGGTAGGACGGGCAAAACGCAAAAACTCACCCCATTGTCCTTGGACAAACAGCTTAAGCGGAGGACTTAAAACTTGCTATATTGGTTCATACACACAGAGAAATAAAGTGCCAACCGAATTGAAAATTTTATATTAATACTAACAACTTATAACTTCAGTTAGTATAACGATATTTACATTAGATTTCTAAATATTTTTGGGCTAAAATTCAGTTGAAATGACCGAACTTTGTTGTGAAAACTAACGTTAAGTTGTGCCAGCTGTCTCAAATTCGTAATAACTTATATTGAGTCGTAGTAATCGAATTTACGTTCGTAAATATCTTAATATTTCTCTGTGTGTAATACAGAGAAGAAATCCGCTTGGACGGTATTTTTGGAAATTCCTACGTGGAGGGACAGAAAGAGAAAAGTTTTCCCCTTGGCGGCCCGCTCAAACCCCTTTGGCTAGAAAGCTAGAATTTTAAATATGTTTTCCTTCGCATGAGAACTAACTCTTGCAATTTCACCGATATGTGGTAAAATAGGCCGCTAAAGCGAAGATCTTCAAATTTGGAGTAGGTATCCGCTTAGACGGAATTACTTAATATGCCGTTGGAGATGAGTTAAAGTCACCACATGCAGCCTGGCCAATGCACTAAAGTAGGGAACTTGAAATTAGGTGTGTGGGTTCCTAATGGCGCTTAGAGATTCGACTATATAGGATTTTTGAAAATTCCTTTGTGGAGAGGAAAAGTCATTCTCTCGGCGAGAAGGGGAAATGTCACCTCTTGGGGTGACCCCTGTTAGGTTCTTAATCTTTCGTAGGCATTCGCTTAAACAGAAATTTTGGATATTTCTACAGATCAGCGTCAATTACATTTCACAATCATTCACAAATGAAACTTGTTATAAACTTAATAATTTTAGACCTACGCTCACACTTGTTGGCTTAAACGCTTCCTTGAAAAGTTTTAAATTTTTACAATACCAGACATGGGACATAATACCAATATTTATTTATTTAATTACAGACCAATTACGTTTTACGTCTAATTACATGTAATTGGGTGTAATTGAGTAATTGCCCTGTAATTACATACCCAGATGTTTTTACTAATTCCCATGTTTGGTATTTAAAATTTTACAAATTTTATAATGAAGCATTTAAGCCCACAAGTGTGAGTGTAGGTCTGAAATTCTTAATCATATTGAATAATTTCACATCTCAATGATTGTGAAATGTAATTAACGCCGCCCATGTCTGCTACAGCGAGGGGAATGAAGAGGAAAAGTAACCCCGTCGCGACGGCCTATTTAAACCGCTAAAGCTAGAAACTTGGAATTTGCTACATAAGTTCCCAATTTTATGATGGTATATTTTATGGTTAAATGACATAAAGTCAAAAAGTTTAATGACATATGCAAAGCTATTAACCCTTTGATGACCATACATTATCCGCCAAAGCAATTTTAAAATTTTCTTGATTTTCGTGATCTCTGACCTAATAATAGTTATGTAAAAAAATTAGCTCCCTAGATCCCATCCTTACTCCTCATTAATTTGTAAGGGAGAGTTGGGACAATAAAACTGTGGAGGCGGTTAATCTATATCTGGTCTCACTTACCCGCCAGAAGTCCTCAAAGTAGAAAAAAAATATTCTTTATTTAGGGGCAAAATTAAAAAAATTTACAAAAGAAATGGGGTGCAATGAGAGGGTCTATGGAGCCAATTTTTGGTAACATAAATTTTATTTAGTTGTAGATCCGAACGGCGAAAATAACTGTCATGCGATGACCACACAGTTTTGGCTAAAAAGATTTTTATGTTTTTTTTTAAATTTCGTGATCTACAACTAAATGAAGTTACGTTACGAAAAATTGGCTCCATTAGAAATAGAAAATGCTAATGCAATGTCATTGCCAATTGTCATATTTAATTTTACTTTCAACTTTTTCTAATTGCAACACTAGCAAAAATGCAGATTTATGAGTTTAAGTAGTAACAATTTTAATAAATTTTATATACAGGGTGATTCAGTCACCACCCGCCGAATTTCACCATATTCGGATTGGTGGTCGGAGGGTAGTAGGCTAAAATTGCTAACTTCTGAACCAGTGGTCGGATTTTATATTTCTAAAATGCCCTAAACGAAGCCCAGAGGTCTTACCGTTCCAAAGTTATGACAATTTGACTGAAATGCAAACATTTATTTTTGTTTTGTTTTTGGAAGCGAAATAACCGCACACATTCATTTGTTTTAGTAATTTTGTAATTTCGCTTCCAAAAACAAAAAAAAATAAATGTTTGCATTTCAGTCAAATGGTCATAACTTTGGAACGGTAAGACCTCTGGGCTTCGTTTAGGGCATTTTGGAAAGGTAAGAGGTAGGGCTATCTTTTAAAAAAACATTAGTTACCTGCCATCTGGCTGAGCAAATTGCGAATGTGTATACTGTCCTTATGTCTTTTTTTCTATTTTTTTAAAAGCTCTGTATCTCGGCGATTTCACTTTTTTTATTGATTCTGAAAGGTCTACCAAAGACCTTTCCAACAAGCATAAAAACAAAAAAATCCGACCACTTTTTCAGAAGTAAGCATTTTACCCTACTACCCTCCGACCACCTACGATGGTCGTAGGGGCCATATTTTCATGAAATTACCCAAGGAATACGCTGGTGAAATTCGGCGGGTTGTGACTGAATCACCCTGTATTGTGTATACTTAGGACATGTAAGGATGGCACGTCATATATTCGCTGGAAATTTTTAAACCAAACTTTGAGATATATAGAACCATGTTTTATTAAGAAATGTTCGTAATTTTTTTTTGCCTGAAAGCTCCCTCTGGAGGAAATATTATATTGGGAGCATATAAATCCTAGACGGGATAAGACATTTAAAAAATTTTAATTTTGTATAATTTTTCGAAATTCGGTTAATGCAACTGCATTTCATTTACAACACCTAAATTATTCGAAAATCACATTTGAGTATAACGGTACTAACCGAATTTATTGGTTATATCCACCACAATACAGTTTTCAATTCGGCTGGCACTTTATTTTTCTGTGTGTACGATTCATTTATTTAGAAATTGTTTTTTTTTCTTATTAAAAAAAACTAACTTTATTTCTGCGTAATTGCATATTTGTCACAATGTTGCTACCACACTATCACCAACAACAATGTTCTTTAAATTTGTTAACTATTTGTTGCCAGTGTGTTTTTGTTTATTGCATACATACGGTTCTTTGAAATATGTATGTATTTACTACTTACACATACTGGTACATTTATACTTACGTGCATACAACATCCAACTCCATTAGCATTTCAAAAAAGCAGCTGAAATGCATTGGATAGTATGAAATGGTTCAGTTGATTTATGAATTTATATTAACACACGACACTATTTACAATATTCTGTTTGACTAGAAATGAAAACTGGATTTTAACACTTTTGTCCTGTTTCAAATTATATCGCATCTGTTATGTTTATTGGCCGAATTTTAAAATCATTAAAACTCCAACTATAACTTCTTTGCAATTAATTTGTTCCTTTATAATTACAAATCTTGGATACTTTTTGTGAAAATAGTAAAATTGAAAAGAAAACATATATCAATTCATGGTATTTTTGGTAAATTACCTAGTGGGACCAAAAATTTCAAAAGTGTCCCTTTAATTTGATCCGTAAATATCCTTGATTGTTTTAAATAAGTTCGTCAAAATTAAAAATTCATGTTAAAGGTTTGACTGTACTGTAAACCATACTCAAATTTCGGCCTTCAAGCTTTATTTTAAATATCCATGATCCCAAATTTCGAAAAACCCTCCCAGCTTTAACTGGGCAAAGCGATTATCTAACTAAATAAATTTTATTTTTTTATTTCAAATGATGTGGGGCACCAAAATTCTACTCTTTTCCGCGACGCTTTAGAATACTTTCTGCCATTGCTGTATTTTATAATATTTCTTCATGAAAATTTTACACAATATTCTTCGAATGTAATACTCTAATGTGCCATTGGTTTTAATAAATAAATTTAGCTGTGCCTTTTACACGTGCCTTTTTTGCAAGAGTTAACGCTGTTTTTTATTCATAAATTGTACCAGTATATACATTTTTGTTAATAAAAAATCATATTTTTAACATATTTTTGTTTTTGTTCTGTTTTGTTTAACAAAAAACAAATGATCTTGAACTTGAATAATCTTGCTCACATCATAAGTTTGAGATTTTTATTTAAAATGTTAGTGCGGATTAAGTAAATACAATTTTTTTTTTTTTTTGTAATCGGAAGAAAATATTTATTAATGAAAATAAAAATTGTTCAAGTTCGAGACCATACTCTCTCTATTTCTTTATTAGGATATTTTCCTAACAAATAACACAATTACAAAATTAGAAAAAGGCGATGTGGTTTGAACAGCGATATATATTTTTAACAGATTTTGTCTCGCTGATTAAAACTCTGTTTTCCAAATTTTTCCATCACGTCACTATTTTGAGAAAACAGCAATTAAAAACGCGAAAAATTGCATTTTTTACATTTTTTGAAGTTGTGCATGAATGTTTTACAAAATATTCTCATGCGTACTGAGATACCAGTTTTGACGTTTTTTATAATTTAAATATCAAAAACAGACTATTTAACTTAAAAAGTTTTTATGTGCGCCCGGTAGGCTAGTTGGTAGAGTGCTGGCTCATCAGTGCGGGGGGTCGTGGGTTCGATTCCCACCAGAGGCACTGGTCTATTTTCGCTACAACGTGCCGAAGGCCATAGTAGCTAGTGCTCAGTTAGGGTAATAGCATATAGTTTGTAATTATATGATTATTAATTAATAAAATAAAAAAATATAAAAAAAGTTTTTATTTTTTCCATGGGATACTTTAATTTTGTTCATATTTTTATAATTTTCAAGTTTTAATATTAATAATTCAAAAAAAAAAAAAAAAAGTGGTGGTATAAAAAAATTTCTTGCGAATGTTTTGCAAGACATTAATGCTACCCTGTACAATAAACCACACATCCGAATAGATTGAGCATTTTTTTTACAATGGTAGATACTTGAGGTGGGCACATGAGCAGAATTTAGCGTGATTCCCGCGTGAGTGTGAGTAAAACTTAATTTTACTCACGTGAATGTGAGTGGGTTTTTTTTTTGAGTTTTACCAAAATATGTTGTGTTGGCTTTAGTAAATGTTTTCTTTAACTTTTTGCCGATTGAATATTTTTGCAGTTTTCAACCTGGTTAAGTTCCAAAATAAATTTTACCCTGCGTAGATTATATGCCCTAAATCTTTATTTGCCACTTTCTATTAGAAAACGCATAGCACATTCATTATTAATGTCCAACTTATTATACTGTATTGAAGTTTTTTCTGGGTGTCGTGTCGATGACTTCAATAAATGTAATTTACTGTTTAATAAAATAATACGTTTTGTTTACAAATTGAAGCCATATGATCATGTTTCGAGGCATATTTCTGATTTTTTGGGATGCAATTTTAAAAATTTTGTTCGAATTCGATTGATATTATTCTATCATAAAGTCATGCTCTCTAATTGCCCTGAATATGTACATAGACATTTTATACTCTTGAACACTGAAAGAAACCCTCAACTTTTATATCCCATTAGAAATTATATTATTCATGAACGATCATTTCATGTTTGTGTAGCTAAGTGTTGGAACCATTTACCCTTACCACTTAGATCTTTTGATCTATCTTTAAAAACATTCAAGTGTAAACTTGTAGAATATGCTTCTGTAAATGATATTTGATGTGCAAAAATTTTCAAAATTTTCAAAATTCTCTAAACTGCAATACTTTTTTTCATGAGAGTTTATGCCATATTCTTTATTCTTTAATAATTCTTTTACACTTTTTTCTTAAATTTTTGTAAGTTAAACTTGCTATATACAAACTGTTTTATATTGTTAGAAAATAGGATATTTAAGATTTTATAGTTTTAAGTGACATAATGAAGTTGATTGTTAATGTTGTTCTACCAACTATATATGGCCCGAAGGGCTCGGTTGGTTTTTTGAAATAAATTAAATTAAATAAATGGCAAAAATTACATATTCAGAGCAAAGTTAAGTTAAACATTTACAATTTACTTTAATTTTATATTTTTTTTCCGGCCAGGTTTTGTTTCTTGAATTTACGTGGTTCACGTGACTCACGTGTGATCTCGGGTGAGAGTGAGCAAAATCTAAATTTACTAATGTGAGCGTGTGTGTGTGAGTAAAAAATCCTCGTGAGTGATTGTGCGTGAGGAATTTTTTCCACTCACGCAAAAAAAATCACAAAAAAGTTACAGGTATCCAGCCAATTTTTTGTAAATGTGGTAGTTTTTTGTGAAAGTGAGAATTTTTTACAAAATGTCCAACACATGTTCCAAATATTTGAAAAATCGTGAATTTTTGTGAATTTTCTTTGAAAATTCTATAGATAACACACATAATTGCATATGTTTTCTAATTCTTTATTCATTTCTACTTGTTTATTCCTTTATTTTACAGTTTACAATAATAAAAAATGTAATTTTCAGCTTAAGTTTTAAGCAAAACCATAAAATACTTGTGTTTCCTAAACCAGTCCCCTAGCCCGCCCATAGTTACCATATGGTGAGACCTAAACCAGACGCTAAAAAAAAATACAACAACAAATATGTTTAAAAAGAAAAACAAGTTTTGAAATATTAAAGTTGTATTTTTAAATATTAAAGATGTTTTTTTCAAATAAATAACACTTTATTTTAAGATTTTTAATAAATATATACATTTTGAATACACACAGAGAAAAGTTTAGCTATTTGCCAACTGAAATTCAGTAACTTCGATTCATACGAACTTCAGTCGGTTGGCACAACTTTACATTAGTTTGCACATCAAAGTTCGGGTTACTCAACAGAATTTTATTTTCAACACCCAAAATATTTACAAATCTAATGTACACTCAAAAAAAAGTTTGTAAAGTCAGCAAAAATTTTTGCTGAGTCAGCAAAATTTTAGTCAGGAGAGTGCTAGCAAAAAAATTGCTAATGTCAGCAAAATCTTTTGCTGAAAATCAGCGAGCTGATTTTTAGCAACAAAATTAGTAGATTCAGCAAAAGTTTTGCTAGCACTTAGTAGATTATAAATAAAAAAGCCTTGCTAAAAATTAATAAATTTTTTGCTGAATTTTAGTAGACTGATAAAAAACGCAAAAAATTGTAAAAAAATTGTAATTTAGTTAATATATTTGCTGAAAATCATAAAACATATTTTTGTGATTCTTTTAAAAATAATTTACAATAATTACGAAATATAAAAATTTTCATTTTCCCACATTGAGGACATGAATTAATTTAATATCTGAAAATATATAGAAATAAATATATATAATATAACAAAAATTTTCTTTTAACTACTTACATGAATGGTTGTCTAAATGATGCTTTCTTATAAAGGACGCAACTGCCGAAGATAATTATAGAAACGAAACGAAAAATAAACAAAAACAAACGAAACGAAAAAACAACCCTTTTTTGCAATAAGAAAAAAGAACCATACAAATATACCTAAGATGTGTGTCTTTGTCTTTCGCTTTACTCTGTCTACATGTCTGTATATGTTTGTTTGTTTGCAATTTGACCACACTAGATTATAAATCTATAAACATTTAGTTTAGAAATACATATTAAATTTAAATATTTTATTTTGTCTTTTATTTAATTAAAAGACAATTATTTTCACAAGCCGGTGTAAACGCAAAATTTAAGTTGTTTTAATCCTCAATTTTGTTTTATGTATGAAAAACAGATACAAAAGTCTTCCATGGTTGATTTTTTTTATATGTCTTATTATAGATACTTTTTAGTATCATTTTGCTCTTCTCTACTACATCTTGACATGCCGCGACATCTGCTTCATTCTGTGTATATCTTTCAATCTGGTTGTCGTCCACACTATTAATGTGCTTATCTGCACAATTTTTTTTAGCAAAATTAATTAGTAAAACATTAGTATATTAGTAAAACATTAGTATAAAACAGTTAAGTGCTGAATAAGTATAACAAAAATTTTAGCTGAAAACACGATTTTAGCAAAAAAATTTGCTAAAAAATAGTATACCTGATTTACAAGACGTTTTACTAACTTTTGTACTAACTTATTTTTTTGAGTGTATGTATATATCGTTGAACCAACTAATTTGATAAGTTGTTACCATTAAAACACACTTTATTTCTCTGTGTGTACATTTACTTTTAAAAGTTGCTCTTTTTTGCATTATCAAAAATTGACTAAGTTTGAGGTAATGAAACTTTCATAATCAATGGGCTACTGTCCTGAAAATTATTTTATTGGAACTCTACTCTAGTCTACTTTTTAAACCCAGTGATCATTTATAACGGTATTTTTTATATTATGCACAGTAGGGTCGTCCTTATATTGCACTTTGTCGATTTATTCATGCTCCCAACCCCTAAAAACGTAAACGATGTCTAAAAAGTAAAATCTGAAAATTTGAGCAACATCGATTAACCCTACGATGCTGCTCAAATTGGTCAAAGTTTGGGCTCCTGGGCCAAAATGGCCAAAATTGGAAAAAAATTTATAAATTAAAATTTAATGAATATATTAAAACCTAAATACTTTTTGATTTACATTTGCCCTGATAAAAAATATAAAGTTTTTGGGATATCGTTACAATTTTTGTGAATTTTCTGCTTACTTATTATATATAAAAAAAAATTGGTGTCGGTGGGGCGAAGGGTTAATTTTGAAAAAAAATTAACTACTACAAAATTATATGTACCACGAATAACAATATTTTGTAACTTAATTTGACCATTTACTTGATTAAAAAAATATAGTTTTACGTTTATATGGGGCATTGATTTTAAAAATACTATTTTTTTGCCCTGTTGTAAACATGGGTTAACGACTTGCATATAACTTCATATTTTTTGTATGTTTACTTCCATTCTAGTAGAATACAAAAAACATACTTTAGTAATTAATTTCAAGCATTTTCAGTTTTTTATCAATTTCAGCATAAAGCTCCAAATTTTCTAAAATGTGTAGTTTCGCTACCGGGCTAACATATGTTAACAATGTTTTTCAATTGTACTTATTTTTTTAATGGCTATTTATAAGCCAAATAAGTAAACAAAATATATTTATTGGTTATTAGTAACTATATGGATGTTTTTAAATTATTTTTTGAAAATTTGGCATGAAATTTTGATTTTCTTGAAATCCGCCATTTTGAAATGGGTATACCCGAAAATTGAAAATTTTTTTATTTTTAATACCCAACTAATATACTTTAAAATTAATAAAGAAAATTAACATTTTTCGAAATTTTGTTTAACAAAATTTAAAAAAAAAAAACAATTTAGAGGTTTGAAAAAATATGCTATTTTTTTACATTTTTTTTGGTACCGGAATAACAAGGGTTAACTATATCCCAAAAACTTTATATTTTTTATCAGAGTATCTCTGGGCAAATGTAAATCAAAATGTATTTAGGTTTTGATATATTCATTAAATTTTAATTTATAATTTTTTTTTCCAATTTTGGCCATTTTGGCCCAGGAGTGTTAATCGATTTTGCTCAAATTTTCAGAATTTACTTTTTAGACATCGTTTCACGGTTTTAGGGGTTGGGAGCATCAATCGACAAAGTGCAATATAAGGACCACCATAATGCACAGTCACCCAAACGTACATGCATATTTTGTGTTACCATATGGTAACTACATTGTGTTATGGGTTAATAAAATGTTTGACGAAATAAATATAAATAAATAATTTTGACCTAAATAGGACAGACGATTTAAAAAAATCTTGTCGAAATTAGTAAGGGAATATCAAAGAAATTTTTAAATAAAAATTATAAAGAGTATTTAGTTCGCATAAATCAAAAAAAAATAAATCATAATTTTAAAAACGTTTTCGCAGTTGAACTTTAAAACTGAAATTATGATTTTAATTTTATGGCATAAAATTTTGGAAACGGTGTTATAAAGCATATGCATATCGTATATAACATTATTGCATAAAACATGAGCTAAACTTTATAAAATATTTAGTACAAGATAGTAAAAAGTATCAAAAATAAGCTTTAAGAAATACCATAGCAAAATATAAACAGATCAACCGAATATTCTCTTTTAAATGAACAACAAGATTCGGTTTGCATTTAAATAAAAAAGAGTAAATAAAACACTTCGAAACTACAAAAAATTTCGTAAAATATACGAAAATTTGTTTATACGAAACGTTTTTGTAGTTTTGACAATTATTGCGTATTTTTATTCTTATGAGTGTAAGAACCGACCATTTCCAATAGAAAGTGACAGTTTGGGAAATTGGTTTGTATCCCTTTAAGCAAATGGAAAAATAAACTTAATTTCATTTAATTTTTGTTTTGTGAGCAATTGAAGAATTTTTTGTGAAAATGTTACTTTTTTTGTCCTCTCACGTTGTTTAAAGTCCGATTGTAATTAAACTAATAATTCGATTACGCAAATATTTTGTATAATAATCCGACGACTTGCCAGATTAGTGGTTTTGTCCCCCAATTTTGGGATTTTTTTTATGGTCTTGGGGGTAGAAATTTTAAATTGGGGAATATTTTTTTTTTGGTTTTCAAAAAATATTTTGCGGATTTTTAGGGGATATTACAAATTTTTGACAAATATTTTAATTGAATACAGATTAGCCATAAATAAATAATATATGACACATGCTTTTTCCAACCAACTTTAAAAGGGGTTTTATATAAAAAAATGAAAAATTTTCTTAAAACATTTTATGGAAAACCCCTGATAAATTGTCAAATAGATTAAAGCGAATAAGTTTACGATTACATTAATAAAAAATGAGCTTTATATAAATAAAAGTTAATATTTTTTTATGAAGGTCGTTCATTAAAAAAAAAACATCTTTTTTAACTCAAAAATTAAAAAAAAAATCTATACTCATATTCACAAAATATGCAAACCAATTGAATTTTCTGTGCCATATTTTAGAAAACTCCCTTCAAACATGAAAGCTCATTTACGACTCCTAGAATAAGAACCGTCAGAAAATTTCCTAAAATTCGCTTGGTTTTTATTTTAACAACGAATTTGAGCTCTGACTTAATTAAAAAATTACATTGTTGAATTTGGGAAGCTTTTGGGGATATTTGTTAATTTGATATCGATAAAAAGTGTTTGGCAAGCCTAGGACAAATTAAATAAAGAATTTTAACTCTACTACTTTCTTCAATATTGGGTGATTTTTTTAGGGATTTTTTTTGGGATAACGAAAAAAGTATCTGGCCAGACTGCTTTTAAACATAAACAAATTTATAAGCAGAGAAGACAAAAAAGTACAAAAACCGCGGTATTTCATGCAAAAAAAAATATTGGAAAATTGCAAAAAATAGCAAAACAACAAGAATGGAACAAAACTTAGACTTTTTAATTTAGACTTGCGAAAAGAGCGAAGAAAATTAAAAAATGCTATTTGAGAGCTCAAAAATCTTAAGAAAAATCTAGTTTTAAGTCCAAAAATTAAAATCAGAAAATGACAAAATTAGCAAATATGAGTAAGAATCGCAAAAAAATAAAAGTAAAAATGGAAAATTTGTCTTCTCTGGTAATAAGTGATAATATGTGGCGGATATTTGTCAATCTTACTCCTTACGCAGAAAAAACTAAAAACGGGTTTCAATTAAAAAATTTATTGAATCAATTAACATTTTAATTGATTTGCACCTATCACGGCAATGATAATATTAATTAAAACTTTTATTGAAAATTAAAAAGAAAAGAAGCTATAAATAACCACCTACAAAAAAAAATTATGATACTCAAACAAAAAAAAAAAAATTTGTGAGCGATACGTTGGTATGTGTGTTTTTGTTAATGTTGAAGCTTTTTTGTTGTTCGTGTGTGTCCTTGTTTTATTCGTAACTTCAAATGCATTTGGTATTTTATACTAAATAAAGGGTCCGCCAAATAACATTTTTTTTTTGAAAATGCTATAAATTAAAAACTACTGAATATTTTCTGAAATTTCTTTTTTTATTTGAAAGTACAATCCTTCCGGTTAATAATGGAAAATAATTTCATTCAAATTGCTGCCTCGGCTGGCCATGCAGTAGCCTACACGATCGGTAAAATTTTTAAGCACATTATCGATTGTGTGCAGCTGTATTTCACCAATGGCTTCCTGTTCCGTCCTGTTGAAACCAAATGTTGCCAATATCCTCCTCTTCAATTTTTGTGAACAAAAATTCGTTCAACATGGCCCGATAACGATCGCCATTGACTGTAACGGCCACTCCTTACTCATTTTCGAAGAAAAATGGCAATTTTCGCACACATTCTGCAACATTACCATGATTTTCAAAGTAATGTCGCAATATTTCCCAGCGTTGTTCAAGCGTATACACAACCATATTCGTTCAGCGGAAGGATAAAACTAATTATCTGTCAAATCAGACATGAGCTAAGTGTTACCATTCACGAAATAAGCACTAGTTGAAAAAAAAAACGTTAGATGGCGGACCCTTTAAATGTATGAAAAGAATAATTTTAGAATTATGTTTAAAATACAATATGTATTTATAGATTTACAAGTCAATTAAAATATTAATTGATTCAATTAAATATTTGTTTATAAACAAATTTAATTCAAATCAAATTTTTTATTAGATATTTCAGGTTGATAATTTTTTCTGTGTACAGAAGTGGCCGAATATTCGCCATCGGTCATACTGTCTAAAAGTATCTTTTTCATTTAATACATTCTATGTGTTTACATTAAATATTAGTGAAAATATAAAATATAAACAATAATAACAAAAAGATAGAAAAAAAAATAGAGCAAAGGATTTACATAAAATATGAAAAGTTTATGTAAAACACTTCCTAATGGCAGTAAAAGAAAATTTAATCAGTAGTGAAAATGATTTTTTTTTATAAAAAAATTACATTTAGAAATAACAAATTATGTCTGAAATTCGACATGATGTATCACAAAATATACTTTTAAAAATTAATTTTAATTTTTTTTCCATATATCAAAGGCTTTATGAGCAGGCCGCCAAGGGTTAAGTATTTTTTTCATAAATTTCGCACCACAAAACTATTGGACCCAATACTACAACGATCAAAACTTTAATTAATGAAACTCAAAAGTTAAAGTAAATATTCCTTCAATAACACAGTTCAACAAAATAAAAAAAATTATGCATCGTGATTGCGACCTATCATTTATAAAAGACTTGTATACGCAGATGGCGAATATGGCTTTAGATTTTTAAAGTTAGCTATAGTTAAAGAAATATTAGCAAAACACTTTTTTTATGATATTTGAATTTTTTTATAAACTTTTTATTAAATGTTACAAAATTGAAAATACACAGAAAAAAATTATGATCAAAAAATATTGAATTAATCGATTGTTTGAATATACATAGTGTTTTAAAACAATTTTTTTTTAATTGATTCAATTAAAATATTTATTAAATTTTCTTATAAATCTAACCATTGCACAGTGGGGTGGGCCTAGTACATTTTGCGGCATCAACTAAACCGCTAAGTTTTTATACAAGTTATGCACATGGTTGAAAAGAGGATTACTTGTAGATATCAGAAACGTGAAAAAAGATATTTGCGTAGTGCAAATATTTTTCGCAAATCGCAAAAAACCGAGTTCGCATACTCAACCGCTAAGTTTTTTAATAAGTTCTGCACATGGTTGAAAAGAGAATCACTTATAGATATCAGAACCGTGGAAAAATGTATTTGCGTAGTGCAAAGTTTTTTCGCAAAACGCAAAAAATCAAATTCGCTATGTTTTTTATATAAGTTTTGCACATGGTTGAAAAGAGAATCACTTGTAGATATCAGAAACGTGAAAAAAAATATTTGCGTAGTGCAAATATTTTTCTCAAATCACGAAAAACCAAATTTGCATACTCAAGTACTTAGTTTTATTTTTAAGATATTCACATCGTTCAAAAGAGTATCACTTTTAGATATCAGAGACGCGAAAAATATATTTGAGTGTTGTGTGTGAAATTTAGGCGCAGAAGTTTGAAAATTTTTTGATGTTATTAAATAAATCGCGAAATTTTTCGCGTGGTACATTGCAAATCAAAATTCAGTATAAATTTAACAAATGACACTTATTCTTATTATCCATGCAAAATTTCAGACAGATCGGGTCATTAGATCGGCAGAAAAATAAAAATATCTAACACAACTCAAAAAAAGTAAATTGGCAATATTTTTGGAAAAATCAGAAATTTTACAAAAAAATATTCGAGCAAAGTTGAACATCGAACAAGTTTGTTCTACAGAGCACGCCAGAGCCCGGCGGGCATATTAAATTCGTAATCTAGATAGTATTAGCTTTCATATGCATACGGTTTTAAGGTCTCCCTCCCCTGCGTTCAAAATATAGGGCTATTGAAACATTAAGTTTCTCTTAATTTTTATTAAAAAACTAATCTCGTCTATGTGCTACCAGCATCTTTTTTTACAAATATATTAACATGAAAAATTAATGATTTTGTATTACTACTAATGATTTATTACTTAAAGGTAGTGACCTAAGTGGTTAAACACGCACAACACTGGCTTATGTTAGTACCTCTTTTTAATATGAAACATTTTTGGAAACAAAACTTTGACTTTGGCAGCTTGCCATCGTACCAATAATTAGAATATCTCAAAAAACTAAACGGAACTAGTTTCGGCAACGTCTTATCTATTAGATTTGCCAATTAGTTTGAAAAAATTCGAAGATTTAAAATCGGACTTTTTGCCGGAGATCCCCTTAGGCTGCCCCAACGTGCATTGTAGACAACACATTAACATAATTATTGAAAAGTTTCCCAACTTTTTTTTTATTACTTTATTGTGATTATAATATCAACCAAACGTTTAATTGTATGAATCTATTATTTTATTTGTAAATAAGAAGAACAAAATGCAAATGATTAACTTTTAATTAGTACGATAGTTTAACGATTTTGTATACACGCAAAATCGTAATTATTTTGGTAGAGTTTGCAACACTTTTTTTTAAGTCAATGCTCGTGTACACACGATAACTATACACGAAAATAGTTTTAGCTGATTTTCGTGTTGTTTAGAGGTGATAAAAAAAGTGCGCAAGTGAATTAAAGAAAAATATTATTGAAAAAAAAGCATTTATTATTATTTATGTAAATAATTTAAAAATTAAAGAAATAAAAGTAGAATTAAAAAGTTCAAGTAAATACAAGGAAAACGAAATGTTTGTTCTTTACTATTAATTGTTTCATTATAATAAATGATTAAATAAATAAATAATAAATAAATAAAATTATAACGCTTTTAAAAATTTAACTGTATAACACAAATTGTTATAAAAAGATAATTCTTAGAAATATTCTGTTTTTTATTTACAAAACTTAACATGTGAATTGTGTTTCCTTGTTTACAATAATACCTCATTTAGACGACAACCAAAAGCTAGTAGCTTTTGAAGACAGCTAGTTTTTATTAAAAATGTGTATGAAATTTGACAGGTAAATTACTAGTAGTTTTCAAAAGCTATTGGTTTTTGGTTGCAGTATAAATGAAGTATAAAAGATATTTAAAAAATTGTCAGCCTGTGTAATCTAAATTTACCCATTTTTCAATACTTTCTAAACTTTTTGGCAAACTCAAAATATAAATTGTTTTTCCTTATTTAAAATAAAAAAATATTTCTAAAATCCTTTATTTGTATAGCTCCTAAAATATCTTTTAAAGGTACTTGAAATCTGATTTATTTTTTGTTTATTTAAAAGAAAATTTTTTTTCTAAAAAATATATATATATAAATAAAAATGTAAATTTAAGTTAAATTGCTTTTTTATTTGAAGGGGTTCATGTAACAAAAATATAATAATTAGAATTTTCAATCATAACTACAAAAATCAATTAAAATATTTTGTTGTTGTTTTTGTTTTTTCTTTGATATTTTAAATTTTGAATCTCGCTCCTAGACGAGGACAAGAAATTCTCATTGAGTTTGTGATTTAACATAACAAATATCTCTAGAATTCGAATAACAAAGTCCCCTGAAGATTTCCTTAGGCAGGAATGAAATCCGGATAGGGACACGCCTACATCGCCTACACGTCCCAAAATAAGTTTTGGGACTTTAGCACATTTAATTACTATAAATGCAATTAATGTTTATCCCGATGAAAATAAATGTAAATAACAAATATGCAGGTGCTTGTGCAAATTTAAATGTAACTGACACTAATAGAAAACATATGATTTTCTATTGTTGATTTACTTGAATAAACGTCACTACATTGCTAGGTCTGTCAAAAAAACAGAGTAGTATTTGGAAGATGACAAAGCCAATTGTGACAATATTTTGTTGTTGTTTTTGTTTTTTCTTTGATATTTTAAATTTTGAATCTCGCTCCTAGACGAGGACAAGAAATTCTCATTGAGTTTGTGATTTAACATAACAAATATCTCTAGAAATTCGAATAACAAAGTCCCCTGAAGATTTCCTTAGGCAGGAATGAAATCCGGATAGGGACACGCCTACATCAGATTGTTTCACAATTTGTTAAATAAGTTTTGGGACTTTAGCACATTTAATTACTATAAATGCAATTAAAATAGTAATTGAATTAATAATTTTTTTAATTAAAACCCATTTCTAGTTTTTTCTGTGTAATAACTCATCTTTTTGCAACATTCAAATATTATTAACTAAGTATGCTCTTTAATTTAATACACGCTTTAATGGGCTAATGTTATACGATTTTTCTCAAATTCACACCACCCAACTTTTAGACCTATTTCTACAATAATTGCAGCAATAATTGAGCATTTTTCACCACTGAGTTCTTTTATATCTCTTAGTTATAAGAGATATTTTACCATGTTTTTTGTTTAACTTGTATTACCGCAGTCAATTTTTTTTTCAAATCGGTTCACATTTGCCAAAGTAGTAAGCACTTAAAGATTTTCTATAGGCGTGGTGGTCAACTTTGTGTCATCGTAATCACCATGTGTAAGCACATTGTTTCTCAAATGACAATATTCTAAAAGCCTAGGTCCTCGCCTATAACTTCTCAAATTTTTATGTTGATTGGGTCAGTAGTAGGGCGGGTCGATTTGTAGGGAGGCAAAAAAATCGCTCAACGTACAAGGAAAATCGTATTCTATTGATCAAGATAAGAAACTTTGCCGAAGGAACCATACCTCTAAAACGAATTCTAATGTCCCGACTTTTGACCCGTAGGGTAAAATTTTGAAAAAGCCCACTATGATATTTCAGAAATTAGGAGGAATCTGTCCAAGATTATGGGAGCTACTTCTTCTCCGGAAGATGCGCTAGCAGATTAATGCATAAATCATTATTCTAGGTGACCGTTACAGGGTTAAAATTTAAGTTGAAAATTGGCCTTTTTAGCCGTGTTTTGATAGCAAAATGTACAAATCTCGGGATAGAAATATTTCAGAAAGTAGGAAGAGTCTTTCCAAGATTAGAGTCTCTATTTCTTCTCCGGAAGACGCTCTAGCAGATGATTGTATAAATTATATTCGATTGGGTTGGATTCGATTAGGGCACTCTAAATGGGTCAAAGTGGGATTTTTCAAAATTTGACCCTACGGGTCAAAAGTCGGGGATATCAGAATTCGTTTTAGAGGTATGGTTCCTTCGGCAAAGTTTCTTATTTTGATCCCTAGAATACGATTTTTCTTGTACGTTGAGTGATTTTTAAATCGATCCGCCGTAGTCAGTAGTATAGAAATTCTATACTTATTACCTGCTATGCTTATTATCTGCTATACTTTAAAAGTTATTTAAATTTAAAAATGAATAATACTTCACGATAAAAGAAATAGCAAACTTTTTTAAATTAGCTTCAATAGTGCAGTCGTGAAAAAATCCTTAAAATTCAAAATTATGAGAAGTTGTAATTTTTGGCCAATAAAAAGTATTTATATTACTTTAGAATTTTCTTGGGACTTTGTTAAAAAAAACCAAATTTTAATATTTTCTGATAGATTGGGCGTTGAAAAAGATTTTGGAAGTAATTTCACCAATGGCTATGCAATGCTTTCACCCTCCGTTAATACCTTGTGCCTGCAAACAGGGAACAGGCCATTTTTAAAGAAAACTAAAAGTAAAGCTAAAAAATTTGTTAAAATCTATTAGCAGCAACATTAAAAAATGTCAATTTATTAATTTAAAGTCGCGAAAAAATATTCTCAGTTCCAGTATCGCTCTGTAACTGAGAGTATTGAAATCACTTTATTTTCTAAACTCATTGAGTTCACTAGCATTTGGGCATGTTCCCTACGTCAGGCATTGGTCGAAAATAACAGCCTTGTTCCAAAAAATGACTTTTAGTGTGGTTTCAGAACTTTCTTTGATTTTTGATTATGAAACAAGGTATTCTGAATATTTGATATGAATATATAAAATACGGCAGATAATTAAAGTCAGAACGGAAGGTTATGTAAAAAAAATTATAAATTTTGAAAACCAAATCTTTTGATCCCAAAAAAAAGAACATATTTTTATTAGTTTTTTTTTTTTAGCTCATGTAAATTTATTTTAATTATGTGTAGTAAAGATTATAATGTTTGAAGAAATTGTTTAACTAGCATTTACAGGCAGGCATTCAGATATTAAAAGCTATTTTAATTTATTTTTATTGGTTTATTTTTATAATTTGTGTTAAAAAAGTCATATTTTCTTATGTGTAGGTATAATATATATATATATATATATATGTATGTACACCGCATACTCTAGAGACATTTATTCATTCCCCCGCATAGTTTAGGGACATTTGCTTACTTTGGGGACGGTCCCCAAAATTTTCGCGCCTTTTCATACATCTAGCGTTTAAGATGAGGACAATTTTTTCGATACACCGCATATTTCGGGTACAATTTTGGCCATGTCCCTAAAGTATGCGCTACGCATACATATATATATATATATATATATATATATATATATATGTATGCACAGCGCATAGTCTAGAGACATTTATTCATTCCCCCGCATAGTTTAGGGACATTTGCTTACTTTGGGGACTGTCCCCAAAGTTTTCGCGCCTTTTCATACATCTAGCGTTTAAGATGAGGACAATTTTTTCGATACACCGCATATTTCGGGTACAATTTTGGCCATGTCCCTGAACTATGCGCTACGCATACATATATATATATATATATGTATGCACAGCGCATAGTCCAGAGACATTTATTCGTTCCCCCGCATAGTTTAGGGACATTTCCTTACTTTGGGGACTGTCCCCAAAATTTTCGCGCCTTTTCATACATCTAGCGTTTAAGATGAGGACAATTTTTTCTATACACCGCATATTCCGGCGACAATTTTGGCCATGTCCCTAAAGTATGCGCTACGCATACATATATATATATATATATATGTATGCGTAGCGCATACTTTAGGGACATGGCCAAAATTGTACCCGAAATATGCGGTGTATCGAAAAAATTGTCCTCATCTTAAACGCTAGATGTATGAAAAGGCGCGAAAACTTTGGGGACAGTCCCCAAAGTAAGCAAATGTCCCTAAAATATGCGGGGGAATGAATAAATGTCTCTAGAGTATGCGCTGTGCATACATATATATATATATATATATATATATATATATATATATGTATGCACAGCGCATAGTTTAGAGACATTTATTCGTTCCCCCGCATAGTTTAGGGACATTTGCTTACTTGGGGACTGTCCCCAAAGTTTTCGCGCCTTTTTATACATCTAGCGTTTAAGATGAGGACAATTTTTTCGATACACCGCATATTTCGGGTACAATTTTGGCCATGTCCCTAAAGTATGCGCTACGCATACATATATATATGTATGGGACACGCGTAGTTTAGGGACACGCCCAAAATTGTCGCCGAAATATGCGGTGTATAGACAAAATTGTCCTCATCTTAAACGCTAGATGTATGAAAAGGCGCGAAAATTTTGGGGACAGTCCCCAAAGTAAGCAAATGTCCCTAAACTATGCGGGGGAATGAATAAATGTCTCTAGAGTATGCGGTGTACATACATATATAAATATATATATATATATGTATGCACAGCGCATACTTTAGGGACACGCCCAAAATTGTCGTTGAAATATGCGGTGTATAGAAAAAATTGTCCTCATCTTAAACGCTAGATGTATGAAAAGGCGCGAAAATTTTGGGGACAGTCCCCAAAGTAAGCAAATGTCCCTAAACTATGCGGGGGAATGAATAAATGTCTCTAGAGTATGCGGTGTACATACATATATATATATATATATATATGTATGCGTAGCGCATACTTTAGGGACATGGCCAAAATTGTACCCGAAATATGCGGTGTATCGAAAAAATTGTCCTCATCTTAAACGCTAGATGTATGAAAAGGCGCGAAAACTTTGGGGACAGTCCCCACTATGCGGGGGAACGAATAAATGTCTCTAGACTATGCGCTGTGCATACATATATATATATATATATATATATATATGTATGTATATATATATGTATATGTATGTATATGTATGCACAGCGCATACTCTAGAGACATTTATTCATTCCCCCGCATAGTTTAGGGACATTTGCTTACTTTGGGGACTGTCCCCAAAATTTTCGCGCCTTTTCATACATCTAGCGTTTAAGATGACGACAATTTTATCTATACACCGCATATTTCGGCGACAATTTTGGGCGTGTTCCTAAAGTATGCGCTGTGCATACATATATATATATATATACATATATATATGTATGCACAGCGCATACTCTAGAGACATTTATTCATTCCCCCGCATAGTTTAGGGACATTTGCTTACTTTGGGGACTGTCCCCAAAGTTTTCGCGCCTTTTCATACATCTAGCGTATTAGATGAGGACAGTTTTTCCCATACACCGCATATTTCGAGTACAATTTTGCCCATGTCCCTAAAGTATGCGCTACGCATACATATATATATATATATATATGCACAGCGCATACTCTAGGGACATTTATTCGTTCCCCCGCATAGTTAGGGACATTTGCTTACTTTGGGGACTGTGCGCTGTGCATACATATATATATATTTATACATATATATTGTACGTAATAACAGGTAAAAAAATTAATGCAAAAATTACACCTCGGACTAAAATTTAAGTATTTTACTACTTTGTATATAGAAATTTTATTAAAAATTTCGATTTTTATTAAATATTGTGCGGATTATTATAACATTAGATAAGAAAATTACGTGGTAGGAATTTGAGAAAATTCGAAAGCTTAACCCTTAGGGACCAACATTTCCGAGTTCTGAAATTTTTTTTTAAAAGTCTCTTAACAAAAATATGTTGTGTTAGACATGATTTTTAAGTAAGTTTGGCACGCTGAACACGAATTTTTCTAAATTTCTTAAATCGCACTAAGAGTTTTCGAGATATTGCGACATGAATTAAGCTCAAAATGGCGCTTTTTTCCATTTTTATAGAATTTTTTAAAAATTACTCTGACTTTCGACATTTATTAGATATTAGGCAAGTTCTTGTACAACTAATTCCAAAGATTATGTGGTGAATATTTCAGACAAATCGAATAATGAGCAGCTAGCTGAGTTTCAGCAAACGATTTTGCTGACATTAGCAATTTTTTGCAAGCATCGTCCTAACTAAAAAATTGCTGACTCAGCAAAATTTTTTGCTGGCTTTACTAACTTTTTTTGAGTGTACTAGTTTTTGGTTTTAGTATAAATGTAGTATAAATGTTCAACCAAAAACCGGTTCAAGGTAAAACCAATAACTGTTTCAAGAAACATACGAGATCCCTACAATAATAATTATTTGTTTAATTATTTGATTGGTTCATAACAATACAATCAATCAGAATTCATACAAAGTAAACCAAGTCAAGACATACTATTTTATGAGGCATATTAGAAATTGTTTCATAGTACAACCAAAACGTGTTTCAAATTACATGTATTTTAAAATAATTTAATATTTTTCCCATTTGTTTCCATCTAAGCTACTCCAATAGTAACCAAATATGAATATTACACTGAATTTTCTAAAACTGTAACTACACTAATGACCGGGAATGCTTCCAAAGAAGTTTATTTAACCTCAATTTTTTAAAAAGTATTTACTTTTTGCTAAAAATGGTTTTTATCGACCTTTTTCTATTTAAAATTTTAATTGTTTTTTAGCTTTGTCTAAAAACGGGCTTTTAAGGTCCAGTTTATTATATAAAATAAAAGACCAACCACGATTTTTCTTTGTAATTACGGAATATCAGAAGAACATTTTTTATTTTTTTTTACGTTGAACACTCAGGGGATGCCCCCTACTTATGCATTGCATTGTGTGATATCAGGAAAATAGGTTATGGGGAGGAGGAAAGAGGGAGTAGTGTTTGTGGATATTTGACTTAAATTTTTTCTAAATTTTAATTTGCAGGGAAGATCTCCGCAGGGAGACAATTCCGCATATGCCTAGTGCGACTGAAAAACGAATGAGATGTACTTGACAAGCGGGTAGTACGAATAAAGACCGTGTCTCTCGGGATGAGTCGACTTATCTCAGCAGAATACTTCCCATAGTAATATCTATAGAACAAAGTCACACAACCCACATTCCGGCGATGCTCCAACTAGTCTATAGAGTTCGTTGATAAGAAACAACGCTCTCCGTTGCACACAATTCAGAAGCCCCAAAATAGACTTTGAAGCACCTGCCCATATATGGGAGTTATATTCCATCTTTGTCCGGATGTAGGCCGAAGATGGAATATAACTTATATGCATCGCTCCGCCCACCTTCGGTGTTCCAATAGCACTTAATCCCACCGAAGTAAAATAATGATTCAGGGCTATGAAACAAAAAGCTTCAATAAAATTTGCCTACTCTACATCAGGTGGCGAGCAACAACTGTTCTAAGACTTATCATCTCGCGCAATTACAGTGTTGCCATGTTTGAAGCCCATCATCTTTCACCACCTTTCATCTCTCCACTATCCCCTTTCCAAAGAAACAACACATTATTTAATAGGAAGAATTTCCTGAGTGTTGCTACTCTTTAAAAAAAAAAAAATATATATATATATATAGTAAGGAGATAAGATGGAGTGAAGTATTTCTTACACCGATTTAGAAAATCAAGACACTTGAAAGCTTCTTTCGATACTTGAATGAGGTTATATGTACAACGGACATCACATTGTATTCTCATGCCCAGAACATCAAGAGTATCTGAATCCTCAATAACGATTCCATCCATATTTTTTGTTTTTGGAATCACAGTGTATGTGTAGCAAAGGCAGCATGGTTCACCAGTGCGTATGAGTATTTTTAAATAGAATTGCATAACACTCATACGTATTGTTTACTTAACTCCCAATATTATTACGTTGAAAACTACCTAAAAACCTATTAAGTTAATTGAGAACACAATTAAGAAACATACTACTGATTTTCCATTATGTTCAAACCATTTTAATGTTTATTTTAAACATTGTTTAAATAACTGATAAAAGCAGTAAAAACTACAGAAAGTCTTTGAAAATCAACTTCAATATTTAATGGACAAACATTTAAAAAAAAAAAATTATTTTCGTTATTTTTTTAATTTAAAAGTTTTTTTTTGTGATTACAAAACAGAACACATCCACAAGTCAACGTTTGTATTTATTGTATGTTTGTTATTATTGTATGTTTGAATTTCTTGTAAATTGAATTGAAATAATTTTGTATTTAAATAAACTATTTTTGTAAAAAAATGTTTTGGAATTATTTAATTTTTTTTTTTAAGTGAAAACAAATTTAGCCGCCAATATTTAACTACTTACGACAGTACTTATAATTCTATAGATTGCTTTTTAAACTATCGATAGAAAAGTTGAAAAATATATTTCTACACTCACAATATACTTTCTGTTACCGATTCAAGTTTATTTATAAAGTTTGTTGTCAAATGAAGAATCAACATAGAAATATGTTTTTAAACGTTTTCTATTGTTAGTTTTAAAAACAAACTATATGAATATATGTACTTTCTTTAGTAGTTAAATATTGGCAGTTAAATTTGAATTTAGTATGTTTTCTCTTTCAAAAAAAAAAATATCCAATTATTCCAAAAACATTTTTTACCAAAATAGTTTGTTTAAATACAAAATTATTCCAACTGAATATACAAGAAATTTAAAACATACAAATAAGGCCCCACTGAAATAAGTCCCCAAACCAAAAATGAAATAACTCCCCATTTTTTGGGGCTTTATTTCATTATGAAACAATGCCACAAGCAAAAAAAATGAAAAAAAGCCAAAATAAAATGAAATAACGCAGCAATTTTTGGGGCTTTATTTCATAATGAAGTAAAGCCTCATTTCGAAAATGAAATAAGGCCCCAATTAAAAAAAAAAAACTAATTAATACATAGTTTTTGTGTATATACCTGCAAAGAGTCCTCAGCTGTTTTGACGGCAAGAAAAATTAGTAAATGTAAATATGAACATTAAAAATATTTCACTAAAAAACAATTTTAAACAATATTCACTGGAAGAATATTCTTGTACCCTAAAAAAAAAATATAGCAAACGAATTGATAGTTTGTTTTTTGTGTCGCACGCAGAAAAAACTTTATTTCGCGTAGCCGCCTGCCGCGTTCTACGGAGAAAAAAAACCCTAAGAGAGGCCGAAGGCCGCCACACAGAAAGACTTGTTTTTACAAATCCAATGTCGAATCCGTTGAAATCTTATTTTTAAGACAATAAGTAATATAATTTGACCAGTCATAGCTTTGTCATTAAAACAGCTAATTGATTGTTTTTTATCTTCTGTTTATTTAACGTTTAGACACTAATATATACGTAAAATTTTTAATAAAATAGACTTTTGAAAAAATAATCATTAAAAAACAATAAATCGTGGTTGGTATTTTGGGACATAAAAAGTTATGACAGGTCAAATAAATGTTACTTGATGTCTTAAAAATATAAGATTTCAACGGATTCGACATCTGATTTGAAAAACAAGTTCTTGTGGGTGGCGGCCTTCGGCCGCTCTTATGGGTTTTTTCCTCCGTATAACGCGGCAGGCGGCTTCGCGAAATAAAGTTTTTTCTGCGTGCTTTGAATGAGATTGGTTGCTTACATTCCTTAAAAATTTTGATTTTTAAGAAAATGAAATAACACCCCAAAAATATTATTTGGGGACTTATTTCCTTTCTCAAATTGGGGCCTTATTTCATTATGAAATAAGGTCCAAAAAAAAAAATAAAGCCCCAAAAAATGAAATAAGACCCCAATTTTTTTTATCAGAAATTTGTGGGGCCTTATTTCATTTTGGTTTGGGGACTTATTTCATTGGGGCCTTATTTCATAGAGCCACAAACAAATACAAACATTGACTTGTGTATATGTTCTGTTTTGTTTTGTAATCACAAAATGATATTAAAATCAAACTGAAAAAATCGTTTTTTTAACGTTTTGTCCGTTAAATATTGAAGATTGCTCTAAAAGACTTTCTGTAGTTTTTACTACTTTTGTCGGTTATTTAAACAATGTTTACAACTAAATATCACAATGGAATTAATATACAGAAAAATCGGTAGTCCTCTTTATAATTGGGTTTTCAATTAATTTAATAGGTATTTCCTATAGTTTTCCAAAGGTACCCATACACTTTACAATATTATTACCACACTAACAATATTTTTTCCGTAAAGACTACCGAATATACACATTAAATTAATTGAAAATCAGTTAAACAAATTACTACTTGCCTTTCGTTTAAAACAATTGCATTTTTAAGGTTATTTTAAACTCTTTAAATATTTTATTTATTTTTGCTTAATATCAAAACAAAAAAATTCCATCATTTTGAAGATAAATTTGGTTGTATTACAAAATGATTGAATGGAAGAATATTTTTACTGTTCTAATTACGAAAATTCTATAAGCGGTGAAAAATTTTTTATTGAGAAAATGATTTCTTATATTTTCTACCGATTTCCAACTATTTTATTTTCTCTGTGTGTTCGTCTTTTATGACACTCTTCTCGAAAAGATTTTTTCAACTATATTATAAATATTGAAAATAAATGGCAACCCTAAATTTCTATATAGGCAATATGGTTATCCAATTTTTTTCGAGTACTTCAACGCTGCGTACAAATAAATCAGTTTCCTTAGAAAAAAGTAATAGTTTTGTCCCCAAATGTTAACCTTTAAACGTGGTCGTAAAAAATACAAATAAATCAGTTTCCTTAGAAAAAAGTAATAGTTTTGTCCCCAAATGTTAACCTTTAAACGTGGTCGTAAAAATCACGTGTCCTTTATTTCTTTTTCACATATCCAAGTTTCATTAAGATCGGAGAAACACCCTTCGGGAGACTCACCTTGCCAGTATTGCTAGCTAATCATTTAAATATCAACCTTTTCATTTTACAACTTTTTTTAATAGAAATTCTTATTTATAAAGTTTTTCCATTTTCCTCAATTTTTTTTTAACACCTTTTTTTGTTGTTTTAATACAATTTTTTTTGTATCTTTTGTTGGAATTTTTCCACTAAAACTCACGTCAAACATATAGAGTAAGTAAAACAAAACCAAACAAAAACAAAACAAAACATTGCAATTAACGCCAATCAAATCAACAACAGAACATAAAGCAACAATTGTTAATAATCAAACACATCAGACTTAAAATTAGAGTATTTCAAATAAAACCGGTTTTATACGAATAATTCTAAAAAAAGAGACTCAGGTTAGAGTACCCAATGGCAAAAAAAAAAACTTGAACTTGACTTGACAGTGTATTGAAGTGGAATTGCCTAGAGCTAAAAAAAATTTAATCAATGAATAATTCCTATCCAAATTTACTATCGAAGGTAAAATAATAGAGATATTACTGAGTTTTAGTTTAAATTTGAACTATTTTTTTTTTTATGCTAAATTTTTGGGGTACTTTAAAATAAAATTCTTAATAAATGCGAAATTAACCCTAAGTTCTCTTTTGTTGTGTCTAATTTCTGACTTTCTGATTGAAATTTTCCGCTTTGGTATATTCAGGGACTTATAGTAAAATTTCACGGCGAATATTTTTGCGGAACATTTTAACCCCTTAAATTGTGTTTGTTTTAACCCCTTTAATGATGGTTTTTTGCTCTTTTTTAAAAGAAGGACAAAAAAGACCTTAACTTGAGAAGTTATAGGGTTAACATATTCTACAAAAAGGTTCTCCCGTAACATTTTACATAAATTTGCTGAACACACCATATACTTTAAACGCAAGATTTACTCGATTTTCTATGCCGAATGACAATACAAAGTTGCATTGGAGGGAAAATTTACCTCCCCTAAAATGAAACCCAGATGTAAACCTTCAAAACGCCGATACACGGGTTTTTTTTTGTCTCTTCTATCAAAATTTATAGGTCGGACCTTGTAATTGGGAAAAAATTTGATGTGTAATATATTTTGATTTGGAAAATATTTTCTTTTCCCATGCTTCTAATATAACATGTTTGCTTGCAATATAATTATGTTTGCCTGTAAAAATAAATATGTTTGGAAAAAGTGAAAACCGTATACCATAAACATATATATTAGGATGTCCCTTATAATAACGATTTGTCGATTTTCGTTAAATACACCTCGCAGTTTTATTGCCAATGGTACCAAATAGAAGAAGAAATCGATTTTTTTTTGGAAAACGTTACCCATGCCTCAAGACATCTGAAAATGTCGCATTTTGGAAAAAAGTGTATTATTATTAAAAATTGGCAAAAGGCGAAATATTGAAAAATATTCTTTTTATTTCACTTATTTATTTAATATACTCAAATTTATTCAGATACAGAAATCTAACTTCATCGGATGTCATTAACCCACTTTAGCCTGGAATCCAAAACGACCCATGAATTTGATAAAATTGCAAAAACGTATTTTTTTTTAAATAATTTTAAAGATTTTTTAAAATGCATATTCTGAAGATGTCGATTGCTATTTTTATAATATAATAGTTGTTATTAAAGAAAATAAAATTAATTGCAGGAATGATAATTTGAGTTTTGTATTTGAAGCGACTCCTTTCCAGGACATTTTGAAAATAGTTTATTTGGTCAAAAATTTAACAAAATTTGAATGTTTTCATCAAATTTTGCATAATTTTCGAAAAATGTCACTTAAATTTATTAAGACTATAATTATCTTAACTTTTGTTTAAAAAATCTTTAACCCTTCATCGGTTAACGTTTTCCAAAAAAAAAAATTTTTTTTTGGATTTCTACCCTTTGGTATCATTTGTAATAAAACTGGGGGGTAAAATGACAAATATATTTAAGGGACACCCTAATATATATGTATTACTGCAAATACATATATATGTTTATTATATGTATGTTTGCATGTCCCAAACATAATATCTAAACAATATTAAATTGCAAAAAATATATCTTTATGTATGTTTAAAAATTTAATCATTGTAAACATATAAATAATTGCCTGCAAACATATTCAAAGTGTATTTATTCTACGAGCAGTTTTTAAAAAATCGCTTTTTTATATTCATCATTCATTCCATGCACCTTCACCCCAATTTTTTGTATTTTTTCTTAGCTTAAGAAATTGTTTTTAAGAGTTTAAGTCTTAATAAAATTTCTTTAATTTGAGTACAATCATGTCGGTGTTTAATCAGGATCAGGGTGCTGGTATTGCTAGAAGGTGGAAAATTGTACTTTTTTAGTTTTAGGGAGCTTTTAAAATACACCTTTCAGATAATGGTCTTTCAAATTTCATTGAGCTTGGTATTTATACTCTTCTAGTTAATGACGTGTCTTTAGTAAACATCACTGGTTACTTAATTTATAAAAAAAACTCCAGAATTTTCTTTTTGGTTTAAGAAAAAACGGGCCGAAACTAAAAAAATTGCATTTATTTTTATACTTTAAAAATAGTAATTAATAATTCTGATGAATATATTCAAGTATTATAGTAATTAAATGTGCTAAAGTCCCAAAACTTATTTAACAAATTGTAAAAAACAATCTGCTATAGGCTTGTCCCTATCCGAATTTCATTCCTGCCCAAGGAATCTTCAGGGGACTTTGTTATTAGAATTTCTAGAGATATTTGTTATGTTAAATCACAAATTCAATGAGAATTTTCTTGTATTCGTCTAGGAGCTTGATTCAAAAATTTAAAATATCAAAGAAAAACAAAAACAACAACAAAATATTATCACAATTGGCTTTGTCATCTTCCAAATACTACTCTGTTTTGTTTTGACGGACCTAGCCATGTAGTGACGTTTATTCAAGTAAAATCAACAATAGAAAATCATATTTTTCTATTAGTGTCAGTTACATTTAAATTTGCACAAGCACAAGCACCATGCATATTTGTTATTTTAAATTCATTTTCATCGGGATAAACATTAATTGCATTTATAGTAATTAAATGTGCCTAAAGTCCCAAAACTTATTTAACAACTTGTAAAAACGAATCTGCTGTAGGCTTGTTAACAAATCTTTTCCAATCCATAGCAACCTACTTCTAGCTAATGGAAGTGCGTTTGCCAAAAAATACTCATTTTATATTATGCATGTTAAAAATGGACTTTTTATATTTTCTCCATAGCAAATTCAGACAAAAATTTATTTTAATAAAATAATATAAAATTGCATTTCAGATTGAATTTTCAGAAAAATTTTTAAATACAATTTATTTGGTTTTAAATAAAATTAATTTAATTAACATGAGTGCTAAAATTTTGAAAAATTTATTAATTGGCTTTTATAAAAATTAAAAATAAGTGAAATTTTTAGTTTATTTTTTGTAAGGATATCCTACATTCCTTCACCCAATCGCAATTAATTGATATGATTATAAAAGCTCAAAGAACATACTTTATAAAGTACATACTTTTTAAAAAATTATACAATTTTTTTTTCACAAAATCATCTAAAAACGCGAATATCTTGAAAACCGTTAAAAATGTATTAATGTTTTGTTCTACAATCCTAACTGTAACAAAATTTTGATTCAGAATTCATGTAGAAGTCCTTAAGGTCGTAGTTATAAGTTGATGTAAACATTTTTTTGTTTAGTTTGAATGTAAATTTCGATACAAAATATAGAAAATATAGACATTTTTTGCGACCTTAAAGCGTCATTCGATTTCACTAAAATTTACCCATACACAACTATCCAGCAGTGAAATAGTGTGTATAGTTTCTTCATACGTTTTTGAATCACATTAATAAAACTATTCTTTTTTTTTCCAAACATTGCAAGATATTTTCAATGGATTTGAAATTTTAATATAAAAATAAGTGTAGTTTAATGTGATTAAATTAAAATTATTGTAGCAAACATAACACTTATAAAGACAAATCTAAATATTCAAAATGTTCAACTTTCATGCAATAACGGCCAACATATCCTAAAATAAAAACACCAACGTGATTATATTCAAATGAAGATAATTTGTGTAGAGATATTTTCTTGAAAATTCATGATTTTGAGGGTTAAATTTCGAAAAATTAAGCAAAATATACGAACAAATGGGTCGAATGATGTAAATATAAAATCCCCGATATTTGAAAAACTGCAAACGAGAAAAAAATGTTTAACATATTTCAAGGACATATTCACTATTAAGTAGTGAAATCGGCAAAGAAAAATTGAATGTGCTTATCTGACCTACACACTCAGATCTAAAGCGATTTATTTATAGATAGTTATTTAAAAATAACGCTTTCAAATCGCTAACAAAAAATATTATCCCCAAAAAATAAACGCTTATCTTTATAAAGATTGACAAGCAACGAGAATAAACTTTGTTATGAACTTTTAAGAATAAAATAACCGGTTTATCCACTTGTCCTTACATTTCCATTATACAAAACATGGTTAAAATCATTGATAAAGAAACCCAAACCTTGTAAACAATGTTTTTTGTTTTAACAATCTCTATGAACCAAAATATAAAACAACAGAAAACAACAGGAAAAAAAAGACAACAGCAACATGTATTGTTATATTTTATAACAGACATTTTCGAATCCATAAGATGGAATATCCGAGATAAAATATCACAAAACTAGGTTATGGGTAAAACAAAACCAAACATCACACATACCAAAATATAAATACACAAGCATATTTATTCATACATATGACTAAATGCATGAGTATATGTGTTTTATATATTCCTAACTAAAGATTTTTAAATGCTGATATCCTGTTATTTTTATCAAATGTATATGTGTGTGTATATAATTGTGTAAGTGTGTGATATGTTATAGTGATATGATGAGAATTTCATGCTTATTTTTTTACAAAGTTAATAACCCGATTAAAAAAATTATATATGGTGTTATGTTTCTTCATCTTAAAATATATTATAATATGTGATTATATATGGTGTCATGGCATAGCCAGTTACTTTGATATATTTCTTATATGGTAACATATATAACGATATACTTTTATATATTGGTCTTTATAAAATTTGATATGAAACATATATGCTATACTTAATAGGATATGATATATCTATTGTCATATATAATAATACATGTTCATATATTACATACATATGTAATCTTATATGGTGCAATATAAGCAATATAATTAGAGATATTAATATATATACTGTCTCATAAAAAACATTTTTGCAAGTGATATAAGAAATGCTTATACAATGTATAATAAGTATATAATGTAAAATACAACAAAATAAATGTATAATACAACCTTAAATGGTGTCAGATACAATTATGTAAGATTCCATATATGACACACGATTAACAATTTAGTTTGATCATTAATAATTCTATACGTATAAGATATAATTCTATATTGTTATATATAACCCCCATACATAGTTATATATGCGCTAAATGTCTAAATTATTTTCTTTAATTTTTTTTTTTTTTTAATTTTACTTAATGGGATTAAATTATCTAAAGATCCACCAAAATTACTTATCTTTTTGGATCTAATTATATCCAATTAGATCTAAATTAATCCTATTTGATATTTCAGGAACCATCAGGATATTAAATTATATATTATTGGATCTCCCAATTTTAAGATCAGTTTTGGTCTAATTTAATACAGTAATATATTTGAGGGATCTAATCGGATATTATTTGATACCCTAATTATGTGATAAAATTGATAAGAATAAATATCGATCTATATCAAATGAGATCTGATTTTGTATTTGAGATATACATTTTTTTTGATCGGGAATTTAATTTCACTTTTGCTGAGAACTTTTACCAAAATGCGGTTTTTTTTTTGATTGAAACATTAAATTGTGTAAAAAAGGATATAAAAGTACATTACAGCAAAGTGTGGCATCAATGTTTATTATAGATTTTTAGTGGGGTCTTACAATATTGAGGTTGATTGACATTTATTGGCTTTACTTTGATTTTTTTCCGATTACTTTTTTAACACGTACTTCGATTTAAGTATTATTTCCTGTTGACAAAAAAAGATTTCCTAGAAATATATATAAATTAA